>VZTF01003813.1:2278963-2573795 GCA_013397755.1 Cnemophilus loriae
CCATGGGCTGCAGAGGAATCTCAGCTCTGGTGCCCGGAGCACCTTCCGCCCCTCCTTCCGCACTGACCTTGGTGTCTGCAGAGCTGTCCCTCTCACATGTTATTACCCAGCTCTACTCTGGCCACAATTATACCTGCATAATCACCTTTCTTTTTCTTCTTCTTAACTCTGTTATCCTTTAGGTGTTACCACCATTTTTAGTTGGCCCAGCCTTGGCCAGCAGCACGTCCACCCTGGAGCTGTCTGGCACTGGCTCTGCTGGACATGGAGGAAGCTTCTGGCAGCTGCTCACAGAAGCCACCCTTGCAGCCCCCGCCACTTCCGAAGCTTGGCCATGAAAACCCAATATACTTTAAAAAGTATGCTTTGCTCCCCCATATCTTTGATCTGTTCCCACAACACAAAATTAAATGGTGGAGCATTTATTTTGGTAGTAAAATATTAGGTATAAAGAAGTTCACAAAGCAATTAAGTTTTACAAAAAGGCCTCCTTCCTGATTAATACAGGAAATATTAACATCTAAAAACTAAAACGGCATCTGCAAATTTTGGAGTTTGTATTAAGACAACAAATTGACTTCAAAAGCTTTGTGAAGGTTTTTGTATAGACACAGCTATGTTTCTAATGTCTGCATACCTACATTTCCTGGAAAACCAAATTATACTCTTTCATCCACTTCTCTGGAAAAAGCCTTTATCCTTGACATCTTAGTAAAATAAATTATTTCTTGTTTTAGTGCTAATAGTCTTCTGTTTCTGTTCTCTAAGCTAGGTATCATCTCTGTATGTGTGTGCGATTGTATGTACAAATGCAAGCACGTGTATGAAAACAGAAGGAAATAAAGACAGGTCTGTAATATGATACCTTCCAGATTCAGCAGCTTGCATCTGTTTTCACGCACGCTGATTTTATTCAAATCTTTTGCACAATTTGCAATTTTCCTGTCATAAGCCAAGTCAGATCTGAACGCAAATTCTTGGCAATTATCTAATGTAATACCCCAAAATAATGAGTTTGACTTAAAATCATTTTATTGAAAACATTCCGCATTGTCTTGAACTGTCGTCTCTTTGCATGATTATTTTCTTGGTATTTTGTAGATTTTTATGAAATTTTCAAATAATTGCCTTATTCCAAATTATAGAATTTAATGTAATCCAGAAAAACAAAAACTGTCATCACTGAAATGGCTACTTGACAGTTTGCTTCCAATTGCTTTATTTCAGAAATGGCAAAAGCAAAACTTTTTGCAGGATCAGAGATGCGGTAAAACTGAAGAAGTACAAAAAGAAGAAAGGGAAAAATGCATAAATGCTTTCAATCAGTAAAAAACTGGATGAGACATCAACTCCTAAAGAAGCTCACGGGTTTCTTAAGCTATTAAACCTTATCATCCCTTGGAATAAAGCATTAGATGAGGCTCTCACAAATTGGCTTAGCTCAACTTAAGCACAAAATAATTAATTTATTTTTTCCTAATCCTTCCCCAAATTATATGTACCCACTTACGTTCAGTACAGCAATACCATAGGAAAATATAAAACAGACAGGACTGCTGCTGTCATTTGCTGGTTCCTGGCAACTCCCATGGAGCCTGGAGCAGTCCACCTCTAAAGACACTCCAGCTCATCCGTGTGGCTTTGCTTTCTTTGATTGTCTTTAGCCTTAAGCAGACTCATACATCCCACAGTGTCTGCATGCACGTAAGTCTGGATGGTCATGCGAGGCAGTGGCCCAGTCTCATCTCTTCCAACATTTCACACTCTGGTATGTTGTCACACATTTTTCTACAGGCAAGGAGTGAGATAAATGGCTTTTTATGCACAGGGTGGATTGGGGTAGACTGGCTTGAGTACAAACTCCAACTCTTTAGGAGAATGGCATCAACTCCTTGCTGCATGTCGAACTCCACACCTCTGTGCATGGTAGAGAAAACAACTCAGGCACAGGTGGAGGGACCTCGAGCAGCCCTGGAGAACAAATAAAATCCCATAATCCCATAGAGCAAACTGCCCTCTTGTCCATCCCTTCCCGTCTTCTCTAGGGCCCTGCTATGTGTGAAGATCAAACAGTAGACAGGGATGATGTCAGGTATTTTTTGACCAGGGAAACCTGGGAGGAGAGGAATTCATTCTAGGCTAAAATATAGCAGTGACAAGCAATATATTGTATGGATTTACCTCCAAGAAAAAGATGGTGCATGTTTCTTTCCTGCTTTACTCATGCTGCTTTAGCAGGGGGAAAAAAACCCAACTCTAAAACTAAGTTTATAAAAGTCCGGCCAACTCCAGTCACACTTTGTTATCTATCTGTGCATGACAAAGGTAGAGGCTTCAAAAGGGAACAGAGATGTCTTTTCAAATTATATTTAGGTAAGAAAACAGAAGGCTATGTGCATGAAGCACATATTTTTAAATCAACTGATAGGAAAAGGTAAAAGCTTTCCCTTCTCTCCCCTTGAGAGTAGAAATATATGCCTACTAATAAAGTAGTACGTTAAGGACTGGGATGAACTTCTTTGCCTTAGGATCAGCTTCAACATTGCTACCACTGGACTGCAAGAAGCTCCTCCAAAACTGATAGTCTGGGCCATAAACTATGGTTAAAACTTGGAAGGAAGCTAAAGATGCACGGAAGAGCAAAATCGCATGGCAATGTTTAGGACTGGGGACTTTTCCTGGCCAGGTGTTACACAATGCCAAGGGTACCAAGAATACTCGAGGGATGTCAAACTACTCTTGGTTTTGATTCAGAGATCAGCGAGCAAGGGCCATGTGCTTTACTGCGCTGGAGGCCGTGCGTGGCTGTCGCTCATGACCCAACACCAGGCGCAAGTGCCGCTCCGGGCGCGGACAAGGCAAGGGGGGCTACGCTCGGAGTGGCAGCACCCTCACTCCCACAGCCCCGCCACGTCGCCCACCTTCCCCCAGCAGCAGCTCCCCTGCCCCGCCGGAGGGGCGCGGGAGGCCGGAGCCCCCGCCCGCCTTTGCCCCGCGGGGCGGCGCGGGCGGGCCGAGCGGGGCCGTGCGGTGTCGGGGAGGAGCGCGGCAGCGCTCGCAGGAGCACCCAGAGCTCGGCTGTCGGGATGCGGCCGCAGAGGGGAGGGGAGCGGGAGCGGCGGCACTTTCCCCCGGCGAAGAGCCAAGTTAAATAGCCAGCGCCACGCCGCCGCCTTGCTCTCCCCTCCCGCCTCCGAGCCCTCGGCGAACGCCCCCCGTCCCACCCNGCCAGCTGCATGGGAGGAGATGAGCGTGGCGGGGAAGCAGGCTCCTCCAGCACCGCTCGAGCGGCCCGGCAGCCTCCTCGTCCCCACCTGGGCAAGTACCACTCCCGTCCCGGTGCCAACTCCCGCGGCGGGGCGGGGGTGGGGACGGTCCCGCCGGCGGCGCTGCCCGGCGGGCGGGAGGGCGGCGCCTGCGTGAGGGACCGGGAGCGGGGCGGTGCGGGCTCGGGCTGTCGGCGGGGCTGTCGCAGGGACGGGGCGGCAGCTGCCGCGGTTCCCCGGGCATCCCGCCTGCCTCCCGCAGCCGGGCAGGACGTGTCCCGGTTGATCCCGATCGCGATTTTCAACGCGCCGTGACAGGCTGCAGCGCGAGGGTCGAGTTTCCCGGGGACCGCGTTGAATCACTCAGTTTGAAACCCAGCTGCAAGCCTACGATAATAAAAAAAAATAAAATAAATCAGCTACTTGGATGTATTTACTACCTCACGCACTTTTAAGAGAAGCCCGTGAGGGAGTTAGAAAATAACTTGCTACTTCACGGCAGCGTATTTGGCAAATCATTCATGAATGATGCCCTCTGATGGCGTTTCTCTGCTGTTCTGGTTTATATAAAATGTAGTAGGTCTGCCCTGCAGACCTTTTAAAATCATTACAGACTCTGTGGTTTAACATGCCGCTCTTTTTGGCATGTAAAGTTCATATGTGGAAGCGTCATCACAATCATTTTCAGTCACCAGCTAAACAATTACTCATCGTATTTATATAAAATATAGTGGTGCTAAAATAAACAGCCCTTTATTTTTTTTTGCCCTGTCCTTCAAGGTATTCCGGTGACCATAACCTTTCAATTTTTAAAAGAAAAACTGTGTTCATCTTGTTGATGTTTTATCCAGAGTGTTGTTTAGAAGGTGCCTCAGCTGCATGAAAGCTGACTTAGAGACGCGTTCTCCTTCACAGTAAATTTGTAACTACTTCAAGCTTCTGTAATCATAAAACTGAAAGTAATATTTGGAAGTTCAAGTGTAGAACAAAAGAGTAGAGGATACCTGACATCATAAGCATGTATGACAGCTGCACATAAATCTGTAAAAACAAACTTGTTGTCTTGTCTGAGACAGCTTTCACATTGTGTATTTGCATCTGTCTTTCGACTGTGTGTGAAGAGATGCATAAACTTAACCTTTGGGCTTTTAGAATTTCTGTAATTCAAAAAGAAATAATGGAATTAAACTCACTGTGGAATCCTCTGTGTCTTAAAGTTGTTTCACAGTTCTTAATCTGTAAGACCTATTCATGAACTGCAAAAATAATCTGTGCAGCAATTATCTAAAATGTTAACAGCTGAGTAGGTTGTATGGCTGTTCAGGATATTTCAGCATTAAAGGTGAGGGATAATCACTATCATTAGGTGAAATTTGTGACTGGTATTCTTGTAGTTGTGTCAAATGTGTATGTTTAAGACCAGTAGGACATGCCATTTCTGCTGTTACTCATGGGACTTCTGCCTGGGTCCAAACTAGGCACTTCATGGATGGTGAACTGACCTATTGGGCAAGAGCGATAGCAGCTAAAGGCATGTGACTACAGAATTTGCCTTGATCCTAAATGAGAAATAGTGCTGTGAATCTAAGGCTTTGGCAAACTCTCTGTTTCCAACAGACAAATTTAGCCTCACTTTCCTGACTATTTCAAATAGAGGTATATGATTGAAAGAAGGAATGGACGTACAGTCTTAGTAAAAAAGCCCTTTAGACTCAAGTTCAACAGGGACATCTTATGGCAGATATTTATTTAGGTGAGTTCATAATTGCTTGGCTCCCCAGATATGCCACATACTAAACTTCTGAAGAAAATTATGCTCAAAATGTATTGAAAAATAAGAACTTGATTTATAATTAACAGTGTGACAAGTGCTTGACTTGCATCTTCTTGAGTTATTTAACAGAATTGGAATCTAGATCTGTTTACCTTGTTAAAAGAAAAATGTGTATTTTAATACCTGTGTATTGACTGTGTGCACATTTTTCTCAGAAATCAGGTATAATAACAGTAGTTAGTGTTTACTAAATATTGCTTGCTGAGTCAAATTAATTGTTTGGGATTCTGGTAGCTAGACGATATTAATACATAAAGATAGACGGGTTGTTTTTGTGTTTTTTTCTCTTCAGAAGGATAACAGTTAAATATTACTTCCTGGAAGATAACTCAGCATACTTTTAAATTAAAGACAGAATGCTAGATTTGAAGTACAATACTAATTTCTTTTGCATGCATGTATTCTTGACACTCACAAGCTCTTTTAAGAATGTTTCTTGCAGTTCATCTATAAACTTCTTGAAGTGCAGTTGTTTATGTTCTGTTCTGTAGAACTGAAGGTTCAGTCAGACCTTGTCTCTAATGTTTTGCCAGTCTTAGTGTAATTTCTGACACCTGTTTCATTCAGTATCAGACATGGATTCTTATTCATCTGATTTCAAAAAGCAGCCTATGTTTCCTCTACCTGTAGTGAACTTTTTGTTCTAATTTCTCATATAATCCTTTCCTCCCTTTGCCCTTAGAAATACCCAAGGGGTCATATCTCTCAGTAATTGTTATTTTGTTACAGCTCTTGTGCCATGATCTTAAACAGATTTTATGGTCTCATTGATCTAGTATGCATTAGTTACTGTGGTTTTCATTGTGTTGCTAGAAACTTGGAAGGGAATGATAGCCTAACAGGCACATGTACTGTTGATATACTAGTATTTTAAATGAAGAAATAAATGTACAGTTCATTGCTATGTATAAATAAACCTTTTTTGTGGTTTTGGTTTTTTTGGTTTTTTTGGGTTTTTTTTTGTTTTTTGGGGTTTTTTTTAAATAGGGACTCTCAAACTTCTGTATATGTTGTAGATGCAGTTTTCTGATAACTTCCATACACAACCAGAAAAATAGCAATAGGTAGACAGGGTTTTTTAGCAGTAGAATTCTGAAGAAAAAAAACCAGCAACATGAAACTTGTTTGGATAGCACTCTTCTCTGCAGTTACCCAAAATGTGTACTCAATACAATGGCAAGTGCAGCACAGGCAGATTTTCTGTTCCTTTCCTCCTACCGATTTTCACTGTGCCTGTGTGATTTAGGCATTTGCTTAGAGATGCTCGTATCAATATCTACCTTTTTTTGGAAAGCAGGTCCCGGGGCATTGATGTTTCTTCAGCATTTGGCACCCACTAATACTGAAGCTTCCTGGAAGTGAACACTAGGTGTCATGTTACCACAAACATCGCTGTCTTGTCTTCTCTGTATCTTTTCAGGATCAACATTTAATCTTGACATTTTTGTAAAATAGATGACCACCATTATATTCCACACCAGTATTTTAGTAAGTTTGGAATCCATTCAGTCATTCTGTACGTGACTGTCAGAAGCTTCAATTTTCTTGTGATTTTTTGGAAAAGTTACCAGTACTGACGTGGCATGGTTTTCAAGATCATTTCCAAAATCTGTTTATGCTGCAATACTAATCAATAGGATATACTTACTAATTGAAGGTTTTTCTCCCAGATACTCATTTTTCAGAATTCCTTGCTGGTCAAAAGCTGATTTCAGAAACTTTTGCTGTGAAGTGAACAGAATTTGTCTTCTGATTTGGGGATGGCAAACGCAAGAAAACAGATGGTAGAGCTTCATGAGAAGGACAAGGTGTCCATGTAATCTGTTGTGTGAAGCCTAATAATTACTTTCTAGTGTAAATTTTGTTGTCTACCCACTTAATTTGGGAAGGTGTGAGATTAATAGTTTCAAGATCCCATTAAAGAACTTTACCAAGCAGTTACTAAATATCAGAGTGATCAAATGTTTCATTTTTCTTCACTTGGCTTCCTTGCTTTCACAAACCAAATCTGAATATGGCTTTTACCTGTACATATCTCCAGGAAAATACTTATCAAAGTGATAAAAAAACATATTCAAGCTTATGCCTTTAATATCTCAGTGGAAATAAGACTTGTGACCACCTGCTGCTCAAAAAAAGAACAGCATTGGTATTCCTTTTACACCTCAGATCTGTGTTTCATATTGTAAGCAGGACTTTTTTTTCTGATGTTTTAAACACTTTTTGAGGTGAACATAAATAGAATCACTTCCACTTGAGAGTTCAGAGACTGCTTAGAATAGAAATGGTAGTAGAGCTCAGCAGAAAGGAACAGGGCATGACCATGTTCCTACAAAACTGATACCTAATATTGCCTGTCAGTGGCATCACAATAATAGAGAGAGCAAACACAAATCAGACTCATTCAGGTTGAAAGGGACTTTGGGAGGTCCACTAGCTTAACCTTCCCCTGAAAGCAGTGACCACGTGGAATTCAGATTGAGTTGCTCAGTCTTTTCCCAGTGCATCTTTAAAACCTCCAAGGATGGCGACTGCTCCAGCTCTCTGTGCAAACTGCTCCCTGCTGGGTTGTTTTTGTGGTGAGCTGGGGATGTGCTGTTAACTCCTCCCTCAAAGCCACTATTTCTTTAGGTTCCAGCAGGCCCAGCTTACTCAGCCCCTCCTCACAGGGGAAGTGCTTCAGCTGCTGCCCCATTTCAGTGGGCTTTGGTGGGACTTGCTCCCATTTGTCAGAGCATTTCTTGTGCTGCGGGGCCCAAACCTGAGTGCTGTGTAGTGAGTTCCAAGTGCAATGATTACATGGATCACTCTCTTTTGTGGCTAGTGCTGTCAGCCTTTATGGTTGGCATTGTGCACTGGTGACTCCTGCCCATGAGGACAGAAGTATCCCTGGTTCTTTTCAGTATATACTCTTCCCCACCCCTCACACATATTTCCCCCACCCCCCGTACCTCCCCATGTCTCAGGGAGAAATGTGAAGTTTTTAAAAAGTTTAAGTGCCTCTTCTTGTCCTCTTTTAATTGAGAGTGAATGCATAACTCCAGGGGAATTTAGCAGATTATTGCACTTGCTTTTCGGTGTGCTCCTTGACATTGTTTGGTTTTTTTTTTTTAACCAAAAGCAAGAAAAGGCTCATGCTGACTTTCTTCTGAAGTTAAGATTCATTTACTATAAAAACTGCATGTTAAACGAGTTGGTACAATTTAGTGGACTTACTCATCCTTCATATTTCAGATGAAGCTGACAGTTAAAGCTAACTGAGGCCCAAGATTGCGTTTCACTTCAGACACTCTTTGTCGGTAATACTCCTACTGCAGATATGATCTAAATTTTATTGGTCTGTTTTTTTTTTTTTTTGAAAAAAGGAAGCTGATTCTACTGTTTTGAGCTCTTCTGTACCTGCTTGTCTGAACTTTCTGTCTGAAGAACAGCGTGATTCCAGTGAGAGCTGTCATGCTGGAACCTTTCTGCCACTCTTTATTTATGTATATCAACAGGCAGATTTCTGTAATGAGATTTACAAACTCTCTGAAGGATATAACTTTGAAGAGCTGGAACCCTTTAGCACAATCTAATCAATTTTATCTCATTTATCATCTCCTTGTGAAGTTCAGATTGTTATAGGAACAAAATGCATTTGTAGTATTTAGAGAAGTTCTGGGCAGAAAAATCAATGCAAAACATCGGGGTTTTTTTGTACCATGTTTAAAGAGGCATTGTACATGCTCATGCTGTGTGATACTCTAAAATCATTAACCTTATAATGCTTCCCTCCTTCCAAACCATGCCAAATTTGCATGACTATTTCATGCCTGTTGTTTTGGGATTTTTACCTTGGCAGAGTTTATATGAGAATTTTAAGCCACCAGATGATTGAAAACAGAGGAGAAACTTTTTCTCTAAACAGGCAAGTTCTGTGTAATGCCATCTGCTGTGCAAAGTGCATCTGGAGCAGCTTTTTTCATGGGTGCTTAACATACACACTGTAAACACACTTCCCAGAGTCTGAGTGGCTGAATCCCATAGCACTTCCTTGATTGAAATCAGTACTGAATTCTGCACTTTACTTACAGTGAGGTGCAACAGAGAGGCTTAATTGATTTGTTGAGGATCACAGAAGCAGTCTTACCCAGGGCTGGAATCAAAACCTTTTAGTGTCAAATCTGTATCATCAGCTCTTGATGATTTTTCCTTGCCACAAAACAATAGTTTGTTGGTTTTTCCTTTTGATGGGAATTCTCGTTTATGCCCAGGTTTTTGCAGGAGACCTAACTGCGATGGAGTGAGTTGAAATAGGGCTCAGAGTAGCTCAGCCTCTGTTTTGTGATGGTCTGTTCTCACACAGCCAGTGGAAAAACAGCGTGTTGGCTGTGCTGGGCATGCTGGTGGACAGCCTTTCCACAGTGATACAACACTGGTTCTTACTAACCGATGTTAACATCTATCTGTACACCAGAGAAATTGTAAATAGTAACATGGTAAGTTTCAGAGTACACTGTGGAGTGGGTGAGCATTATTGTTCCTGCTTTTACCAGTGGAAAAACTGAAGGAAAGAGATTTCGGTTAAGGTTTTGAGTTGGTTTTGGGGTTTTCTTTGTAAATTTGGATGGAGGAAATTGTCTTTCAGTACTTTACATTACATGAATACCTGACAAAACTTCCCCATATATTATGGAGATAATGTTTTTCAAAGTTTTCTTTCGTATCTCAATTAGGTTTATTTTTTTCCCCCTCACTATATCATGCACTATCCTGTCCCATCCAGTAATGGATGTAGACTTTGGAGAAATCTCATTCATTTAACTTACTGGCTGCTGCTACTTGTCTAACTAAGGGCTAGTATGTTAAGCATTACCATGAACATGGATATATTATGTAGCTTATATAATGCTAATATGCAACATGAAAAATAGAGAAAAAGAAGGATACACATTCAAAACAGTGCTAAAGGAAATGGGAGATAGTAAGTGTCCTGGTTTGGGACAGGAATGTTATTTTGTTTCCTCTATAGAAGCTGTGTTTTTCCTCTAGGTATATGTACAAATAGTAAGTTTATTGGAGGAAAGTGTCAGAAGAATTGATCTCATATCGGATAGCACGGACACATGCATATTTGAAGGCTGTTTGTCACAAGTGTGTTGCCATCTTCCTCTCCAGCAAGCCTGTTAAATCAACAGGCAAAGAGATAGATTTTTCATTTGTTTCACTGACTGCAGCTAAGACAGATACTGCAAGGAAATTCATGGGCACATCTTTCCATACAAATCCTATCTTAACAGTATTAAGTCACATTTTTAGAAAGGCTTTAGGAATTACTCATTGATGTTGTTGTGTTAATAAAATGCTGGTGTCTTCTATACCAGTAAAATACTCTCTTCAAGCAGGCATTACAATCTTATTTTATGTCATGTGTCTCTTCCTCTCTTTCTCAACCTATCCTGCTGTCTTAGGCATTGTAAATGCAGCATTTAGACATTCTTCTGCCACCCTTCACGAGCCCTGATGGAACAGCAGTACAAGGATATGCAGTAATCTGTGCCGTGCGCTCATTTCCAGAATACAGTTGAAGCATAATTAAGCATATGTTGCTAGTTCAGTGTGGCAGTATTGTTTTGTGATATAGCTATTGGTCTTTATAAAATCTCATCTTTTTCTAGTTTTGAAAGGGTAGTTATCAGTTGCATCATCACACAGTTTTATGCAACTCTTTGTTGTACTTTTCATTAAGAGATGAATTATTTACTAAGGCATCTGGTGCATCATATGGTGCATATGCTGGGTGTGCTAAACAGAATGCTCTTTTTTGAATAATAAGGGAAAAAATACACTACATAAAAGGATTAGACTTCTTAGTGTGCTTTGAAGAGTAACTTTACTGTTCTAAAGTCTCCAAGCTTGTTTTACAGGATTTTGTGATCATTAAAGGAATCTTTGATTCTAGTGGAACATGTGTGCATACCTGTATGTGTCTGTATTCATAATATCTGAAAAGCAGAGGGGTAAAAGAGACATTATTCTCTGAAAAAAACCTGTATTGTAAGTGGGCTAGCTATATGATACTTCTTCCACTTCTGTGACTGATAATCACAGAATAAATTATGGTAGTACCATTTGCAATTCGTAAGGCAAGAAATTTTTATTCTTACTATCTATAGATATTATACGTTTTCTGAGGTTATCAAACATTAAACAAAGACCTTCTCAGACTTCAGATAACTTGTAGGCAATAGATATATTTCAGCCCACTGTATCTAACTCTACACAAACCTCCAATTTCTTTCATAGATTTAAGACAAACTTCACACTCATTTTACATTAGAAAATTAATGAAAGGTACTGTAGATGAAATCATTGACTGACATTAGTTTAAGGCTAATTTACCCCTTCATTACACAGTGTCACTTCTATGGTGTCAAGGGAAGGATGGCAGAAATTGTGTACGGGCTAATTTATTCACTGTTTACAGTTACACATCTTTGCTCCCAATCAAATGAAATCTGATATGTACAAAGCTTTCTACTTATAAAGATTCAGAAGATGAGACTTAAATCTATTCAGTGTACCTTCCATTTACAAAAAATGAGTTTCTTCATTGAAATTAGACATTCTGAAGTTTTAACAGCTGTAGGTTTTTCATTCACATTAACCAAAGCATGGCATTGTCACAACTCTGTTTAAACAATCAAAGTTGGGGATGTAGCAGGATGTGTTGGTCTCAAAGGACTTTGAAAAGCAACATGGTCTTTTCAGAAAATATGCTTAATCCAATAAGAAAGCTGTCTGCTTTAAGCATATTTGGCTTTGAAATAGGTGGATAATCCTAAAGGTAGATGGTTTAGGAAGATGACCCAGGAAGCAAGTATGAAGCCTGAGTTGTCAAAATCACAAAATCATAGAATTAACTACGTTGGAAAACACCTTTGAGATCATGGAGTCTATGACCTAACACCACCTTGCCAACTAGACCATGGCACTGAGTGCAACATCCAGTCTTTTCTTAAACACCTCCAGGGACTGTGACTCCACCACCTTCCTGGGCAGCCCATTCTAATGCTCAGTCACCCTTTCTGTGAAGAACTTCTTCCTAATGTCCAACCTAAACTTCCCCTGGTGCAGCTTAAGGCTGTGTCCTCTCATCTTTAAAATGCAACCACAATAACCTAGTGGTTCAACTTACACTGAAATAGTTTAGATCTAATTTGCATGCGTAATCCCAAAGGGCTCTCTGTTATTTATGACAGAGAGTCCGATAATATAAATTGTGGCTTGAAGGAATGCTTCATTCTTCTTACTTTTACTACCTGTAATTGAACCTTTTTGAGTAAGAAAACAAAAATTAGACTTGTAATTCTTACTGAGGGCAATCTTGTAGCAGTTGGAACCATCTCTGACTAAATCCTCAAGAATATTCCTTTCAAATGTCAGGAAAGAGGGAAAAATATGTAATATTTTACTGAAAGTAAGGAAAAAACCCAAACCAACCACAGCTGACAAGCTGACCTGATTTAGGGATTTTTTATAATCTCTTCAATTTTTACTGTATTGTGACTAATTGTGTTTATGTGCTATTGTGCTTATTTACTCCGCTCCTTCTGTACTTCACTAACTTGTGCTCTTTCTTCATAATTTTTGCTGTAGATCTAATAAAAATAAATCGGCTTTCTCATTACCCGAACATGTATTCTTGTAGGTGCTCCATTTCAGTTAACAAAAAAATGAAGAGTGGATTTTTTTTTTCCCTCCAACCAGAAACGTTATAGGGTAGTTATGAAGAGAGAATGGATGTGAAAGGAGTGAGTAGGAAGACAGGTGTTACCTAGACCTCAGGGAGTACTGGGTTGTTTTTAATGGATTATTTGTATTTTCATGTAATAGAGAAAGTCCATACTTACGTCTCTGCTATCTCTGTTTCTTCTTTCCATCTTTTAGCAGTTTGACAGACTTTTATGAATGTCGCTGAGCTTAACTCAGTGTCAATTTGCTGTAGTTTTCATAATAAAAAATACCTAAATGTAGTAAACCTGCTTGAGTTGACTCTCTAATTCCCATAATACCAGTGTCATTTTAATCTGACCAGGGTCAATCTAATCCTGTTTCGTAAAAACCTCTTGCTTCATCAATTTCTAGCATAAAATGAAGACTTCATATTTTAAAATTTATAAAATTTCTCATCTACTAGTCCAATATGTGATTCATTGCCAAGTGCCACAAAAAAGTACAGAGAGTGAGTGCTTCATGTATAATTTTAAGCAATTAGTGATAGGGTTGTCTGCTCTAGGAGAACTATAAACATGGTTTTTTGTAAGGCAGACTATTTTACCTTAAAAAAATTATGGCTTAGCCCATCATATTTAGCAGAACTAAGAAATAAAACTAAAACAAATCCGCCAACCTGTTGCCGTAGTTTATGGCACTGAGGTGTGAGATCAACATAATGACATTCTATAAATTTCTGTTGGATGGAATATATAAGTGGTAAAAAGTAGATTGTTTCACAGACTGTCATCATTTTTCAAGTATCTCTGTGAAACTTTGGCAAATAGAGGCCTGCCAAGAGAGTATTATCAATATAAATTGAAAAACTCTTGTCCTATGGAGAAGGGATGTTTTCCATTTAGATTAAGTAATCAAAAAATTCTCCAAAATGAAAGATGAGGACACATTATTTAGGTCTAAGAATACTATTTCTCTGTAACTGACTAGTCTGACTGTAGTCTCTGTTTTTATTTGTGGTGTTGATGTTTCATGAGGGGGGGCGTCTGCTCACTGAGAACTAATTCTCTATCTTACATTTAATTGGATGTGACTTGAAAGAACATTCAAAGCAGTATTCTATGTTCTCTATATATAATCTGCAAGAAATACTGAAAAGTATTTTCTTGCTTAAATATAGTGGAAAATTGTCATCTTGAACATTATTGCACAGAATAAAAAAGTAGATACGCTGGTTATAAATTTCAGTCTAAACAGTCTTTCATCAGTTTGCTTGATATTTACAGATCAGATATCTTGTGGAACTAATTCATGTTCTTATGTGAAATTAAGGTGCTTTCACTAATGAGTTCTACAGATACTTTTTGTGACTGTTTCAGTTAACTGGAACGTAACACCTTGCCTTAATTTTTCAAGACTTAATAGTTTCCAACTTTTCCACTGGTGGTACAGGGTAGCCTATGATTTAAAGATATAGCCCTGCTTTGGGATCTGGGAGTTTTGTTGGATATTGAGTAACTGCTGTATAAGCAGAATAATATTCCATTCAAATGGAACCCTTCTGTGGGTGTGAATTACTACTGCCTACCCTACAGAGATGCAGTCAGTAAGGGTACACTAAGGTGGCCATGGCAAGCACTAAAATGCATTTGATCATAAGTGTTAAAATGTTAGCATTTTCCTTTGCATAGTTTTGTCCTATGCTAGTTAGCAGTCTTCCAGATCATACCCAAAATGCAGCTTGGTACCGATCATTCCTGTGGGAGGCGTGATTGTGGTCCAAATCTTGAGGGAGGGCAAAAGCATTTAGATTCACTCAAACAAGTTGTACCTGCTGTTTCAGGCCCTCAGCTGCTTGCTGCAGCTGCCTATGATTGTACTAACTTGATGTGCTCAGAAGTCTTTGAGACTTGCTGAACTTTCTACTCAGGGAAATCTACTACCAGTGATCTGATTAAAGGATTTTTTTTTTTTCTAACAAACAAGTATTTAGACCATCTCTTATTTACAGAATGAAGCATAAAATGGTTATGGAAAATAATGCATTCCAAAAAGTCTATTTCATCCTAGGACATGTGCATTAATATTTTACTTTGGAAAGGGGCATGGCTTTGGTGAGCATCAAAATTACATCCTGTGTTGGCAAGTAGCACATCTGAATACAGCTATATTTGTGGAATAAGGAAGAGCAACTGAATATTGCCAATTCAGTTTCATTTCAGATTAGCTCTAGCCTGATCCTGTGGACTGTTAGTGGTCGGTTTGTCTAGGTTTGCCCGTGGAGCACCTCCAGCTCCTGTGCTCTGAGGCTACGCTATGATGGAGACCACAGCACGAGAAGTGGGAATGACTGGGGGAGACTTGCTTCAAAAATCTGCTTCTAGTGCAAACTAAAATGCTGATACAGAAGCATCCAGGCTTTCAGATGGAACTAAATTGAAAGGTGTTTCATTGATGCACCTGATTAATTGCAGACTCCAATGAGGGTTCAGTCTGTAGGACCATGCTATAACAAGTCCAAATTAAAACTTCTCCAAAATGCCCATGGTAGGAGTGTTGCATCCCAGAAAAAAGCAGTTTTACTCTGCAGATCGACTTCTTTTATACTGTCTGTGTAGATATAAGTTCAGTAAATTTGATTCTGTTTTTATATTCCTAATGTGATTAAAAGATGCAGTCCCCTTACTATCCACTCCCTCTCTCCTTCCCCCTCCCCTGCCCCCCCAGTAGTGTACAAATGAGGAAAGTACCTGTGTCTTCCTTGCCTACCCTGCTAAATCCCCACTTTCCTTAGGTATTGGTGTATAGCACTGGAGGTCAGGCTGAGACAATACATATTGACAGCTCTTTCTCTTCCTTCTCCTTGCTATTCCTTCCTAATTTTCTTAGATTTGAGAGGGTGTGATTTTGAGAATTAGTATCAGGTGCGCTATGAGAAGCGAGATGGAAAATATTCCCTCAATTTGCAAATTTCCTGAATTACACAAATTGAGGAAATCTAGAGGAAAGAACTGCTGTATGTTTTGTTCCTCTTCTTCATGGACTGCAGAATATTCATCATTACTTGGTTCTTTTAGGAAATGAGGTACATCAGATTAGTGAAGAATATTTCAGATAGTAGATATGGGTAACCTTTGAGGCATGCAAAACACCCTCTTTTTTTGCTAGGGTGAATTGTTCTTCCTATTAATTCATCGGGAAAAGTTAGGAAATAAACTAAATATTAGAGTTAAAAAAAAAAAAAAATCTTTTGGAAAGAGTATTTTAGGCGCTTCAATTCTAGTTCAAAGCATCCTTGAACATGAGATGACACCCATGTCCTAAGAGTAACATAGGGCTTTTTCTGCCTTCGAAAAGCAGTACATAAATGTGACTGCAGTGGCCAGTACCCTAATGACTTAATCCCCAGTTTTTCTCAATTCCTGTTGCATGTTGCCAAGTATTGCTAATATCTTGACTCTTAGTCTGCCAACAATTTCATTGTAGTGGAAGTGAAGAGAAATAAATATATGACACAAAGTTTTCTCTTTCTGGATCAGCTGAATAGCAGGAGAGGGAATGTTTCTAACCTTATCATGTGTAAAGAGGATATGCGTGTCTGTTCATGCATTAACTGTGTCTGTTTTTAAACTCTCCTCACTATTTCTTCATGTCTGATATTATACTTTGGCTGTCATTTTGCTCTACTTTCCTTGTGTACTGTGGGAACATGCTTCTGGTGGGTCTAGACACTGTGCCTGTCTGCCTCTCAGCCACCCGGAGCTCCCTGCTTGCCTTCCCTGGTGGAAAAGCCCATTCTTGCTGCTTCCCGGCACCTGGAGACCCAAGTTGATCTTGCAGTAGGATATTTGTTCTTTGCAGCAGCTCTTTGTGTATCTGAAGACTGTCAATATTATCTTCTGCAGTATAAACAGCATCAATCCTCTGACTCTTTGAATATGCGTTTTCTTTGCTATTGACTTCTTTCAGTTGGCCCACATCTGTCTATAAAAATTGTTCATAGGAATCAAGCTGCGGTCTGCTCAATATCTGGTACTCTAGATGTCTCTCACGAAGTACTCATAAATACATATCTTGGAACATGAAATAGATGATTCATTTAGGTTTAGCTTGTGATTTTCCCTATTTTTTTACAGGAAAAAAAATATTCTGATGTTTTTGTAGCTGTTTATTTCTGTTAAAATAATTTTTTATGCTTGACTGGTTTTTTTTAGCTTGCAGATTTGCAGCCGTTTTGATAGAAGAATCCCTTCGTATGATTGCAAAGTGAACACTGTTTTGGGGATAATCACCATATTCTGGACATTAACAGGTTCACAATTGAATTGATCATGACAAAATTTAAACATTAATTCTTTTTATAGTGGTGATAACCAGTTTATATGTTTGAGTTGGAGCTACTTGTGTGATTTCTGTATAGCATGTTCTACAGAGAGTATTTAGAGCTATATGCAAGAACCAAGTCCACAGATCTTCTACCACTTATTTGCTTGGCATATGTAAGAATAGAAATATTAATTTCTGTTCAGTTTATTTCATGGTTCCATGGGAGAATTATTCTGCTTAAATTGCTACTTCATCTTTCTGCACTAAAGTAAAGTGGCAGTTTGTGATTTAGGAATCAGAAATTTATCAGGAATGATATGCCATAATAGTATGTTGCCTTTTTCTTAACATGGAAATGAAACTTGAGATAATTTTAGTAACGAGGTAATATAAAAGAGGATTTTTATTTGAAGGCCTTCAGGGACAGTTATGGAAAGATGTCTACAAAAGCCCACCTCCTCCAGGGTTGAATACAGTTTTATAGGTTTTAGGAAATTAGCATAATTGATAAAGAGCACCAATTAGGAGGACAAGTGGTGATGCAATTCCCCCCCAGGTCAAGCCCCTTCTCTGGAGTCCCCCCCTCAGCACTAGCTGTGCTCTGTGTATGAAATGTATCTCGAAGAGTTGTTCTCAACCTTGATTCCCAGGAGGAACCAAGATAGCACAGGGGCCTTGTAACCCCTGGGGCTTGGAGCTTTGGAATTCGTTTTGTCTTTCTGCCTAGGGAAAGGCCATGGAAAATTACTGGGAAAACTAGCCACTAATACAATAGGCTACAGAGCTACAAACATGTGTGTGAGGAATACAGAGAACATAGAAAAAAAAGGCAAAAACCAAAATGGCATCACTGGATAAACAGAGAAAGGCAGAACTTGCACCAATCTTAATAAGAAGCCTAAAGTTAAATATGGGGAAACACAGGCTGGCAGCCTCATCTTGGGCCCTCACAACATTGTGGAGTTGGATCCTTTTAGAATGTGACAGAGATTTCATGAGTGCATGAAGGAGAAGGTGATTATGAACAGTCAGTGTGGACTTGGCAAGGGTAGATCATGCCTGACCAACCTGGTTGCCTTTTATGATAAAATGATGGGATTTGAGTACAAGGAGAGACTAGCAGATTTTGTTTACCTGTACTTTAGTATGGCTTTTGAAACTATCTTCCATAGTATTCTTATAGCAAGGATACAGGTACATTATAGTCTGGAGAGGTGAACATGAATTAAATGGCTGGACTCTGGAGGTAGTGGTTGTGGGTCTACCAGTCACAGCAGACCCTGCTTCGAGCAGAAGGCTGCACTAGAGATCTCCAGAGGTCCCTGCAGTGGATTGTGTCATACCAGCATCTGATGCCTCTCTGTGGTACTTCGAGAAGTGAAATGTAAGATAACGTGGATGGAATTACAGAATCAGTATCCACTACTTTCTTTTCAGACAATGTACTAATTAGTATAATAAAGTTTTAACTTTGTCAGTGAAAAAAAAAAAAGGTTACATTAAAACTTTTGTTCCTTTGAAGATGCTGAATATAAAATTAATTAAGGCAGAAGGAGATCTAATACCTGGTCAAAAGCCACACAGTAAAATGGCCACTGTGTTGCTAAACAACAACTAGGAATATCATGTTTTCTAACAGGAAGATTTAACTTAATGGATATATAGCAGTGGGATGGAGAAAGCATTTTCTAGGAGACTTCTGAAAGCTAATGTTATATTTTTGATTTTTTTTTTTATAATGTGAAATTTATGATGCTCTTCTGCAAAAATTGATTTATTAAAAGCTTGAAAATTCCAGCATTCAGTAATGGATGATAATGATGGTAATGGTTTTATTTTCATATTGTAGAATCATAGAATGGTTTGGAAGCCTTGCCTTGAACATTTCCAGGAACGGGCCATCCACAACCTCTCTGAGCAAGCTGTTCCAGTTTCTCACCACCCTCATAGTGAAGAATTTCTTCCTAATACCTAATCTAAATCTACCCTCTTTCAGCTGAAGTCCATTTGCCCCTTGTCTTGTCACTGCTAACCCTTGTCAAAAGTCTGGCTTTCTTGTAGGCCCCCTTTAGGGGGTAGGTTTAGGGTGAGCTTTTCTTAGGTTTCCTCAGAGTCTTCTCTGGGGAGCCTAATGATCAGGTTCAGGATTCTCCCCTGGACTCACTCCAGCAGATCCACGTCCTGTTCATGCCGGGCGCTCCAGAACTGAATGCAGCTCTCCAGGTGGGGTCTCACCAGGGCAGAGCAGAGAGGCAGAATCCCCAGCCTTGACCTGCCGGCCATGCTGCTTTGGATGTATCCCAGGATTGGTCGAATTTCTGGATTTCTGGGCTGCAAGTGCACACAGATGGATCTCGTTGAGCTTCTCTTCAAAAACACCCCGAGGTCTTTCTCCTCAGGGCTGCTCTCAATCCATTCTCCACCCAGCCTAATATTTTTGCTTGGGATTGCCCCAACCTAGGTGCAGAACCTTGCATTCGGCCTTGTTGAACTTTGTGACGTCCGCATGGGCTCACCTCTCAGGTCGGTCTGGATGACATTCCTTCTCTTCAGCATGTTGACTGCACCACATAGCTTGGCATTGTTGGCAAATGACCAATTTAAAGTAGGCAAAATATTAGAGAAGTATTACTGGGTCAGATAAAACTACATTTCAAATTCAAACTTAGCTTTGCTGTTACAGTTTTTAATTACTTAATATCAGATCTTTTAAAATTGTAGCTAAGACTAAATGAATAGCAAATGATAAAAATGAGTTGTGCTGTTCAGGATTTTCGTTATAATAGAAGTACTCAGATCATGAACCAGCTGAATAGAAATTGGAATCTCAACCAGGACAAAGAATCAACAAACCTGGTTTGTTTGTAACCATGGAGAAAAATTGTATGTATTTAAAAAGATGAAATACTAACTAACTAAAACATGCAGAGGTATAAAAAGAAAGAAGTGTACTGATCAAAATGTAAGGGGATTGTCGTGGGTTGACAGGTTTCTAGGTGAATTTCACCCTGCCAGGTCCTGTGGAGTGGCAGGGTGTCGTGGGCCAATGACATTTAAGGTACGCCCTCTGCGAGATACAGTATTTAAGGAGCTGGACACTGGGAACTTCCTCTTTGGCTTCCGGTGTTCCAACAGGTAACAGGGGACCTGGGGCGGGGGTTTTGCCAGGGTAGGCCTTCGGGCCTGCCTGGCTGGCCCCCTCCCCCCCCCTCTCCTCCGGCTCCCCGAGGGCCGGGCCTGGCCCCCTTTTTCCATCTGCCGGGCCGAGCCTTTCCCCTCCCCTGCCTTCTTCCCACGAGGGCCGGGGCCTGGCTCCCTTTTACCATCCACCGGGCTGGGTCAGGCCCCCACCTCTGGCCACCTCCGGCAGCCCCCCTCGCTCGGCCGGGCCGAGTGGGGNAAAGTGAAACATACCGCTTATTTTCAGTAAAACCTTTTTTTCTTCCATGGCTGTGGTTGTCACCATTTTCTAGATGTAACTGAAATATTTTACTTGTCTCAAACACTAAAACAGTAAGCAGATCTCTTTTCTATATGAAATTCCATGTGGAAATTCAAATAAATCACATCTGCAGTTATTTCACAACTTATATTAACACTGTAGCTTAATTATTCATTTTTTTTATTTTCATCCCTATAATCACTCCACATGAGTTCTTACACTTTTGTGACAGTAATTTGAGATCCACTGGATCTCATTAATACAAGTGAAATTTCTGTGGGATGTGTTAACTTGAGTGAGGGTGCACAGTTTATAAATCAGTATGAACTTCCGTAATTAATCTGTCAGAATTGGGTTTGAGTCTTATTTTACCTTGTGCATGAGTGTGTTTATTGATATTTTGTTTTTTCCCTGCCTGCTCAGTAGTTCTGGAGATTTACAGAGCCAGACCGTGCTTTGCACTTAGGAAGAATTTCAGAGAATAGGCTTTCATGTTCCATGAGACAGAGATTTCATTTGTGATGCATATGAAAGCTAAGTACCTTAAAGAAATGTATGGGAACAGTTTATTTTCTGAGCTGTTTAGTCCAGAGCAATAGAAGAAAACAACATCAACAATTTCTGAAATGTTATTTTTTCAAAAAATGTTGTACAGTTCAGATTTTTGCCTGATATTTTTCATAATTTTGAAAAGGAAAAGACATATTTTTTTTTTTTTCTGTTGCAAATGATAATTAATACTTAGTTTGTTTGGAGGTTTTCTTTTATTGGATACGGATTTTACAAAACTCATTAGTTACATATAGTGAAATATGTAGTGAAAAGTTATTTGTCTGATCATTATACTCCAATTATCTGTAAAATAATGCCCCGCATGCTTTCTGTTTCACAGGACTGTTTTAAACGTTCTGTAAAGTGTTTCTGTTCTGTAAATGCAAGCGAAGAAGGAAATTGGGAATGGTCTTAACTTTTTCAGGATAATTCTAATGTGTTTTTCTGTATCATGAAGAAAGATAGTGCTGTGTAGCTTTGGGTGGGGACACTGGGTTGTATTGATTCTAATTGTAGATGTGAGCCATCAGACCACAGAACCCATCTGGCTGTGAGCATCAGTGACAGTGTTTCCATCAGGCTTGGTGACCTGCTCATTTGAATGTTGCATCCTCATAAAACGGAGTGTAAAACTGAGGATAAATACAAATGTTGTTTCTTACCATTTAGCATTTCTCTCACTTTGCATATCAGCTAATGATTTTTCTAAACTTGCTCTTTGTGAGGTGGGCTCATATTCCAAAGCAGCATTTTCACTATCTAGTTTAGTGGAGTTTAAATTTACATTTAAAATTTGGATTGCAAATGTTTGGAAAATGAAATAGTTTTGATTTACTCTCCATTCACCCTTTCACTCAAACATTTTGCAGCCTTGTACTCTTCAGATCGTATCATCTTTTCTCCCTTAACATGTGTGGTTTTGGCTTTGATTCCTGAGCTGACACTGAAGTGCTAGATTTTTATCAGACATTTTGGCAAGACTCAAGCCAAAATAAACTATTCCTTGTGTTTACAAACTTAAGATAAATATTTATTTGTGTTAAAAAGCTCTGAACTGAAAACGGATTTTAAACCAGTAGAAGTAGATGATGAATACCAGTATTTATTAAACATCCCTTCTTCTGGAACTTTTTCCTTGCATGCAAATCTTGGATCTCAGTGGCTCTGTACTTTTGAGGATTAGATGAAACCCTTTTGTGTCGGGCAGCAGAAAATGGAACTTTACATGGATGAATATGTTGTTCCTGTATTTTACGATGTTTGTTTAATCAGCATCCAAGAGTGCCCATTTATGGATGTCAAACAGCATCTTCCAAACTGCACTGAAAGCAAATTTTAATGTTACATTCTAGATTCAATATACATTTTGACTCTTGCATTTGAAAATGTATATATCTTCATAGAGTGTTCTGTTCTGCAGGAAGACTTTCAGACATATGTATTGTGGGAAGTCAAAACAAGTTTTGTTTTTTTCTGTTTGTTTTACCTAATAAGTTTATTTTGGTCAATTAATGTTGTGCAGAGAATGTAATGAGTCTTTTCTATTTTGGCTATTGCATAGACCTACTTCTGCAATGTAATTTATAGTAACTGGATTACTGAATGACTATAATAGTTATCAAGAATTGAAGTAATAGATATAGGCAGAGCAATTTCATGCTTTTCAGATGAGATTATATTACATTTAGGATAAGTCACAAATGACTTGATGACTTCACCAATTTTAATTAACTTTAATATCTAAGAAGAAAAAAGAACCTTGCTAAATTGTCAATCATTGTAACTTTGGTTGCTGTTTCACAGCTAGCATTTTTCTATGCTCAAGATTCTATCTTTTAATTTTTTTGATGTATTTCCTTTTCATGATCTTTACAAAATGTTATTCTGGGCTGTTCTCGAAAGAGAAGTGTGTGACCTTCTCGACTGAGATCAATTCTTTGTCAGCCCAACAATGACTTCTGTTTGGGAGAGGACTTGTGATGAAGCTTCAATGCGTGTGTTTCGATGTTTTGTCTGTGAAAGCCATTTCATGTGTAGCTTGAGATGTCTGTAAGAAAATTTTTGAGTGTTAGGGTTAAATATCAGGCCTCATGTTCCCTCTCCTAAGCTGTGGAACCTGTCCAAAGACTGCTTGCAAAGCAGGCAGAGTAGTGTTTGTCACTGCTGTAGTGCTTTTTACTGCCCTTGCTAATTTCATTCCCTCTAAGTTAACGTATGCATGCTACTGAACTTAATGTTTTCACAGTTCTAACTTTTAGACTTTTGTGTCATTTACTTAAGTCACTAAAGCTGGCAGGAAGCCTCCTGCCTGTCTGCGGAGATGCTCATTTTAAGCATGGCCTGTCTCTGTACAGTAGTATCTGTACTATGCTGACAGAGATTACCCTACCTGTACTGAAATTGTTTCATTTTTAAAATTAGCTGGCCATTGTAAATAAAACTTGCTCTAATCCTGAGAAACAAACCAGAATGTGAAATCTAAATTACAGTAGGGCATTTCAAAAAGCCCTTGTGCCTTCAAAACCAGAACCAATGCATTTTGATGATGGGGATTGTCTGAACCCTGAGAAAACCACTGGGCTGCAGCCTCCCTGCTCGAGGCCCAGGAGCCCCATTTCAGCCCAGCCTGACACACTTTCCCCGCAGACCGAGCCACGCTGGCACCAGCTTTCCTCACAACTTGTTTGGGTTTCTGTCGATGTTCGCGCGGGCAGGGAAAGCATGCGAGCCAGCCAATATGGTTGATAGAGCAAGCTTCGCTTTATTGATTTACAGCATCTCCTTATATACCTTCCAAAGAGCGTATCAGCTGGGAAAATTCAGCAAGCACAAGGCATATCTACTGGGAAAGTACAGCAAGCACAAGGTCGGGGAAGGTATATCTACTGGGAAAGTACAGCAAGCATAAGGTGCATCTATTGTGTACTGTTCAGCATCTTGCTGTAATTTCTGCATTGTAGTTAACACAATATTCTTTTGCTTATACAAAGGCTGCTTTCTCAAGCGCTATTATGGTTCTCTAAGACAATAAGCAGGGTTGCTTGTGCTACACTTTTGTGCTATACAACAGCTCTGTGGACCCGTGGCCGCGTTCATGCAGCCACTCTTTCACAGGTTTCCTGGCTTGGCCTTGTCTTGCCCCTTTGCCTGGTGCTCAGTCCTTTACCCAAACCACCCTTGCTGCCAGCTCACTGCCACCTTGGGAGCATCCCTTGCTCCTACTGCTCCTGGACACAGAGTGCCCTCTGTGCAGAGCTGCCTGTGACAGCCAGGCCCCTGCCACTGCCACAGTGCTTGCCCGAGGCTGTGTTTAGTCCAGTACCTGATGGTTTTCCTCACATAAGGTATAAAGTGTGGTAAATGACGAGCAGGTGACATTGTTTTATGTGTATAGAAAATACATGCAAAAAACACAACTGAAGGGATTTTATTTTCTGCCCAAAACTGCATTATGTTATGCAAAGTTATGAATTTTGAAACAGTAAGAAAAGAAGTGAAGGTTTATAACAAAAAGCTTCATTAAATACACTGCCAGTCAAGTAATATTTCAGGAGGCTGTTTGCTGTAGCACTTTTCATGTTCTTTCTTACTGACTAAACAAAATGATGCAGACTGTAATAACAAGTAATTCTTGTAATGTAATCAAGCCATTTTAGTTTTGGAATGTGTTTCTTCTGGAATTTATGGACAACCCATTACCATTTTGGCAAGGCAAATTTATTATTTCTGGCTTCTCTGATAGGTGTCATGTTTCAAGTGATAATGAGTCTGTAACTTCACTTGGCAGTTTGTTTAATGATCTGGTGAGTGTAATTTTTTCCTCTGGTAGGGCGGCTAATGTACCCTACTGCAGCTTGAAGTGTTGCCTCTTGTTCTGTCATTAAGAACAAATGAAATTAATTGATTCTGATTTTATTTCAAATCTATAATGGTGCATTACAAAATAGTTGTCATCTCTACTACCAGACTTTTTTTTCTAATGTGTCTGTGCTGTCCAGTAAAGGGTCTGCGAAACCCTTTTGACAACAGTAGTTGGAGATAAAGAGCCAAATGAAGAGTATTTCATCTATGTGTTTCCTTGAAGAAGTGATTTTTGATTGCAAATTTTCTGTGTTCTGGAGGAAACTTGATCAAAATCCAAGAGAAAGCAACACGTATCGGGGGTTTAAACAGTGGAAACTGATATTCATTGAAATTTGCAAATAATACAGCATATCTCTTTTGATAATTTCAAGTTGTTCTCATACATAGTAACACTTTAAATTGAAAATTCACAGGTTCATCATGAAATAGGTTGTGAGGTGGAAAATGCAGATGAGAAAGGTTAGGGCAAATATAGGGCAGTATTTGTTTCTCACTGGAGCCCAAAGTTAGATGAAGACACCTCTAGAATGTATAATCTCACTATTTTTAGCAGAAAATTAATTCTGAAACCTAGTAATGTGTGTGACAATATTCTCTTAACTCCTCTTCCACCAAGATCAGTGATTACAGTACATGCTTCTATGTTATTTTCAAACTTCTTTTTTAAGACTGTCTGTGATCCAGAGAACATCGGTATTTGCACTGGACTGACAGATGTTCCTTACCACTGTGAGATGTAGCACAGAAATCTTGAATCTGGGGCCACAGCTACTCCATGTGATTGCAGTGCTTGACTGTCAGCTAGCAGTCTAGAGGTCCCAAAAAAGTCTCACAGGATAGTAAAGGAATTAGTTATTATATTCTGTGTGCAGAAGCTATATAGTTCTCACTTTTAAGTTTATTAATATTTTGAAATCAGTTATGTGTAAGTACAAATAATGTTCCATGTACTTGATAATACAACTTTATTTTATGCTGTGCATGCAAGTTTTTTTCGTAACCTCCTATGGTCAATGGAACTTGGTTGAATAATCAATTGGAGCATTTATTGTATCTTCCTCTACCAGACTCATAAACCTTTAATATTAAAATAAAGAGGAGAAAGTAGGAAACTAGCTATAATAGAGGAAAACTTGAAGCAACTCCTTAGGACTTTTGCAATAAATGACAAATTAAGGGATTATATCTCATTTTGAAGGCTACACTTTCTATTAGCATGGCTCTGCTGTCATGGTATGATCAAAAGCTGAAGACTGCAGCCAGTGCTGAGCATGTAAAGCATCTGTAGCACACGTAAGTGTCAGCTACTGGCTCTGTGCTGACACTAAGTTGAGGATTTCAGGAGTACTGTCCCATGTTGCATGTAAGAACAAGCAGCATTTGCTCACAGCGAGGAATATGGTTCAGCAGGTGCAGGTTTATTAAATGCATCTGAGAGAAGTCCTGTGACATTTCTCCAAGTGAAGATGAAAGACTCAAAAGCATTCCGAGCTGGATGTTTTCACAGACCCCTACTCTCCCTTCTTCCAAACTATTTAGTTCTTGTTACAGCATCACAGGATCCTAGTATCTATATTAAGATGAATGTTTTCATACTTCTCCTGTTGTTCAGTGTGAGGCAGTAGACATGATCTTCTCATTTGGTGGAGTAGAGAGACTTTGCTCAAGTTCTGGGCTGTGGGAGAGAGTCAGCAGCTCTGCAGTTTCAGTTGGGTGGCTGGGTAGGTGTGGGAGCTCGATTTGCAGCTGCCTGGCAAAGTCTAACATACTTGTTTCCTTCTTATACTAATTAGAGACTGTGAGGTCTCCAACCTTCAAGAGCTGAGTCATAGCAGGACACTTTTAGGCTCACCTTTCTTGTACTAAGTTTTTTTTCAGATTTAACCACAGTCTCTTTGTAAATCCAGGTGTCTCTGTGTCCTTTTTTGAGACTACCAAGCATAATTTTAACTAGACTAAGACAGCTGTTCTAATAGTGTTGTCCTTTTAAAGCAAGAGTGTTACGCGATGTTACTGAAACATCAGGAATTATTGTACTAATGTTCTTTTCATCTTTTTTCAAACCTAGATGAGGCCGATTTAATCATTTAAAAAAAAAAGGTGTGTGTGTCTCTATGTTTGTGCTGGGAGTGCAGCTGGGACATAATTATGGAAGTGGAAGGGGAAAGATGTGAACAAATGCCTCTCCTTTTGGAAAGAATGTAGAGAAAATCAAACCACCATTATGCAAAGAACAAAAAAATCACCTAGTGTTACATTTCACTCTTCAGTTATTGTTGAATTTTCTACATTGATGTGAAATGCAGTGATGCAATTTTGAAATACTACCTTCTTTTAGCTGTGCTCTGAGAGCAAAACTGAAATTATTAAATTTTTCTGTCATGTGAATAGTTGAGTACAGTGTCTATTGACTCCAAGATGAATTGAAATTGCTTCTCTATGAGTGTATTACACATTGAGGTCTTCATATCAGAATGTTACCAATAAAAATTACAGGGTAAATGTTTCTTAGGATTTATTTCTCTATAAGAATGACATATTTCGGGCACTAATCAGTTAGCCACTGTCATCTTAAGATGTCTGATTAACTGGAAATGTGAATCAGTCCCTCATTTTGAGTCTTAATTCAGATTAACTGCAAGTTTGAGGATATACACTTGAGTCTCTCACTTAAGCTTTTAAAGATCAAAGAGTTGCTGTCTAGCTTCAAAGTGTGTTACTAAAACTCTACATAAACAATTGAAGCTGACTCAGTGTCTTTGGAGAGAGACTTAACATATATACTACTAATACAAAATCACAAGTATAAGGGATGGTTGTGTGCTTAAATTTTGTAGTTATTTGGAGAATACTTGCAAGTAGTACTAACACAGTTAGGTAACAACTACGTAAAGAGACAAAGGCTGATAAGTGAAAATAATTTCTTAGGACAATATAATTTCTTAGGCAACTGAAGCAAGAACTGTCCAAACCTTTTCTATTTGTTTTCTGTCCCCAGTGAGTTGCTGGGTAATTGTATATGCTGAAGGCTATCTGAAAGATGCAGGGCCTGTTTTTAAACTGTGTTTCCTGGGAGCCATTTTCTTTCCATAATACATATCTTAGCAGAATTCAACTAGTTTTAACTGAGTAAATGTATATCCATAGATTAACTTTATTATTCATGTAGTGAAATAAGAATGGTTGATACTCACATAGTCATTTGGGAACTGTACTTTTGTGGGGAGCAGGGCAAGTAAGACAATTAAAAGACAGTAATTTTGGTGAAAATTATAACATCTGATAAAGTAACATTTATACAAACCCTATATAAAATTTCTATTTAAATGTCTTGAGACACAATTATGACGCTTCATTATGTTCTCTCTTAGTCATACAATCCCAATTTCAATACAATTATAGCTGATTTAAGGCAATTTGCAATGAGCTTTTTCTATTTCACCATCAGTTACTCCTCTTTTAACAGTGCTTGTTGAAAATATTGCTGGCCAACTACATCTTCGTAACTTTGCAGGACTCCTCACATGCCATCAAAACTTTCCTCACCGATGCTTCCCACCTTGGCAATATACAGCTGCAGATTTTTCACCTGTCGTTCAAGAAATGACCTTTAGACTGTGGTGGCATTAAGTGTCTGAGGATGCTTCTGTGAGATGCAGAAGTTCATTGCCACCATCACAGGGAGGTCCTATTCATGGCTGTATGAACAGCCTGCATTCTCACTGTCTTTCCGCTGTGCATACAATTACATTCCGAGGCACTGTTGGCATCCTTTAGGATTAGCCCCTCAGCAGTGCTATTAACATGAAAGACTTCGAAAGACTTTTTGTTTTGAGGAAAATTAAAGAGAGCATAAGCCTTAAACATCATATCTTTTACTTAAGAAATCTCTACTGGTAAAACTGGATTTATTGACCTCTGGAACTTGTGATCAAAATTAATGTGGAGAATAAATTTTCAGCTGCCATTGCAGACATCAGAAAAAATTGTATGGTTAACCATTGTTGCCTTCCTCTCAAGATTTTGTATGTCTTACCAGAACATGTGACTGAGATACAGTAGCCATGAACATCTGATTGGCAGGGATGAACAGTGGGAAAACTGTTTGCATGATCTTAATTTAAGGGCAATTGAGTGAACTGGTTTTGTAAAAGGAGCATCAAAACATGCAAGTCATTGTCTCTTGTACAACTGAAAATTCCTTGCATATTCCTTGCATATAAATTCTGTCAAATCATTTGGAGTTTTTCACACTGAACAATCTTGCCAGTTTTATGTGCCTGAAAATCATTGAAAAGAATCATGAAAAGAGCTTTAGAAATCAAATCTGGAAATAGTTGTGCAGGGGTCGTGAGTCTTTCTACTCAAAAGGAAGTGAGAATGTTGCCCCCTTGGTGAAGGTATAGCCTGAGTACTTCATAGACTCTAATCTAAACCTACCATCTTTCATCTTGAAGCCATTGCCCCCTGTCCTATCACTGCGTACCCATGTAAAAGTCCCTCTCCAGCTTTTTTGTAGGCTCCTTTCAGGATGCAGTTAGGTCTTCCTGGAGCCTTTGCTTCTGCAGGCGGAACAATCGCAGCTCACTCAGTGTGTCTTCAGAGAACTGTGAGTTAACTGCTCTATTCATCAAAGGTTTTCTTCCTTTACAAAAATTTTTATGTAGAGCCATGTTAGTGCTTATACTAAAACCATGGCTATTTTGAATTTTGGGATGGCTCCAAAGTTAATCATATCTCTACCGTCTTGTGCTTGGAACTTGCTTGTGGCAGGTCCTTGTGGAGCAAGGCAGAGGAAGCTCCTGTCTGACCACTTGGTAGCCTGCAGTCATGGCCTTCCTTGCCTTCCTTGTCTGGGTATCTACAGGGCCAGCAAAAAGTGCTCTGCCTCATGAGTCCATTGTGTGCAAGGCTTTCAAGACTCTAAAACAATTAGATGTTGTGTGAAAGGGGGTTATAAAGGACTTTACATGAGGGATTGCTGACATGTACTGCGTTTGGACTTTTTTCACATAGTTAGGAAGACAATATCTTTCTTATTGACTTCTCTATCGTCTTCACCCTTTTAATTAGATTTCTTTTTTTTTGATTAGTGAACTGTCCTTCTGATATTGCGTAGACAGAAAAATAACTGACTGCTCCAGGTACGAGTCTTAATCATCTTAAAATAGAATAATTTAAATTAATTTTTGATGGGTATGCATTTTCCAAGAAGGTGAAAAATATGAATGTTTCAATTTCTGTAATGCTGTACTATTGTGGCTGTCACTCAGGCTTTTCCTGCTAATCCAATGAAAGACTTAATTTGTTATAATTAAGTACAATACTTCTGGCAATCCTTTAAGGCCATATTATGACCAAAAATAAATTAGTTATGAAAATATTCTTGTTTTGTATTAATAGAAAGCATTTTTTTTTCATTTAGAAACAAATAACAAATCTCTGTAGTGAATAATGCTTTAAAGATACTTCCTTTTATATGTAAATTACTTTTTGAGAGAGAACATCATAGTACTTTTTGGGAGAACAGAGGAATAAAGTCTTTGCGAAACTTGTTAATATGCATCCCAAGGCTTATGAGTTATACTCCAGATGCTTGTAATAAACAGCACTTTTGTATTGTTCAACAGTGATAAAGTAGTAAAATGTACATGTTATGCAAGAAAATATATATTCATGCTATTAATATTTTTCATAAAGAAATATTTCAGAAAATTTTAATAACAGTTTGCTTTTCACAAAACAGTCCAATAAAAAGATGCATAGCCTAATTCATTACTTTTCTAGTCTTCCATCAACGCAGTTCTTGTGGAGATGGAAGAAAGGCACAGTGTATGAAATCATTCTCTGTTCCTAATTGGCAGAGGTCCTGGATAGGTGTTAAAGAGCAAAAAATGGAAAAAAAAAAATGCAGAGATTTAACATGTTACAAAGGAAAGCCAACACATGTGAGTTACTGCCTGTGAGAAATCTTATTTTTACTGGGGTTATTATTATTCCTTGCAAGGATGCTAAGTTCTGTTCATACCAGTTAGCACACTATATTGGTTTTTCATGGCCTGGTTTTTGGTAGCAGGGGCCCACAGAGGTGGCTGCTGTGAGAAGCTTCCAGAAGCTTCCACCATGTCCGGCAGAGGAAATCCCTGGTGGCTCTGAGGATGGACATGCTGCTGGCCAAGGCTGGGCCAATTAGAGATGGTGGGAAGTGCCTCTGTGACAACGTATTTAAGAAGAAATCAAAACAAAGGTTGTAGAGCAGTTTTAATTCCAGCCAGAGAAGAGCACAGTAAGAACATGTGAGCAAAACAACTCTGCAGACACCAAGGCCGATGCAGAAGGAGGGGGAGGAGGTGCCACAGGCACCAGAGCTGAGGTTCCCCTGCATCCCAAAGTGAGGACCATGGTGAAGCAGCTGTGCCCCTGCAGCCCATGGAGATCCACCTGAAGCCCATGGAGGAGCTCCACACCAGAGCAGGTGGATGCCTGGAGGAGGCTGTGATCCTGTGGGAAGCCCGTGGAGAGCGGGGCCCTGCTCCCAGGCTGGAGTAGCCTGTCCTTGGAGGAGTGCACCCCATGGAAAAGTGACCCACTCTGAAGCAGTTTGAGGGGTACTGTTGCTCATGGGATGGACTCACATTGGAGAAGTTCATGGAGAACTGGTTTTGCTCAAAGTTGGACTCGATGCTCTGGGAGGTCTTTTCCAACCTTAGTGATTCTACAGTTCTATGATTAATACACACCAAAATACTGCCTTACAACATATTCTGTCAGGAATAATTTCTCATGGTATTTTTGGTGTAGAAACCAGTGCTTTTACATTTATTTCACAAATACTCTGTTTCTAAACCTACTTTAGTTCATGCCAGCAAGAAGGTTTTAAAGTTTTTTGCAAGCTTTTAAAAACTAAGCTTTTTCTCAAAAAAACCCACTTTTTTTCTATCACAGGGAATGACATGACAAACAACTGCATTCTGTCACTTCTTGTCAGTTTTGTTTCTTTTCCTTCCTGGAAAGGAAAGCCTTTGTCAGTTCGGGAAGGGTTGTTGTCAATTTTTCTTTCTTTAATGGTGAATTAAAATTAGCCAAGATAGCTCCTGTGTTATGTTGATGAAAATATTAAACTATGAGCTAAAAAGAGAAGGCATGGAGGGATTTTTGTTTGCTCTGTTCTGTTCTGTGTGATTAGTCTATAACTTTGACAACTCAATGTCTCTAATGAAAAGAAATTTCAGGAGTATGTTTTTTTTCACACAAGGCAGGTTTTTGGATTGGTTTTTTTCAGCTTGGACAACTCCAAAAGCACTTACATTAAATGGTATCTAAAGAGTAGAGTTTAGTTTTATTTATGTAGTTTCTATTAAACTTTCGTTTTTATAGAAGAAAGGGAAAGCATGTTTAGCAACATTCTGCAACTTAAATACTTCTATTTTTTAAGTCTACGGTTTTATGAGAAAAACAATTTTTGTTAAGGTGTTTGCAAGCACCACTGAATTTGATTTCAGAGTGGAAGTCTGGATGTGCTGAGTTGTACTTAAAACAATTTTAACATGCAAAATGATATTGTTTGATGAATGCGAGACAAATATTTTATTATTCAGTCAGTTTTAAAAGAAAATGCTCCTTTAAAATTAATTTTAAAAGTCAGCTAAAACATAGCATTGGTGCACATTCTTCTCTGGCTTTTGTATATTTAGATTTTTTTTATATTTTGTATATTTAGATTTATATTTTTTTTATATTTTGTATATTTAGATTTAGTTTCAGAAATTTTACATTTCTACCTGTCAACTTCAAAGAATGACTATTGCAAAAGTTGGGTTTTTTTTATTTCTTTTTTTTTCCACTCTCAATATGTGCTTATTATTTTGTCTGCTTCCTAATCACCAGTGGTTCTCTTACTACAACATAAACTACAAAGGCAAAACCAAGATGGAACACCAAATGTTCTAGTATTCACAAGTCATTATGTTTAATGTTAAGATGAGATGTCTGAAACTGCTGATGCTTAATACAGTTAACATTGCAGATTTGGTCTAAAGACAGTCTAACATCAGTATAAATCTTAGTGTTGACTCGAATAACCATTGATTTTCAGAACGCATAGGTATATACAGGTATCCTCAAAATGGTTTCTGGCTTTGTGAAAAGGGAGGAACATTGGCCATCTTGCTAGACAAGGAAGTTTCAGATATGAAAATTTTAATTATTATCTGGAAGTATAACAGGGTAACAGACAAATAACTGCTATTTGGTGGGATGCTGCATAAATGGAAAATAAAATGGAGCAATGTAGATTTTGCTCCAGTCAAATGTGAAGTTCAACATGCAGGTGCCAGAAACACTGATAATACCTGGAGATGCCAGAGACTTGGAGATTATGGAACCCCAGGAATTGAAGGGATTGCTGCCAACAGGGAGAGGCACAATGAGAAGCTATGGAGCATTAAACCTTTCAATGTCTCTTTTGTGTAACAACTATCAGGAAGAATTAATTAATGCTTGCTGTTATGAAATCTCCAGAGGCCTCTATAAAACCATTAATGTATCATTACATGTTATATCTAGATACCCTTGTGACATTATCAAAATCTCTAAATAGAATTGTTTGGGATTTTTGTCAAGATTATATGGAACTAATATGCAATCAAGCAACTGATGTGCTCACATTTTATTTGCTTTACATTTAAAAATGCTAGTTTAGCAGGTCTAAAATACACCAAGACATAAAATGCAACCAGGAAAAGAGTCTCTCTTGAATGCTGGGAAAAGAGCATGTGGGCTCTGTTTAGTTTGCTAAATGATAAAAATACATGCTTGTGGAAGAAAGTTGCTAGTTTACATTTGTCATGTGACCACTCCATCAATCAAACACAAAATTCAACATCTTCATTCTTCCTAAGAAAATATTTCACAATAATGCTTTGCTTTTGGGTCTTTTGTTACTGACTTTTCAACACTTTCAAACAGATCATCACCTAGATGCGACTACAGAATGTAATCATAAGTAATTAAAACTAAGAAAGAAGTTCTCACATTGCTCTGCAACTTTTTGCAAATTTTTAAGTCAATCTGCAACTATTTTAGATTGCATTGTGAAGTTTAAATATGAGGTACTGAAATGTATGCACATTACACAAATTGTTCTAAAAATGAAAGTAGGTCAGATTTCTGGAAACGCCATGCTTGAGTTAGAGTGACTTCTGATTAAAAGACTCTCTGCATCTAGATACATAATGAATGTTTATTCCTAGCTGTTTATTTGCTTGTATTATTGAGTTATACAGCAGCATTTTCATGTTGCTTGTTCAGCACTAGTTTTGTTTAAATTTTTTGTTGTTACTTTTTAACTTTTTTACATGTTTTTTCTTTATATGCAAACCCCATAAAAATCTGATCTTCACTACCAAGTGATACATTCACAGATGAGAATTTAAATTCTAGTATGGAAAGGAAAATTGCTCATTATATGGTCTTGGGAGTAGTTATTTTTTAATCTTACTGGCCTGTAAACAAAACCTTTTAAGAAGACAAAGGACAAAAGGATGGTGTAAAGATTCAAGATTTAGGAGTGTTGTAGAAAGAAAAAAGAGGTGTCTCAGGAGCTCATTGTAGACATTTGACTTGAAGATCTTTGGAAGCCATTGGGGAGACATTCCAGTGAACTTTTTCAGGCAGGCTGTGTCAGTTCTTGGAGTCACAGAACCACTGGACTGGAAAGGCACTTCTGGAGATTATCCAGTCCAACCCCTTGTTCAGAGTGGACTCACCAGGAGGAGGTTGCTCAGGGTCATGTCCAGTGAGGTCTTGAATATCTGTAAGGCTGGACACTCCACAGCTTCTTAACCTTTTCCAGTGCTTGCCTCACCCTCACGGTAAATCTCTCAATGGTACATCTCAGTGTGACCAAGAGTAGAGCCAGAGCAATTTATGACTCTACTTGCTACTCCCCTTGATAAAGGATAAGCCTTCCCCTTACTATATTCAGTTGAAGTTCAAGTAGAGGTCTAAGGTGTGGCATGTCACACTGCTCCATACTTTTTGTCTTTTTCTCCTAAACAAAATAATGGCTTCTCTTCCATGTGTCGTTTGAATTACTTGGCCTGAGTACAGTGCTTTGTAAATCCCATGGGGATTACACATTGGTTTTTTAGATAAGCTCTCATGCTTAAATTAATGTCCACAGAGTGGATTTGGTAATGTGAAACTAGTCAAATATTCTTGGTCATCAACAGAGACTAAGAGCTTTGCTCAGAAGGCCTTCTTGTGAATAAGATAGGAAAACACATGATACTGCTTTGTGCTCATGGCTGCAAACACTGTCTTATTGCTACTGCTCTGTCAGAGCAGACCAGGGAGAGGCTGCACAGAAGTCTGAGTGGTTCAGTTTGTGGAGGAAAAAGAGTAGGACTGTAAAGAATAAAGACAAAATGTTTATTCTTCTCCAAGGAAAAAAGAGTTTGGATATCTGTAATGTTACTTGGAAGTCAGAATAAAAGGAAACCAAAAACCTTTAAAGAGAATGTTTCCCCCCCATGCTTGGGGGAAGGAATTGGGGTGCCAAGAACCTCAAAAAGAAAGAGAGCTGAAATAAGCAAACTATATAATTACAGTGGTGTATGTGGAAGAGGAAAAGACAGAAACTTGCATGCTATTTTTGTATGTTTTCAATTATTCTTCTTATTTGTGGGGCCTTCTATAAAACCTTATCCTTCTCTGCAAGAGGAAGGATAATGCAAAATCTCTGACAGGATGGTGTTTCTTTATATTTTATCGCACAACCTTCACACTCTTAGAAACTTTCCAAAAATATCACTGTTCAAAGCTCCGTTGTTTTTAAAGAGCAGCTAATCGCAAAGGCAAGTTGTGTCAGACAAAGCATACCCGTTATATACCTACTTGTAAACCTGCAGCCTGAACAATCAGGAGGCTGAAATACAGCTTAGAGTGAAACTCAGCTAGCCTTGCTCACACAGCTATTTTGTCTATGTTCAGAGTTTGAGGTATACAGGGTTTTTTTGGAAACCAGAATAAGCAAACCACTTTTAGGTTTTTTTCCCCTTTGAACATGAGAAAATCTTTGTGTTGAAAGGATTGCAGTGGAGGTGGGCAAACCTGTATGTTGCCTTTTAACTGTCAGTGTTATGTGGGACAGTTGTGAGTGAATGCGGTATTGAAATATCTGAGAAAGCAGCCTCAAAGTGACACTGAACATGACCACAAGATAAATACAGTCTTGATCTGTTCTTGAGGTTTGATTATGAATCTCCAAGTATTGTCTGTCAGTGTTAAAAATGTAAATTCAGCATGACTTTAAAAGAATGAGATCACTGACATTTAAAAATGTTTGTCTTGGTTGTTGGATGATATTGCCTAAAATAATTACAGTGTAATGTAAAATATGTTCTCACCAAGAAAGTCTGTTTGGTATTTTCTCCCATGACTTTTATCTCAGGTGAAAATTTCACTCTATGCCTAAGCTCAGGGTTCTTGAGTCTGCGTCCAGTCTTTTCAAGCAATCCTAATGAAAAATGCCTTATTCAATATATGAATTTTATTTTTATCTTCATTTCTCTTCTGAAAACAGTCAAACCTCCAGAGGGAAAAGACAATTAATCTATTAATTGCCTAGGATTTCTAAATGTAATAATGAGGTACAGCAGTGTGCCATTCCTTCAGCAGTTCTTGGCTGCAAAATAAGGCTGAGAGTACTAATAGGGTATGTTTAACTCTGTATTATATTACCTAAAAGAAATCCAGGGCTAATAAAAGAGAGAGAGCGTAATAGTACCAATAAATACATAGAATAAAAAGAATGTTAGAAAAAAAATATAAGCTATTACACTGTACTTTTCATTTCTAAACAAAGAATTTTTTTTCTCTTGCATTGCATAGAACCCCTTAAAAGATGTCGAAGAAGATACATAAGAAGAATAATACACATTTTAAAATAAATTCTACATGGGAACTTAAATATGTGAAAGTATCAAATTATATGCTACACTAAATCAATAGAATAGTTAATACTGCTGATTCCCTACGATTCTCAAAAATTAACTTAATCATACATAAAACTGAAAACAAAGAGGATGACTGCGCCAGATGCATCATTTTGTTATGAGTGAATTAACTGAGTGATTTAACTGCCTTATTCAGTATGGCAGTTCTAAACAAGTATAAAATAGGCATGGTTTTGTATGACATAGTTGGGAGTAGACACAATAAAGAAATTGGTGACCTCAGGACATGTTTCTTTCCATCTGGAAAATATTAGGATAGATTAGTCCTAATTAAGTAGCTGGATTTTATTTGGGTACACCTGATTTCAGCCAACTGTACTAAGTGAAAAGATTTTCTCTAGTTTGAATTGGTTTGTTTGAACAAATGATTAAAAATTACTGCACTGCAAAGTGATTATTAACACACAATTCTACACACAGAAGAAGGATAGGGAAAATCTTGTCAATAAGTGAAAAGACAGTAATTCAGTGAAAAAGATTGTTATCACTGATTTTGAGAAAAGTAGTTATTTGAATTTTCATCTGGATTCTGATAAAAATATGAAGATATGCACGGTGAAAAGAAAGAAAAATGACAGGGAAAAGTGATAAGAGAAGTGACTGGGATGAGATAGAACTATCAGTTAAGTAAAAAGGTGTACAAATAATTGTTTAATCTAAAAAATTTATAGTTTGAGTCTGTGTGAGCATATTTTGCACATCCTTGTATTTAAGGTTCAGATTCTTGTTTCCAACCAATTTAGAACTGTGTGTTCAATGTACTATAGACTGAAGTCTTCTGTTTCTTTGGAGAACAAAATAGTGTAACTGAAGGTAGGAGAAGAAATTTTGAAGGTTAGAAATGATCAGGCCTTAGAGATAACATTTATTTGTAAATGTTCACATACCAACATTCTCTGGCATCTTGGTATAGCTCAGAAAAGCCAGTCTGGACTCCACTTCTGAAGAATTTTTCATGGAAGAGAAGGCAATTTGGTGAAGAGATACTTGGCCTAGCTAAATCTGGTGGTTTTAGCCCCCCAGAGCAATACAGATATATTAGTGTCCTTTTACCAATTATCTACTGAGAAATGAAGTAGGCTCCAGCCATTTTGGAGCCACTCTAATAATTATGGTGCTTCTCAGAACCAACCTACCTCAAGCAGCTCTCTCCTGTTTCACTGAGAGCACAAGTATTGGCTTCTACTCATTCTAAGGCAGCATTTTTGGCTAGAATACCAGATGCATGTCTTGAAGGTGCTTATATTCAAAATCATGCCTTGAGTGCTGAAAATATATATTTTTGAAATCTTTTCTCAGTTAAGCACTTATGTTACTCTCCATAATTATGAAATTAAAATGATTCCCTGGGATATATTCCAACAGAACAGTTGTTAAAATCAAATAAATCATACTGGACTGGCATGTAAGGTTTTGACTGTTCTCTGATCTTTATGAAGATGCTCAGCAGTTTGCTTTTTGAGCAAGTTTGCAGTAATACCTCATCCTGCAGAGTTTTAAGTGGGTTTTGCTGTCACTGCACCTCAGTGATTTCTATATATAGCAGGATTAGACAGGAAGTGTTTCTCTGAGTTGATTTCAAAACTGAAAAAATAAGAAATACAAAATGTCAAGAAAAACACATTTATTGAATTATTTAGTTTGTCACCTGCTCCTTACATTCCAACACTAGTGTGAACTGTTTTGTTGTTTTTGTGTACACATCCAAATGCCTTGTCTGTGTCAGATGGGTACATCTTTTGTTGAGTTCACACTTTGGTGGGATTTACTGATGATTTTAAAAGGGATGAAGAATGCATGTCTGCTTGGGTGTTGATGAAGGTATAGCCGTATTTGCTTTCATGGTATGTTTTAATTTGTAGAATGTATCACTATGTAAGACTGTCAAGAGGTGTATATTGTCTTTTATGCTAAAGTTTGGATTTTTAAAAATGACTAGTCACTATGATTTTGGTCTTTAAAAAATTCTCTGTAATAATGGATACAACTTTTTTATTATTTCTAGCTAAAATATGAGCAAATTATTCCTTATGATATTTTGGAATTTTTCCTGAGTTTTGCTTATTCCAAAGCAAGGGAGATAATTCAAGATCATTACACCATTTGTGTGTCTGCATTTGTGACATTATCCCTGCCTGCAGTGCCCCTAGCGCCAGAGCCAGGCTGGTGAACTCTCTTGGGAATGGCCCCATGAATGTGTTCACCCACCTGCTCAGGGGCTGGCCATTGCCAAGGCTGATTCTGCTTTTCGTTAGATCTTGGTTGTAAACACCCGTTCCAAGTTAACACGGACAAGTGGAGAAGTATTCACCTGAATGGTAGATGACAGTAAGCACAGCTAAAACAAATCCAAATCCTTAGAAGTGCAGAGACTCAACGCCATCAGTTAGTGCAGACCTTTTGTGTGACCTTTTAAAGGAAAGACAAAAGCCTCTTTCCTGGGCTGTCTCAGAAGACTGTAGGATTTTGAAGTTTTTCTAAATCCAGGAGAGTGAAGGGTGGTTAATGGGTCTCGGGCAGTGAGTGTCTCACTTTGTCTTTTTACAGCTTATGAGCTCTCAACGTAGAAGGTTGGGGCCAGAGAACAAAGTTGTTCAGCTGGTGATGCCACTATACCTGGGTGTACACTATCCTCCTTTTCAAAGCCCTGTGACTTTCAAGCCTTATGTATGGCCTTGAAAAGTGCTGCCTTTTTACGTATTTACTTTTATTTTTAACATTGGCTCAGTAATAAAAGTGTTATAAAAAAAGCACCAAACAGAATGACAGTCAAGGTGAAAACTGTAAGCTAGCAACATTTTCAGGCAAGAGCCATTTAGGTTTTTGCTTTGTTTAGTATAATAGTGAGTGCAGAGGCAGAACCTTGATATCTTGCCAAGTCATACACACCTTTCTCCTTGCTTGGGTACGAGGTACAGCATCGTGCTACAGTGCTACAATTTCAGGGCACTGCACCTTGGTGATCTGCACTGGGATGTTGTCACCAGGAAGCCTAGCATTGTTTGATCCGAAAGAGCTAGAACTGACTCAAAGCCTCCTCAGGCAGACTCACAGGTTAGCAAGAACCAGAGGAGTTGAGTGAGACCTCTTTGACTGTGATGGAGAGGGAAAGGTTAACAGTAATGATGTGGGCCCTCAGGAGGGCTCCAGGCCAGAGAACAGTTCTGGCACATGAGATTCATGAGTCTAGACATAGTTTTTGAACTGAAGCCATACTCAGAGCAGCAGCCAGCAAAGTGGATATGTTATGCACAGACCACAGACTTCTGCAGTGTCACTTCAGCTTCGACTGAGAGCTGTATGCACTCTTCACCTTGCAAAGTACTGGGCTGGGGAACTGGAGCAAGTGAGCTCCTACTTGCCAAACGGAATCTGTTCACTGGGCGGTGGTGCGCTGCAGTCAGAAAGCTGGGAAGCCAAACATCATCTTTTTTGGCACAGCAGATTTCTCCATAACATGTCCTGAGAGTTTGCTCGTCACTGATTAAAATCTCTTGCTTCCTCCCAGAAGAGGGTAGAGGTGCACAGGCACCTGCCCACCTCACCTCTGTTTGATGGCATCCCTGTGAAGAAACAGGGCTGCTGACAGTGTGAACTGCTAATTTAATGTCAGCTGTTGCTCATTCCAGCTAAAACAGGACAAGCATTGGGCAAGAGAAATAGATACGGTCTGAATATGGAAGGGCTAAGTTTTTCATCTATAGGTTGTAGATCACTTTTTTGCAGGTTGGGGGTTCAGGCCTTGTGAGAAAATAGTTGGTGATGGAGTGAAGTGAGGAAGGATGATGGAGCAAAACTTAAGCTAAGACCAGGATGGACTGAGAGAAGAGCCTGGAAAAAATGGCTCTGAAGTGATCAGCTCTGAGTGCACGGGATCATTCTTCAGGTCTCTTGGCCCAGCCACCCGAGACAGGTGTCATGTGCTAACAGGAAGTGCTCTGTCTTGAGATATGCATATTTCTCTTTGTTCTGGTTTGAAGGCAAACCAGCGGGAGGAATTAACTCCACGCAAATATCTTGCGAGAGATTCCAAGTCAGAACTACAATTTAATAGGAAAATTAAAATAAAGGCAATAGTACAGGAAACACTGGCTTAAACTGACAAAGTCAGAATACAATCTGACACCCTGTTGGTCAGGGTGGTGGTAGCAGTCCAATTAAATGGTGGCTACAATCCTGTTGGAGTGATGGATGTGGTTCTGTCGAAGTGGTGATCCTGTAGCAAGGTCTGGTCCTTCTCTGGAGGTCCAGTGGTAGTTACCGAGCTCTTGTCCTTTGGGAATCCAGTGGTAGTGCTGCTCTGGTGTTCCAAATCTCAGATTACGTACAGGTAAGAATGCTTTGTTCCTCCCTCAAGAGTGGGACATCTCAGGATGGGATGATATAATTCTATGAGTCGCTCTGTGAGACCTTGATGTCCCCTTAGTGGATTTGGCCCCCTCAGGATAGCTGCTGCTTCCCTGAGGGAGTTATCAGGGCTGAGTCATGGAAAAGATAAGGAACACTGCCCCACCTATTTTAACAGCTTCTGTACCTGGTAATAGAATACATACTTTTGGTTACACCTTCCACTGTACCCTAAGACACTCTTGTACTTCACTCAGCTACACTTGATAGAACTGCACTGCATCTAGCTTGTTTCTTGACTAATTAGTTCTTTGGGTAACACACTCTTTTCTTTAAGATCATGTAGACTAAATGTATTTGTAGGATACTTTGAGAAGTCCTTACAAATGTGCTTGCAAACTATTTTCTGAGCCTTGTACTAGCAATAAAAGGACCATATTTCTGGGTTTCATATTCCCTGCAGCAATATGATAAGGCTTTTTCTATCTTCTGGACTTATGTTTAAGATATTCAAAGGGCTTTTTGAAGTGCCATTCTGTTGCCAGAGCTGACGATTAAAGCAGATGATAATAGGAAAGGGTGGAGTCCTGTAGAATTAAATAACAGCCTATAGTTAGGTGATGTGACATAGTGATGGGAGAATCATATATTAGAATGACATCTGTAATATATGGAAACATGTGGTGCTAATTAGGAGTGGCATTATATTAAATTTAAAAGATTGAATATATATTGTTGTAATGGATGCTTTATTGTATTCATTGGTTTTCAGCTGGCATCATCTGTTCCTTTAATCTTGAAATGATAATATCTGTGCAATATGTTGTGCTGTGTTGCTCAGCTGGTATGTAAACAAGGAAGACCTCTATATTGTGCCTCCGAATGCAAGTTCCACTATTGGTTTGGAGGGGTTTTTTTTGTTTGTTTCTTTGGTTTTTTTGTGGGTTTGATGTTTTGGTTTTTTTTGGTTTTGTATTTTTTAAAATTATTTGAAGGGACAGGTTTGGAAGCCTAGGACTGACAGGGGAATTTGTATTGTATTTTGTGTTGTTCAGGGTACAGGAGTGGAATTTCTAATTTCTTTGAACTAAACAACTCCAAAAGAAATATATGGGCTTAATAAGAGATATTAATAGATATTTTGTAAGGTCTGCCTGAAAACGTCCACACGCAGACTAAAGGATGAGAGTATCTTAGCCTTAATTGGCAAAGGGACACTGCAGATGAACTTTTGCACAGCTATTTGCAAACTGAATTCCCTTCTTGTCAAAATATGCACATCTTGCTTTATTTGAGAACTAAAAAGTGATCCTTGCTTACAAACTTCTCTTAAAATGAAATGGAACATAGGGGTTGGAGTTTTCCTCAATAAAACATTAATTGCAAATGAAGCCAATATATGCCAATGCATTCTTCTAGCCTGATCCTTAGTTGCAGTTTTGAGGAATGCATTTGTTAAATGAGTATGTAAAATGTGTAGCAGTCCAGTTCTGTAGTGACTTTGGAACATTTGGCATACATTAATTAACAGGGGCTGGGGTTTTGAAGAAAACTCTGAGATGTTAAAAATGCAAGTGGATTCTGTTTTGACTAGCATTCTGTGTTTGTTGTGTTTAGAGTTTTTTTTAGCTTTGGGTCCTGCGACGTTTCTTCAGGGTAAATTGTCATGCTGATACTTGAAAATTGTTTGGTGAAAATGTTATGTTCATTTTTATAATCTTTAAGCATGATATACTTTCTTAATATGTTGCAATTAGATTTTGTATTCTCTGATGTGATTGTTTTCTAACAAGGGCTTTTTATAAACAAGGAGCATAATGTTTGTTAACATGTAATGTAAATGATAACATGCAAACATTTATTGAGCTATATCCCATATTAGAGATTATCATTTCAATTTATTACCATTACTGCTTCACAGAAGGACAGTGTTACTAATATTTCATAGATGGTTGTTTTCTGGTGGGTTTTGGGTTGGTTTTTTTCCTTTGTTTTTAGTGGTGGGGGATTGTGGGTTTTGTTTGTTTGTTTGTTTGTTTTTTGTTTGTTTTTTTGTTTTGTTTTGTTTCTTTAATAGCAGTTACTTTATAAAAAAATTGGTAAAAATGGTAATTAACTCTGCAATTTATTAAGTGGTTAGTGCACACTTTTGGCTTACAGTTTCTAGTAAAAATGACAGATACTAAATTCAGTATTCCCTGTTTTATGGTTGGTGCTGATGTGACTGTGTGTGTGTGGCTGAACTTTCTATGGTTATGAGGTGAAAGTGAAAGTGTTGACCAGGGAGAAAGGGATGCAAAGGGAATTTTGTGAGGATGCTACCAAAGGACAAGTGACAGCTCAGTTAAAAGCAACTGGTCAGTTTTCTGCTTCATGTGTACCTCCTGTCAGACACAGTCTCTGGTCACTGCTGCCTCCTGACCTGTTCTGGTGCATTTGCTGGGGAATGCTAGTAAGTACAGGCCAAACTGTGCCAAGGAGTAAGCTAACACTTAATTAGTATGGGTGATTTCTGTCAATGTCCCAGCCCGGCTTGTTTGTTAGAATGAATATGCTTTGGGAAAAGTCACAGGCTTTTCTTAGAGTTTGTCATCACTTTTGGCATGTACCTGACTCAGATTGTTTCAGCCTGTCGTTACCGTTCATGCTAGAGCCTTGTTCTTTAAGATGACAGGCCTTCTGTAACTTACTGCATTTTTGTCACTTTAAATATGCTTGTTGTTATTTTATTGCATGCTGAGAACATACATGCTCTTGAATTGCTACCAAATATGTAATAATTGTCTGGGGAAAGGTTTTCTTTGGGCTTGTTCTCTGCAGCTCAAAATATGGATCTCTAATAGTGAACAATGTAAATACTCTTCAATATGAGAAAAATCTGATAGCTATAAATAACAAGGAAATAACTAGAGTAGTAGTGGCTGATAATTATGAACTGGATACTTATTCACTACACTGGTTTATAGGTCTATGTCCTTATTTTTTTTTTCCAGTGGATTTATATTTTAAAATGGTTATATGCAAAAGAGCAAACTCTCCCTGCAGATTTAACACTCCAACAATCTTTTAAGGTCAATATAACAGAGAATTTCAAAAGTAGTAACTGTCAAGTTATTTTTTGGCATCGTGATTTTTTCAGAAAGGCTTAGATTGAAAATCCCAGCAAAAAATTTTAAATGAATAATTTATATAAAAGATACATTAAATATTCGTAGAGCGTATAGAAAGCATGTGTTTCACCTCAAAATACCATAGATACTATAGTAAAAATCATACTTCCAGATTCAAAGAAAATACTGCTTCTAGCCTAAGCATAAATAAGTGGTAACAGACCGAACAAACACCTACATAATGAAAAGGATCACAGAGCTTTTCAGTTTGGGAGGGGACCTCTGAAGATCTGCTAGTCAAACCTCTCTGCTCCAAAAAGGGTGGATTACAGCAGATTGTTAAGGGCTGTGGCTGGTTGAGTTCTGAGTATCTCTCAGGGTGGAGATTCTACAGCCTCCCAGGGCAATCTGTTCTAGTGTTCAACTATCCTGTCAATAAAATAATTTCTTTGATGTTTAAATGCGGTTTTCTGTATTCAGTTTGTGCTTATTGACTCTTGCCTGTTCTGGATCTCTCTGGACCAATCTTCTTTACTGTCTCCTTCAGGTACTTATATACATTGAGCAGATGTTCCTAGAGCTTTATCTTCTCTGGGCTGGACAGTCCCAGCTGTCTTTGTCTCCTTGTGCAGTTCCCTGCACTTCCTCCAATATTTCCACATCACACCACTGCTGTGGGGAGGGAAAGCATCACTTCCCTTGACCTGCAGAGAACAATCTCCCTCATGCAGCCCAGGCTGCTGCCAGCCTTTATTTCAGTGGTGGATTGCTGGCTCATGATCCTTGATCATGCTCAACGTGGTGTCCACCCAGAGCCCCAGATCTTTTTCTGCAAAGTTTCTTTCCAGCAGCAATTGCACCAAGCCTGCATTGGTGTATGAAGTTATTCCTTCCCAGGACTGAGCACTTTCCTTTGGACATCATTAAATTCCTGTTGACCTATTTCTCCAGCCGTTCGTCTGAATGGAACACAAACATCTTGTATGTCACCCTTCCCGCTTGTTTTATGTAGTCTGCAAATTTTCGGAAGGTGATCTCTGTCCCATTACCAGGTCATAAATTGCAATGTTAAACAGTACTGGTCCCAATATCTACTTCCTGGATATTCCACTAGTGACTGGCCTACAGCTGGAAATTGTTCTCCTTGCTCATCTCTACCCTTTGAGCTCAGCCCCTGCTTTTCAGCCCACCTCACAGTCTGCTGATCTAATCAGTGTTCTTTTCAAATCTTCCTTTTGCTGGTGGTATTTCAGTATTTCAGCTTGTGCTTGTTGCCTCTTGTCTCTTCTGGATCTGAGTCATTCTTTCTTGCTGCCCCCATCAGTATTTATATACGCTCAGAAGGTTCTGTGACTCTTTTCTGGGCTGGACAGTCCCAGATCTCTCAGCATCTCATAATCTCAGATGCCCTTTAGAAGCCCTTCTTGGTGCTCTTCACACCTCTCACTTGGATTTGGCTTCAGATGGGCTTTGGCTTTCCTAACCCCATCTCTGCACCTTTGGATAGCGTCTCTCCCTTCCTTCTAGATCACCTGTCCCTGCTTCTACCTCCTGAATACTTCTGTCTCAGTCCAGTCAGGGACACCTTATTTACTCCTGCAGGAATCTTGCCACCTTTGACTTCTTGCTTGTCAAAATCAAGCATTCTTGAGGTTGGAGGATGTAATCCTTGAAAAATCAATCAGCTGTCCTGGGTTTCCCTTGCCATTACTATATCCTATAGAATTCTTCCAAGCTGATTTCTGAACAGGCTGAAGTCTTGCCTGAAGCTCAGTGTTAGCAGTCCGCTTACTGCTTGCTTCCCTCCTCTCAAGATCACAAACCCCATTGTCTCCTGGTCACTGCAGTGAAGGCTGTCTGTGGCCTGTGCATGCTCAGCTGGAGCATGGTCTTTACAGAGAAGTTACAAATAGAGCCATAAAATAAGTCTGTTTGAGCTAAAGCTTACTAAAAGTCAATAAAAAGAAAAAAAAAAGTAGGGATCCATGTTTCATATTCATATCCGATCATAAATTGCATCTCTGTGGAGATTTTACTTACTTCTACTTACGCAGACATTTCATTAGTTTTCGATTATGAATTTTAATTGATGTAATCCATTGTGCCAGACATTGGTGAAAATAATACTCTTTTTGGCAAACGATTATTTCATTTTTTAAATGTCTGATAGATACTGTGAACTCTCTCATTTTGGTAGCACAAATGCAATTCACAAGTCTTTGCTGTCACAAATTGTTTTGACACTGAAGAAGGGAATTTATGCCTTATAGGAGAGAGGAATCTTTCACTTTACATACTTGTTTGTCCCTTAATAACCAGTTATTTCACTGACCACTAATGTACAGCGGGTTCCATTCATTAGACGATGACTACTTCTGGTTTGAGGGAAAAAGTCCTGGAGCTTTTGAATTGTGTTGGAAGTTAAGTTCTGCTGTTACTGTGACCAATTAAAATGAAAAAATATTGAAGGTCTTCTTTCAGGATATTAATGTTCTGTGTTCCACACAGTATTTTTTAACTAATTTGAATTAAGTTTCTTCAGGTATGTTTTGGTTTAGTCTTTGTTAAGGTAATGGTATTATTGTAGTCTTTTCCTTTCTGACATTTTTGGTGCCTCTTGAAGAAATGTGCATTTCTGTAGGCACCTTTTCCTGGACAGATGAAAGAACAGGTAGAAGGGTGCTGTCTTCTGTGTCTATGCCTCATATGACCTGAAAAGTGAAAAGCAGTTTCAATCTTTCTTACTTTTCCTTACCATTTTGTGTTTAAATACAGAGACTATTTACAAGCATTAGAGGCACAATTAACATAGATCATTTAATGGGATGAAAGAGCATGTGGTAGGTGCTCTGTAATACATTAGATGATATTCTGTGGTACTAAGTCATGCAGTTGAAAGTTGATGCGTGGTTCTTTTACCCTGTCATATCTCTTAGGTGAGCGTATCAAAACAAACAAAATGTGAGATGTGAAAAACTAGATTTATGTAGAAATAGTTGCTGAATGTTTTTCTATTTGGTGTTTCTTGAGTAAAATTATGAAGACAACACTCTTGGGCTTCACCTTTGAGTCAATTGATTGAGGAGTATGGATGAAAATAATGCCAAACCATGTTTTTTTCTATCAGAGAATGGATTCAGAAAGATCCAGTGGTCTCTTATTGGTCATATCTCAAATAATGAACATGATTTAGTAAGTGTTAATAGATGGAAGTAAGTAGTGTGAAGCACTTTGAGAGTTGTACTTGGTAAGCTAAGAGAATTTATAAAAAATAATTCTATGATTTCTTGTGTATTGCAAGAGTAGATCCACATTAATTTTCTGTTGCTAGTGGAAAGGATTATATCTTACTACAGTCTTGGAATTCAGGATCTGCATGACAAATTTCATTTCTTTTCAGTTAATATCGTTGCTTGTAATTGTGCACAGCTAATTCTTTTTACTCTTGCTCCTAAGCAGACCAGTTTGGCCCTTGTATCTTGTATTTTAAAAGATAATGGAAATACATAGACTTAGTTAACAATAAATTTTTCTAAAGGCAGTGAAGCTCTATCCAGTAATCTCCACTGCAGCATTTTTAGTAGGAAGTGGTCTGTAGGTATTAATTAATTTTAAATTTTCTTGCATCTTCTTCTAGAATATTTGGTTAACTTTCAGAGTATGGATGCTAACGTAGAGTGTCTTGTAAATCAGGTTCTTGCACTTAGACACACAGTGTGTTAGCATTGTTTCTGGCAATTTTTGGAGATGATAAAGTTTTGTATGAACATTTAAATTTTCTGGGTTTTGTGCTGCTAAAATGACTGAAAACAGCCAGTGAAATTTCTCAAATGAAACCTGACTTTATTTAGTTGAATGGCAACATCTTTTTGAGTCGGTTTCTCAGGGAAATGTTGTATTCTTTTACATCAGTTAAATGCTACTTCCTTCTTACAAAGGTTTGTCTGAATTTAGCAGATGGCTCTATACTACTGGTGATGCTCAGATAAAGCACCAGGAATTAATTAAGATGTTCCTACATTACAAAATCTGAGATCAGTAAGATGTCTTATCTAGCACTGCTGACGCTACATTTTGATACTTGGCATCATCTAAGTTGTGTCTTTATAACTCTAAGGAGCTTGAGGCAACCACTGAACTCATTCCAAAGTAAGTTCAGTGTATATAAGCATCTTCATAAAATCTTCTGTTGCTTCAAACATCCTTTTGAAACATATGCATCAATGAATTAGATGTAAGATCTGTTTTAGAAAACCCTAGATGATTTTCAAGGAGAGACATAGAACTTTTTTTGAAAGATCAGATTTCAGTGTTTACCTCAAATGTTTTAGCACTCAAATTTACTTATGAAAGTAAGAAAACAATTTGAAGTATCCTGGAAATACAGATTAAGTTCTTGTACCACCTGGCATATTTTCTAAACAGCTTTCCTGTAAACAGATTAAAACATTGGGCAATTTTCACCCAAAAGGTAATAGAAGGGATTAATCCAAGAATATTCAAAGATCTGGCTGATGTCATTGTGAGGCCTCTCTCAACAATTTCTGCATGGTCTTGGGAATCTGTAGAGGCCCCAGCTGGAAGCTGGCCGACCTAGTCCCAATTTTTAAGAAAGAAAAGAAATATAACCCTGGAAACTACAGGCCTGACAGTCTCACTTCAGCGGCTGGTAAAATTATGAAGAAGGTTATTCTGGGAGATATTGAAATGTGTTTACAGACAATGTAGTCAGTGGTCACAGCCAGCACAGCTTCGTGAGTGGAAAGTGTTGCTTGTCAAAGCTGTTGTCTTTATATGAAAGGTAACCCATGCAGTTGATCAAGGGCAGCCAGTTGATGTAATCATATGGATTTAAAATTCTCTTCCTCAGGAGTTGCATGTGGATTATATAATATGGTAGAAAAGACATGGATTGACAAATACAAAAGAAGCTATTACTGTGGCAAAGGAAAAATGTATAAATTATGGATGTTGATTGTAACAACTGCCAAACAAAATGATTGAATGTCATGTGGTTTCTGCCAGTGTGTCACCTCTCTATGCTGTTGACAACATCTGCTACAGGAAGGTGAGATGGTGCAGGAGATGCTTCTGGTCAGATGTGTCAGCCCTCTGCTCTCAAGGATTTCTGTAAGTTTCTTAGGCTTGGTTTTGGTGTAGGCTATGCAGCTTTCTCCATCCGTCATCCTGTGGAAGTTCGCTGGGACAGAGGCTGTTCCCAATACACAATGGGTGTATTTGCCTCCTCTTGTGAGGGGTAAAATAGGTCATCAGGCTGGAGCTGAGCTGTTCCTGCCACTGGCCTCAGTGATGGAGGATGATCGTGGCTCCACTGAATTCATTTGGGTTTCATCCCATTGTGTCTGTTAGCTTGTTGTGGGAATAATGGGAAGGTCCCTGACAGCTTTTTGCTCTTTATGTTCTCATGAAATGTCAGTACTGTTGTATTCATATTTAACCTGATTTAGGGTTTGTATCATACCACTAATGAGTATAACAAATGTTATTAGTATGGCAGAAATAAATTTTTCCCATCGTTACATTGTTTGTGTTCCTGAACAGTAGAGGAGTGTGATACTAAAGGGTATGTGAGAGTAATACAAATGCACATTATTGGCTTCTGATAACCTTTGTATTCAGCTAAAAAATTTGATTACACTGTAAAAATAATATTTATTTTCTCAGTAGGTTCTGAATTGATCTTTAGTAATATTGTTTATTGAAAATACTTGCAGAATTTTAAAGGCCTATTTCTGTGCTAAGCAGATTTTGTTGATACACAAGGGTGTTTTTCTGATCATATTAAAATACTCAATTTAACAGCCAGAAACCTAGGAAGAGAATTTGAAGTGCTGATGCATTTGTTTTCAGAAGAAAACAATTAGTAAAAATGTTGTATCCCACCCTGAGAGTGCTGCTGGCTATTTGACACTAGCCTTTCTCTCCGGGGTAATTTAGTTGTCCAAAATGTTTAGATGATTATATTAAATGGTACAGGAGTATTGGGTTCAAACACAAAATATTTTGATGCCTTAATTTGCTCCAGTCTTAATCTTTACCATGGCATCCCACAGCCCAGCAGCAGGGGAAAAGAGTGTGCTTCTTTTGTCTTTAGAGGCATGCACTTGGTTGCCTGCAGGGGGTTCTGCATTCGGGCTAGAATGCCGTGTCCTGGGGCTGCCTCATATTTCTGGAGAAGCAGTAGCGTCTCTTGGATTTGAGTTATTTCTCTGTTTCCACAAAATATACAGTGGAATAGAAACCACAGGAGAATTATGCTGTTCAGGAAACAATAGTGTTGGAATCTCATATTTCCTTAACTCAATATAAACAATTCATATTCTGAATTCCATAAATGACTGAATACATTTAAGAACCTAAAGAAGCTAAATTCAAGTACCCAGAACATGCTTGTTATGTGTTTTTTGCAATCTTAAGGAAAAGTGATGTTTTGTTCAAGAGGTAAGTAATTAACTGCGTCAGTTAATTACTGTGATTAATGCAGTAATTGGTGCTGTTGATCTTTGCAGGCTTTATGTAAAACTATGTAGTATACTAGACAATGCTAAAAAACCTCTTGAAATAGTTCTTGGAGGGGAAAGGTAGCACCTCTCGTCTACAGCAATTGTTTTGCCTATCCAGTGTCTCTTATGATGCTTGAAAAATCTCATCACATGAATATTGTTCTTTTTTGGCAACAAGAGTCAGGCAGTGAATTAAAATGAGTCATGTGTTTGAGGATTTATCCAATTTATGTTTTTCAATAAATGTAATTTCATGTGTCTCTACTTTTTCTGAGAGAAATCACATCTTATGATGTTAGTGACCCAACATTTTATTTCTGCATTCCAGTAAAAATGCAGTAATACAAAAGAACAAAAATTATCTTTACTATGTTTCTAATTACATACTAAAAGTAATGTATTGTGATTATGTTGATTCTTAATCTATTTTGTTCTTTACAAATGAATTGGGATTAGTTTCAATAGAATATCTGAATCTTACTTCTTATGAATTTCAGCCAAGTTGCTATAATTTAAAAATGTGTGGTCAGCAAGAAGGATGTGAAAGAATGCTAATTTAATAAATCTGTTCTAATTCTGTGTAGGAAAATTGACTAGTGGGGATAGAAAAGATAAGAACAAGTAGAACTAATTGTCAGCTAACCTTTATTCCCTACTCCTTCAGAAAGTTACTTACCATAGAATAGATGACTGTAGGATCACCTCCCTCCTACTAGGAGTGGCAAAATGTCCTAGAATAACAAATATCAGAGTCTTAGCTGTAAAGATTCCACTTTTATCTGGTGTTTCTAGATTTAGCTATAAACCATTCTTTCCCATGTAAACAGCCTTCACAGGAAAAAGAGAACATCAAATAAAACTTAAGAAGAACTTGTTAGTACATGCTACATAGTTAATCCTGTAATAATTTGAATTACATAAAGTCAGCTCAGATTCAGAATTTTTAATCTCTCATTAAATAGTGTTTTCAACAGAAATTATCATTTGGTCTTGAGTTTATAGAGTTTTAATTATATTACAGTAATTAATTTTACCTCACTTTGTGACAAAACCCCTGTAGTATGTGCCAGCATAGCAACACATGTGCTGAGTCCTTTTTTTGTGCCTTGGCAGAATATCCTCTCCCTCCCAAAAGGAGAAATTATAGCTGTGCTTTAGATACATCTGCTACAGCTACCAGCTAAACTGTGTGCTTTATACTCTTTGGTAAGCTTTTCTGCAAAGTTTATAGTTAGAATTTTTTAATATAAAGTCTGTTTATTTCAAACAATGATTTGATTTATTTATTTACCCCTTTTTACTTCAGAAACTCTACCAGTGACTCCAGTGGAAAAGAGTGCCAGAAGGCTTTGCAGTTTGTTAGGTACAACCTTACTCTAGCTGCAGTGCAGAGCTGCATCTCTGCAGGGGATCTCAGGGAGAGACTTTGCAAGGTATCGGAAATCGGCAAAAGCTTCTGCAGTGTGGAGAAGGGTGATCACCACGGAGACACAGCCTGTGTGGCTGGAGAAAATTGTTGTGGTAATTTGTTCAACTGTCCAGTAACTAAAACCCTTTGCTCTCAGTTACTCTGCTGTTTCCCCTCACGCTTTCACGTGGCTCTGGCGTGAATCTCTTCCAAGACTGTGCAGCCTTACTCTGCGAGATACGTACCTTCCTTTTTTTGGTGACTCTGGCTACTAGACTTGGTGTACAAGTTTCCAAAACTTTTTAAAAAACTTCTAAGTTCCTAGTTTCTGTAGCAGGCAGGTTCTGAAGGGTCTAAATTCGGGTTCCTGAAAAAAATCTGTTGTGTTGCTGTTGTAGTTCTAAACATTGGTGAAGATGAAGCAAAAGGGCGATATAGTAGCTGCCTGCAGGTATTTGAGGGGCAATTACAAAGCTGATGGAGACAAAATCACCTCAGTAGTACCGGGTATTATAACAAGGGTGCAAAATGCAGCTTGGGTTGTTTGGCTTAGGAGTAGGGAAGAAAATTTCCTTTTGAGGATGAGGTACTGCAGCATGAGAGCAGGTTGTTTAAAGGCTGTAAAACCCCTGCCCAAGAATGGTTTTCAAGACTTAGTTAGACAAAGCAACGCCTGAATTGGTGACTTGGTGCTGGATACTCTTCCACTTAAAGCTCAACATCATACAGGGCACCTCCAGAGGTTTTTATTGACGCAGTCCTGTGCCTCAGCTCTGGAGTGGATCAGCCAGACTCCAGCCACGTGGTCACTTGGTTCAGCCTGTTGCTCAGGGCCCTCCCACGGGAAGGAGTGTGCCCAGCATGGTCATTCTCCTTCTAAGCCATGTATTCCCAGGTGCTCCTATATCAGACCTGATCTATAGAGGCTTACAATGCTTCCAGTGGAAAATAAGTTCATGTCACTATTTTTTTCAATTTGCTAGTGGCCTGGTCTGACTTTCCCTTGGTTGCTACTGCCTGAGCAGTAACAGGAATTTATGGGGTGAGGCAATACTGGGCTTTTAGTTTCAGAAAGGCCACCTGTGGAAACATGATGCAATTACATCTGGGGAGGGGTGAGTAAACACTGTTCTTAAATATAATTTGCTTTGTCTCTTAGTTGCTGGCAATTTATATTTTGAGTAAAATATCCTTTACGTGCTTAAAAAACTGCGAATACTGAAGAATCCATTTACCAAACCAGTATCATGTAGACATAAAGAGCAGACAGGTAAAGGGAAGCCATCAGGGAGAGATTCATGTTTATTTTATGGTTAAGTGTGTATGGGCAGAGCAGTCAAGTTATGGCTTCTGTTTACATCAGCAAAATCCCTGAACTAGCATAGAAAACGATGAAAAAGTAAATCTAGTTGGGTGAAAAAAAAGTCTTTTTATAGGAAATTAGTTTTGGGGCACAGCAAGTTCTAATTAGTCTTGAAATCTCAAGGAACTATCTGTATGTGCTTTTGTGGAATCCATATCCACTGGTGTGCAGTACTTTATTCTATTGTTGGGCGTGGGAACTGAGAGCAGGAAGGTCTCCTATGCCACTGCAGAGGATTATGAGGTCATTTGATTGTCTGGAGGAATACATTTCTAATTGTGAAAACATTTGCGTCTCAAAAGAATGTAACTTTTTTCAGCCATTCTGCCATTTCTTATCCAAATTCATGGACTGTGCACCCTCTCAGATCCCACTTTTTGACTTACATATGCAATGGTGTATTCCACTGACTGCTGAGCAATAACTCCTCTGAATAACAGATAAATATAGAAAGGCTTCAGGCATTCAGTAAAATACATTTCATTTTATGCTGAAGGAAAAAAACTTAATCCTTGGCAACTTGCATGGTTCTAACAGATAAAATTAAATTACTGAAACATGAAAACCTGCTGCATTAAGAGTAGCCTTTAAGAATTATTTTCTTGAACAGTATTTTCATGTGGAAAATGATTCATTTAGCACCTGCTTATGCGTGTGATTGCTGACCTAGTAATTGATTGTTTGAACTATAGGTTTATAAACAGATATATGTTTTAGTTTCACAAGATTATTAGCTGGCTCTCTTAAGTATTAAAAGAATTATTCAGGTATAAGGAACTAGATATTTTTGTTACTTTGCCTTTCTTTGAAGACAAAATATAACTGCTTTAAAAGTGAAATGTACATATTTAAATTATTGAGAACAATAGCTTCTTTAAAAAAGATGGTTTTTCTTTCCTTGCAGACCTGCCTCTCAGTGAATTAATAAGATTTTGGGAGATTCTGATGAATCCCTTATTCCTAGTTCAAATGAGTACTCTTCTTTTTTTTTTTTTTTAAATAAAAGGGGACATTGCTCCTTTAATCAAATGATTAAAAAATATAGGAGGGCCAAAATCCATGCAGCAAACACTATTTGTATTCAGCAGAGACAATGCAGAGAAATTAAGTTTTGCATACTTTTGGATTTAGAGGAATACGTAGGTGTCCATCTTCACCTGAAATTTGCCATTCTACTTGTCAACTTCTGGTTACACAATATATATTTTATAATTTTTTGCACATAAGTGGTTGAAAGCAAAAAAGGGTATTCTTATATTCCTTTATTTCAAAGAAATAGTAGAGATGTTCATCTCTCGTTACTGATTCGTTTTTTTCCAGGAGTCTTGCCTGTTGTCAGACCTTTCCAGTAGGATTTTGGAATGAATTTGTGTTATTAGTAAGGAAATGTGATGTCCTGTCTCTTATGTCCTGTCAAGAAATATTTTATCACATTTGATGTGGCTGATTTACTCACAGATACCTGGCTAGAAGGTGAATTAGTTCAGAAGACGTAGGTGGTAAAGAGGGTGTAGGAAGAGAACCTTGATTATGGAAGTATTCCCATTTTAAGCAATAAAACCAAAAAGTGAATCTGATGTGTAAATCTGGTTATTACTGGAGATTCAAGTTGGAAGTAGTTGCTGGAAGTGCTCTGGTTGCAAGCAGAATAGCTGCCGAGCTTTGAACATTGGCTGAAAAAAATAGATCTGCCCCGAGTGGCCAGGGGTTGGTAGGTGTGTGTGTGTGTGTTGGTAGGTGGCCAGGTGTGCATCCAGCTGAGTACAGCTATGGGACATCTAACAGAGCTCCAGTGTTAAAAGCGGGTAGGACTGATTTTGGCCCAGCAGGATTGTTGAAAGTCTGAGGTGTCATTTTCTGTGTTTGCTGTGCCCACAGACCAGCTATTTGCAGTCCCACAGCTGCTGGTTCCAAACCAGGAGCCCTATTCAGGTAGCAGACTCATACCTATATCACAAGAAATATTTTCATTGTCTGTCACTGACTACAGGCTTGTCTTACCTTGCTTAGCTTCCTGGCAAGGCTTGTCAGGCATACCTTGCACTTTTCTTAGGCTTACCTGGGGCTCTGTTACAGCTTCTTCGACTGTAATAGCAATTGCAGTGACCAAGAAACTGTTCTCTTATCTGTTTTGATTTTAGTTTAGTATTGTAGGACTGTGTACTGAAAAGCCGTTTTTTCCCCACAGAATCTCATGCACTTCTATGACTAATAGTGTAATAAGTTGCAAACTCCATGTAAGATGAGCTATGACCACAGGAGAAAGGTATAGCTCAGAGGACCAGAGGCATAGAGTGACAGCAAAGGAATTAAGTTGCCAGCGCAGAAGATGACACACACATATCCCAGAGCTATAAACAGCTCAGAAATGTTCAATTACCTATCACGGAGGGATTGAATTCTTTGGAATGAAGTAAAATTGGCTTTAGGAATTCAAAAAAGAAAAATATTCAAGATATAAACTATAATAAAGCATACCATTATATTAAAGTTAAATGGTATGTGGAATTGTAGACTAAGGAAGTAAAAACGATTTCTTTTTTGTCATCTCTAAATGTTTCATGGTCTCAGTTTTCTTCTGTTTGGGTTGGTTGTAGTTAATTTCTTGGTCTATGGAAAAAGACAGCAGGAAGGTTGGCTGTGGAATGAGATCCTTGAAAAAATTCCAAGGCAGCAGCTCAGACTTGGCTTAACTTCAGCACAGCTATGGAGGAATGTGCCTAGATATAAAACTTAAGGAGAATCTGAGCATGAGAGTGTAGTTTCTCATTGTTTTATTTGGAACAAAGATGAAATTAAGTTTTGCTGACCGGTTCCTTTAATTAAGCTAATTTACAGCCTGGCCCCGTAGAGAGTTGCATTGTAATAACTGAAGAGGTTTCAAATTGGGGGATTGGAGAGCTGGTTTGGATTCTTACATTGCCTTTGCCACCAAAGAAGGTTTAATTAAATCTCGAAGTCTTGTTTACCTGAGTGTCCCATTGCAGTACTTGGAAAGAGAGCTTTTGAAATGCATATGTATTCATGTTACTTTTTCACCATCGTGCATTTACATAGGACGCAACACTACCATATTCTTTCCAAGTGTTTTTTGTTAATAATCTGTGAGTTTTGATTTTTTCTGCATTGTATGCTTACATTAAAATAATTAATTAATTAATGTATGAATGGTATTATCATAATTTGAGGATATATTCATAAATTGTAACTTACTTATCTATTAATAAAACCTTTCAGAAAGACTTGTTAGAAAAAGTTCTCACAATATTCTATCTAGCCTCTCCTTTTTTTCTCCAGATTCCTTTAGGCATTTCTATCAAAGACTGAGAAACAAAATATTCTTGGCAAATGAGAAGGCATTTATGATGGAAGAAACCCGATGGGAAAATGTTTCAGCTTTTCTTAAGGATATTTTTTGGGCCAAGTCCTCGTAAAAGTCAGTGTGTTAGAGAAGCCCAAATAATTTGTGCAGCAGTTATGTATAGTTATCTTTAATATTTGCATTGCCAATCATTTTTTAATTTGCATCATTTGCTTTCTGCTGTAGAGCAACTGACTTAAAAGTAGTGTTGGTTTTGTGTGCTATTATATGGACTAAACAGATTTCAAGTTGTATATAGTCATAATCTATTTTTTCTCAAAAATCAAGTATTGGAGTACTAGAAAACGTTCTGATAAACAGTTGAACTTGATATTGTGAAGTCACATTTGTCTTCACTATATTCACTAAAATATAGGTATGTATTCATATATGGCCATGCGTTTATATAAATCTGAATGACTGGCAGGATTAGCCATCATGGGCTTAATTTCCAAGCATCTTCTCTATTGCTACTGAAAGATATTAAGAATAGGGCAAGCGTTTGTGATAATTCCTCTATAAGGGAGGTGGGCCTGGACTCAGATAGAAGGAGTATGCAGTGAGATATTATGTAACAAATAGTCAAAGACAGTGAAAAGGTGTGCAGTGGAGACAGTGAGAGCTTGTCAGGGCGTGGGGGAGAAATGGAAAATACAGTAAGGAGGAAGAGTATTTGAGAAAAAGAGACAAAGTGGTAATCAGGTATTTTAACAAGTGGGAGTTTACCTAAAGCTGCTGGTTTAGACCAGGGGTTATATGTACAAACTTGTATGCCTTAGTAGCATCCTAGATACTTGCTTTGCATGCAATGCGGGCTGTGTATTGAACGAAAAACAAGAAACAGTTTGTGTGAGATTATTTAAGTTTTGTTTTGTAGCATTCTGTAGTAGAAGAATAGCAGATACATACTCATGCCTATGTTCCGTGTATCTCCTGACAGCTACGTGGTGTATTGTTGTGATGTTAGTTACTGTAGGATGTTTTATACCGTGAAAGACCTGAAGGATTGTTTTAACTTGTTTGCAGTTTTGGTCATGTCGGAGTATTTTTGGTTGATGTTGTGTGTAGTAAGGACTGGAAAAGAGGTACAATCACATAAGTTTCACATGAAGATGGATCAAGTGGAAATAGTTTGCTTACTAATAGCGTATGTGCAAGAGAGATAGAAACCCTTGCAGGCAATTTCTATGTGGTATAATTAGCATATGATGTCAAATGTTGTGGAAAATGTTTGTTATGCAGTATGATACAAGGATCTTCCTTATGGGCATGCTGGTATCATCTGATGTATTCATTATGAAATTACAGTATTAAGCCAGAATAGGTGTCTGCAGAAACATCTCTGGAACATTGTTGAGTTTTGCATTAAGAACTGAGGGGAGCTTGGCAATCAGTTTTCTGTGCAATTTTTTTGCTTCATCTTGATGTTCAATCTTTGCTTCACTCCTAGTGGCCTTTATCATAGCTGTTAGTTCAGTGAGGGAGTATACTATCACTTCTTGGTAATACAGATTGAATGCTAGTGTGAGTAAAACTCCTTGTACCATAAGTATTTTATAGCTGCATTTATTTTACATGTTGCACATAGTGTGCTTTACAGTAATCAGAAAAGAGTAATGGATTCGGTTAATGATATCATAAATACGCATTTAGGAGGATAATACACAAAATACGTGGGGCACACAGTATGCAACCTGTCAATGCAAACTTTGGGGAGAATAAAATGACCGTGTAAAATGTTTATTGTTTCAGTGGAAACAACGGGGCTGGAATATTTGCTGAGGAAGGAATGTAATCTGTGCTCTGAATATTCTCAGAATTCTGAGTTTCTGAGAAAGAGAAGAAATAATTAATCTTCACAATGACTTAATTGCTACAAACTGGATTTACTGTGGAGACTTTGTGAATTGTACTACAAATAGGAACCAAAATGATGTAATCATCTTACCTCCAGCTGAAAAACATTACACTGTATGCCATAAGCACAAACTGAAATTTTACAAGTTAATTTTAGAGAAGGGATGGGCGACTGAAAGTTAGTGAATTCATATTCATTGGCTCTGTCACACAGCAAAAACTATCTTTAATAAACATCTTTGTTATTGACTCTGTTCTTTTTCTGGTGTTGTCATGCAGAAGTTCAGAACCCTTTCACATAGAAAGTCTTCTTCGATCTGCAGAGATATTTCTTCCGCAAAGAGACTATTGTAGAAAATTGAATACCTCACAAATTTTATATAGCATACTAATAATGGCTTGAAAAAGTGTGTTCTGCACTGTGGAGGACACTTTTGAATGGTTGTATTTCTCTTGCATTACTGGTTGGGGTGGGGTTTTTTGTTTGTTTGTTTTTGTTGCTTTTGTTGTTTGAGTTTTTTTGTCCTCCCTCAAAGGAGTCTTTGAAACTTTTTTAGTTTAGTTAGCTTTCATGGACTTGTATTATGCAACCATTTTCCATACGGAACAGCTGGGAGCATGTGGAGTAATTATTATAATTTCTTCCAAATATTTTACTTTCTTGCTTTATCTTTGTTGTGTCAATCCAATCAACATTTAGTTCTGTCCATCCCACAGCAATGAAACTGGCACTTTTTGCTCCTTCCCACCATCAGAAGGCTTTGGGATGTCATAAACTTATATTTTTTTGGAAGGAATTAGGAGTGTAGTGACTACATGAGGTTTCTCCAGCCTTCGTCTTTGCAAAGTTTTCAATGAGAAGCAGACTTCCTCTCTTCTTTTGCAGTAATGCCCTCAGATAAAACCCCAGATGGAACACTTTCCTGAGACTAAAAAGTAATCTGATAAAACAGCCTGGAGAACAGATTGAGGATCAAGATTTGATACATAGGTCTCTGTGTGAGGTAACATAAGCAGTAGATGATATGAATGTGTATACAAGCAGATCTGTTCCTTACAGATTTTAACCTCTGCTGCCCAGAGTTGCCACACAGTTGGTTGAATGAATCCTGTGAAAATTGTTTGTAGGAGCTGACATAACAACCCTGGCAATTGAAGTTAGCTGGGGCTAAATTCAAGTTAGAAAATCATTTGTCTGGATGTCACAAAGAGCGTCCTTACAGTACTGTGGTGATGTTTTTGTGTTCAGCAAAGGCTGATGCAGATAAGCTGCCAGTTCCTTTTTGGTGAGCTGCATAATAGAATGAAGCCCTTCATATAGTGCTGCTTACTTCTTAAATATTGTAGTAAAATTAATCTGTCAGGCTTTTCTAGCAGTCTTCCTGCAAAGAAGGCCAGAAGTCAGGGATGGGAAACTGATCTTTTTGTGGTCAGGATTTGCAGTACCTCTAAGTACACTTCAAATGCAAGATAAGAAAATAGAAGTTAAGAATTCAAACAGAAGCAGGTTCTTACTGAGGTCAGAGCTGCAGTCTGACCTCACCAGTCTGTTTCTGATAGTGACAGTGCAAGATGCTAAACCATATTATAACTTTGGAAACTGTTTTCCTTTATTGTATCTAATTTCTCTTTTCAAAATACCAATAATGCAGATAATGCTGTCAGCCTGGAAGACCCTTGTGCTGACAGATTTCCCAAGTTCACTACCTGCTGTCTAAATGAGGTATTTTTGTTTGGTTTAAAACTTACCTAGTTGATGCTGTATTTTGGTGTTGCACATAGCTTGCTGAAAAGCCCTTTGGTATTCACTTTAACACATTGCTGTTATGATCTTATAACACTTGCTCATATTCTCTGCAGACTTTTGCTTCTGAGAGTTCCAAATTCCTTTGTTTCTGTGAAGGGCAGCTGCTCCACTCCTTGGCTGTACACTTCTAACTCTGCTGTGTCTTCCCTGAGATACAGAGACTGGAACTACATGTAGAAATTGTGCTATGTCCAATGGATTCTCTGAATTTTATCATTGGAAGTTGAAGAGAGATTCCAGAGTAAGACTGGTGAGGTCTGTTGTTTGCTGTTTGGTGTGGATGATCTTAAGTTTGGTATTCAGAAGTATTGTTTCTGTAATTGAGTAACACAACACTTCAGCTTAAGGAGTAGAGACTGTTCTCACATGCATTAATTTCATAACAAGCCCAGAACTGGAGAAGATGGTGCATCAATTCATTACCAGCTCAGTAGCCATGACATGAAGGAGTAATTATAGAACTTAATACATTTTTTGGCAAAACTAACTTCATTAATTTGTGTTCAGAACTGATCCAGGAACTTCTTACAAGTCAGTCATGCAAAATATCTCTCCAAAATATCCTAGCAGTGGAAACTTGAAATGGTTGTTTTCATATGCATTTATTAGCTTGAAGAGCTGAGGCTTTGTCTTGTACAGAGAAGTGATGTAGGCTCAGTAGACAAGCAGTCCCAATGAAAGCATAGAAATTTCAGTGTGTTTATACCTCTACATACTATCTGCTTTCATATTTTTCAGAAGCTATTTCATTTACACATCTCTCTGTCAGCATCCCTGTAATTTCATTATGCATATTCATATGCCATAAGCAGATGTGTTGTGAATATTTAACATGCGTGTATATCTATATGTATGAGTGCCTACAGATATTTCTGCTTATGGCTGAGCAGAGGAGGAAAATATATACTAAATTGTGTCTTGTAAGTATCTGTTGCAATCATTTAAGTAACCAGATTTTTGATAATTAGTCTTTAAAATACTTAGGAATTTACTTCCATATTCTCTCTTGTTAAAAAAATAGTCTGAATTTATGTCTTGCCTTTCAAGTTAGCAAAGATTTTTACACTTAGTGTCTTGTAGTATTGTATTCTATGCAGACGGAAATGTTCAGAGATTTTATGTTCAAGTTGCAAAACATGTCACACACGACAGAATCACAGCATGGTTGGAAGAGACCACGGTGGGGTCATCTGACAATCTGTTCCAGTGCTTGGTCAACCCACTTTAAAGAAGTTCTTCCCCATATCCGGATGGAACTTCCTGTGCATCAGTTTCTGCCCGTTGCCTCTTGTCCTATTGCTTGGCACCACCAAGACGAGCCTGGAAACATCCTCTGACACCCTCTCCTCGTTGGGAGGCTTCGACGAGGTCCCCTCTCAGTCATGTTTTCTCAAGTCTTAACAGGACCAACTCTCTCAGTCTTTCCTTGTAAAAGATGTCCTTTTAATTCAGATGTTTTGTGTCATCTTTCTTTAGTGAGAATGGTTTAATCTGTAAATAAACATTTGTCAATAATAAGTTTCAGTGAATGAGTTTTAATTTTCCCAGAAAAAAAAATCGGGAGTTGAAATTTGAAGAGTTTTAATTCCTATGATACAAAACTTCCAAAGAGAAATTCTAAGGAGTAAGCTCCCTTTGTCGTAGAACAAGGTGAGACTTTGATGCTACAGGAAAATTTGCCATTTTGCAAAATGGTCTTCATGATTTTTATTATCTTTGGCTTCTCTGGACAATGCTTTGAGACAAGTTTTTACAAGAAAAATCTTCTACCATTGTTTGTATTGCCACTTGATAAGCCACTTTCAGTCACTTCTTCCTGTTCCGTCCAAGGGGATTCTGAAATCAATGTCTAAATCTGGACGAGATCTGAAAGATAGCAAAGTTTTCACTGGGTTAGTGAACATTGGTAAGGGAGGGAGAATAAAGTTGATCATCTCTTGCTGGGAACGCAGGAAGACTTTTAATACTTTTTGTCATGTAGCTTGAGAGAAGCTGGCAGAGTAATTATGTGTTTTTTTCAAACTATCTCTTCTCTTGAGTAGAATGATAGATGGTGAGATAAAGGTGAGAGAAGTGGTAAGGTAACGAAGAAGAATCTGAGTTTATGGGAAGAAAATAAAGTGAGGTATTGAAGAAGGATCTGGTCTGCTTTCGTGAAGATCAAATCCTTTTTTGTGTTTAGGGACCTGTTGGTTAGGTCAGGGATCAGCATGAACTGATTAATCCCATGGGATGCAGTTCATGGAGGAAAGAGGGATCCAGGACAGCTGGTTTCTTTTCAGAGATCACCAATAGCATGTATAGAATTAGCAGATGGTGTTTCAGGTGTTATACCTAAAAATGAGAAGAGTTCTTGTCAAAAGTGTGTGTGATGTGGCATAGGATCTGTACAAAAACTTCATCCAGGTTCTGGAAAAACACTGGGGAAATGCTTGAGAACTAGTGGGGACAAAGTGGTGCGATCACAGTTTTTGTCAATGACTGACTGACAAATGCACTACAGATGAGTGAGTATGATCCCTTCCGTTTGCCAGGCTCTCAACAATGCAACTAAAGGAGAAGACTGGGTGTTATTGTAAGGTTAGTTCTTAAATGAAAGAAAATATTAAACTTTATGTTAAGAAACTACAACAACAATGATATGGTCACTATATTACTTGCCAGTTTTTTGGTTTGCTCTGTGTAGTTTTAGAGTGTAATTTGTAGTTTCTCTTCTTGAAAAATAATAATAAAAAGTGGGGGGCTGAAACTAAATGATCTTTAAGATCCCTTCCAAGCCAAACCATTCTATGATATTATATTAACTAAATTTAAATATTCATGATTAGGAAATACTTGAAAAATCCTGGAGTAAAGCTTGCAATTTCTCTTTTATTTTGTCAATAATATATATTTAAATTTTATCTCTATTTTCCTTCTTTAAGTTCAAAATAAAGATTAATGAATTATACTTGATTTGTAATCCATGGGAAATATTTTCCAACTATTCTGTGTATCTGTGTAATGTTTTGTTCTTTTTAACAAATGGTGTATTCAGTGTTGTCTACTGTTACATCTATTCAATGTCCTCAAATTCTAGTTCATTAAGATGTCATTTTCAAATGTTTTGTGTCAAAAAATGAAACCTCTGTCTATTAACAGATGTTGCTTCTTCAAGTTAAATAATAACTTTTTAAAAATATTGGACTGTGATTGTATTTAGGTCAGAGAAGCTGGTGAAAGTAGAAATACATATTTGTTAATTTGAAATTGATTCTTGTTTATATGAGGTTAAACTGAACAACTCTGAAAACAATTTTTCTTGGAATAAAAGCTTCAAGAAATCCCTTGAAGTCCTCGGTGGCACACACTGCTCTGCCCAGCTCACACACATTTAGTGAAATTGGTGAGAGGTTTCTGTTGTACTAGAGGCAGTTCTATTCCTGCCGAGGATTATAAACACTTCAAGGAAGTTGACAGTTACAAAAATGTTTGTATATGAATAGGTAGGAACATTGAACAGAAGAAAACTTTCTAGTCTGTGGGTCTTTTCTATTGCTTCTACTTACGAATTAAACAGTTTTGATAGGGTTATTTATGTATAGGCTTAATTCTGGTTGCTTAATTTTGCTTTTTTTGTATAACTTGTTCTGACAAATATGCTGCCTTCAGATTGACTAGATCTTGCCTCTCAGATGTTCTCTCAATCTGAGCCATGTTTGAGCAATTGTCTTCTTTTCCTTTCCTCTCTTCTTGCTTCTTACTTCCTTATAATGTTCTTATCTTTAATTCAGTCCTCCTTGAACAGGACGCATTAGAATTAAGCACAATTTTAAATCTTTATCATGCTCCAGTTTGAAATCACCTTGTGACATTTGTTTGTGCTGTGATTGTACTACATTAACAGTTCAGAGGAACTCTGTGCAGCATTCCTTCTCTTCCAGCCATGGAGATGATAATATTTCTAGTCTTGACATTTGTAGTCTTTAACATAGTACCAATTTTAACAATTTTATTGAGCAAGTGCAGTTCTTGGTCTTCATATTCTAAACTTCTTCTTTTTTTTTTTTTTTTGTACTGATGCTTTCTCCTGTCTCTCTGCCATTACCAATCTTCTTTGAAAAAACCTTATAATATATTATAAATGCACTCTTAGGTACATTTGGACAGAAGAGTATGCTTTGGGGAATTCCCCAGCCACACTCCTTGTAGTTTCATACCTTTTCCCTTGAGTAAGATGTATCATTGTTTTCTAAGACTTGTCTCCTGCTTTCTATTTTCTTGTTTTACTGACATCTGTGAAAGGTTAGCTCTATCTAACTTCCCATATATAAGGACAGGGTAGATACCAAATTTAAGTTGTGTAAGGCAATTGTTGTTATAATGATAAAGTGTTTTATCACATTTTGTATTTACACTGTCCTTTAATTACGCTTTTGTAAATTGTACTGTCTCTTTGCATGATCAATAAAGTCAGAGTAGGAGATCATCCTTGCCAATTACCTCCCTCTGGAAGATAATACAGGTACTTTACATACACAGTAGTCTCTCCAAATCTTTATAAAGGTAAATAATTGCTCACAATAACTAAGCTGTGTTTGTACAAGCCGAGAGGAATATAAAAGATTATATGTAGGGTCATGTCATTTGTCTTGCTTGTAATTATTTTATTATTTTAGTTTTTATAACTGATACATCTCATAGCAATGCAAGCTTGCACGTCAGAAGAGCTCTTAATTATCAGTTATACAGCCTTGCAAAAGTGCAGGTAGAGTATAAGTAGTTTAACAGACTTGGATACTCATTTCAGATTTCTTAACGTGGTACTCATCACAGTAAACTGACTGAGTAAATATACTAGAAAAATCCTAGGCCTTCTGCTTTATTAACGTGCCATATATTTATATATATATATATGTACACAAACATACATATTTGTATGCATGTGTAAATACTGGTATGGACATGTACAGAAATATGAGTACAATAATCTGAATGCAATTGCCTTATTTTATTTTTTTTGTTTACCTTACCCCCTCATAAAGTTACTATGAAAAAAAAATAGGTCTTATACTGATCTGGAGAAAAATACTCTCCAGAATCATGTCTTTAGTATATTAAAGAGATGCTTAAAGACCCACTGCAAGACTCTGAAAGCCACATTCCGTTACACTAAATAGAAACAGAAACCTTATTCGTCAGCATTGCCCAGCTGTTTGATCCACTGCCACTTCATCACCCTTAAGGGTCAGACTCTCACTGAAGTATGGAACAGGAAGATGAAGCACATGTAGGCAGAGAATTGAATAAACTTGATAAGAAACAAGCTTTTATCTATGAGGACAAGGCAGGAAGCATTAGCGTAAAGCAGTCAGATTTGTGTATAAAGTGGTTTTATGTCTTCATCTTACTGTTTCTGCCTTGATGATGAATAGGTACTGTGAAAGTTAAAGTATTGGAAAAAAAATATTAATGCCTTTTTTAATTAACTCTTTGTGTGGCTACTTCAGGAGGCTACAGTATTGAACTAAGCTGTGAGTTTTTTTACTGTCTGCTTAATATCTGATTCTTCTTGCTCGTTCAGAACACTGGTATCAAAGATGGAGCTAGGAAGGAGTTTGCATATTAGAATCAATTATAGTGCAGGAAAAATACGAAAATGAAATTGAAAAGTGACATAAGTTAAAATCAAGGTCTCAAAATCACTTTGTGAAGGCAGGCAATGATTTTTTTGAAATTACATTTAGCAAATGGATATAAATATGTGTTGTTATTATCTATAATCTGTGCCAGCAAGAGAGTCCAGCTTCATGGTGCAAGCAGTATAATTTTGTTAGCAAAGAACAGTTTCCAGTTTGATGAAAGGTTTTGAGTACAACACTTTAGTAAAGGCAGCCAAATGCCCCCTTCAGTCAAGGTGAGTTACTGTCTGGCAGTCTTGGCAAACAAGCAGAAAAATAGCCCTCTGTGCACGTAGATCCTAATTGTCTGGAGCATAACTAGAGAGAACATTAGGTTTGGAAGAATAAGTGCTTCATCAATTACGAGGAGGTTCCTGTAATGAAGGCCATTTCTTTTATCATTTCTATAGCAATAAGATAGTAATTTACATTGATTCAGGAGCACAGGTAATGAGTCCTTAATATGAAATACTGGATTCCTCTGAGAAAAGTTTGATTTTCGTTCACTGGCAGGAGTTAGCCAAGACTCTGCTGAACTGCCAGCCATTAAAGTTCTTGTGCTATAGCCAATTAACTTAAAGGTATATCATGGATTGATCTACTGAGTGACTCTTGCCTAAGAACGTGATATGGCTGATGTATAATCAGGATTATTGGTGATCAAACAATAGTAGGTGGATATCCTTACAATAATATTTAAGAACTACATTGTAGATTATTGTGACAATGTGAGTGAAAGGTGAGTGTATTCACATAAGGAAATCTGTAGGATGGAGAAGGAGTATTAAGAGAAAAATAACAAATAAGGGTACTTAAAACATGATGTTTATATTAAGTGAATTGTAAATCAAATTAAAGGTCAAAGCAGATTGAAGATGTAAGTTGATTGTGGTCATCTGCTTCAATTTTATTGGTAATCTGCAACTGAACTGAAGTATTGAGCAGAAAGTGAGTGTTGAAGTATCTGAGGCCTTTTAGGTGAAGAACTAAGTGATATTTCTGTTCAGATCTAACTGCATATGGTGTTTTAAGAGTGTAGGGCTAATTCTGTACTGAATTAGGAATTGTGAAAAGACTCAAAACTTTCATGTTCAGAGGTACTTGTCTTGACATTTTTAAGGTGTTATCCTGCAGGTGTTTTTATAGAACACTAATGAGTATGTTTAATTACTGGACAGGTAAACGTCAAATCACTGTATATACTCTGGTGCTTTATTCACCTAATAGAATCTCTGTGTAAGTATACTTAAGGAGAAGGCTGCTTAGGACAGAGTATACTTTAAAATAGGTCATATATAGTAAGCCATTCCTGCCAAAAGTGAGCATTTAGTGGAAGAACTGTTGCGGGTCTGACAGTAGGCAATAACGAGAATTGCTGGCGATAATTCGAATTGCTGGCGATAATTCATTGGAGAATTATTTCCACAAGTTTCATGTCCTGGAGAATTGTATCAATTTATTTACTTAGGTTGCAGAACTTTAGATAAATAATAAAAATAACAAATGTTACTGAACCTGAAAATTTTATTTCAAAAACCAGGGAAAGACCATTTTTATATTTTGACCAATACTCTCATGGAACAGAATCACAGAATCAGAATTAGCTAGGTTGGAAAAGACCTTGGAGATCTTCAAGTCCAGCCTATGACCTAACACTACCTTATCAAATAAACCACGGCACTGAGTGCCACATCCAGTCTCCTTAAGCACCTGCAGGGATGGTGACTCCACCACCTTCCTGCGCAGTCCATTCCAATGCCCAGCCACTCTTTCTGTAATTTTTTTTTCTAATGTCTAGCCTAAACTTCCCGTGGTGCAGCTTAAGACTGTGTCCTCTCATCCTGTCTCTGGTTGTCTGGGAGAAGAGACCGACCCCCACCTGGCTACAACCTCCTTTCAGGGATCTGCAGAGAGTGAGCAAACTTCATGGGAGGAAAGTCCTGCCTATCAAACCTGATTTCCTTTTACGACAAGGTCAGCCACTTACTTGGTCAAGAGAAGCCGGTTGATGGAATCTTTTTGGATTTCAGTAAATCTCTCAATACTGTTTCTCACAATATCCTCTGGACTAAGTGTCCATCATACAGCTGGATAAACACATCATGGGATGGGTGAGCAACTGGCTCCTAAGTCAGACACAAAGGGTTATAGTGAATGGGGTGAAATCAGACTGGGGACATGTCACTAGTGGGGTTCCATAGGGCTCCGTCCTCAGCCCTGTGCTCTTCAACATCTTCATAAACAACTTGGATGCAGGACCAGAAGGGGTACTGGGCAAGTTTGCAGATGATACAAAACTGGGAGGAGCTGTTGACTCCCTTGAGGGCTGGGAGGCCCTGCAGAGAGACCTGAACAAATGGGAGGACTGGGCAATCATCAACCATATGAAGTTCAACAAGAGAAAGTGTTGAATTCTGCACCTGGAATGGGGACAACCCTGGACTTACGGACAGACTGGGGAATGAGATGCTGGGAACCAGTGCCATGGAAAGGAACCTGGGGGTCCTGTTGACAGAAACTGAATATGAGTGAGCAGTGCCCTGGCAGCCAGGAGGGCCAACTGTGTCCTGGGGTGCATCAGGCACAGCATCGCCAGCCAGGCAAGGGAGGGGATTGTCCCGCTCTGCTCTGCACTGGGGTGGCCTCTCCTTGAATATTGTGTGCAGTTTTGGGCACTACAATGTAAGAAAGATATAAATTATTACAGAGTGTCCAAAAGAGGGTAACAAAGATGGTGAAGGGCCTTGAGGGGAAACCTTATGAGGAGCAGATGAGGTCACTTGGTCTGTTTCACCTAGAGAAGAGGAGACTGAGGGGAGACCTCATTGCATCTCATGAGGGGAAGAGGAGGGGCAAACACTGATCTCTGTGTGAGAACCAGTGACAGGACCTGAGGGAATGGCCTGAAGTTTTGTCAGGGGAGATTTAGGTTGGACATCAGAAAAAGATTCTTCACCCAGAGGGTCGTTGGGCACTGGAACAGGCTCCCCAGGGAAGCGGTCACAGCACCAAGCCTGACAGAGCTCAAGAAGCATTTAGACAATGCTCTCGGGCGCATGGTGTGACTCTTGGGGTGTCCTGTGCAGGACAGGGAGTTGAACTCGATGATCTTTGTGGGTCCCATCCCTTCTAACTCAGCATATTCTGTGATTCTGTGATCTGAACATAATGCTACCTCTTGAATTGAAAATTCTTCACACCAGGCATGAAATACAGGTGCCAGTTTTCTATTTCATACCTTTGGATAAAATTCTGTGGCATTAAACAGGGAAAAATAGTGCATCATTTTGGTCCAAATTAATTTGTTCGCAATCCTAAATTAGGAATCTAAATGTGCTTTTGCTAAAGCTAAACTAGTAATCCTGTATACCTTTGAAGAATGAATTGCCATGTGTAAAAATAGCTGATCTGCCATTTCATCCTGTAGGAGGAAAAGGAGTCTCATTTTGTAGTGGTTACCATCTGGAGAATATGAGATGTTTTCCTGACCTGCATAACTATATTCTTGTAATTTTTGCTTAAATTTTATTTCTTCAAGCAACTGAAGTTGTTTAAAACACAAAAAATTCACAATTTTAAAATTTTCTGTTAGATTCTGAGAACACCATATCTTCCTCAATGAACCTAATACCTATTTTCAGAGATCACTATTGCAGTCAAGTTGTACAACTTTTTGTTGGTCCAGTCCAAGGCATTCCTCTCATTGAAAATTAAACCTAGAAAAACTTTTAAGCGGTCTTCCATCAGTCTGATGTCAAAGCAATAGTGTGTTAGAGTGAAACAAGAGGTGGAATATGCAAGTGGAAGTGGAAAAGGAAAGATACCTCTTGCTTTAGATACATTTAAGATGTTGTAGAGATGCAATTGGCTATTTTGTCATGTAACTTCTAAATAATGCAGTCAGAAGACTAGTATTAAAGAAGTTCTTTATTTCTAGAACATTTAGGACCTAGAAGAGGCCAGGTAAATACAGTTAGGTCAAATTCAGAGAAAGATTTCAGCTTCTACAGCAAGTGACCAGGGTGGAGGAGAAGGGCATCTTGAGCTGCTGCCTTCTGCTGGTGGGGAGAAACTCTGACTTCTTACCTAAGTGTTGATTGGGGTGTCCTAAGCTGTGCTGTGTGGTGTTAATAGGATAAGAACCTAATTTATAAAACTCGTTTAGTATGACTCATGGTTAAGACTTACATAACTTGACTGCCACCTCTTCAATGCGCTGTGGCTGTTGTGTCTGCCTGAGAAGCCTTTGAAAACTTTAAGACTTCAGCATTAGTGGAAATTACACAAAGACATACTTTGTATAAAGTTAAATAGTTCTTTACTCATCGTATATTTAAAAGCAAAATTATAAGCTGCATGCAATTTGAATATTTATAGTTCATGCTCTTGCCTCTTTCGCCATAGTTGAGCAGTTGCCATGGTTCCCATTATATTGTGTGCTTTAGAGGCAAACTTCATAACCATGCTAAATGGAGCTGAGTTTCTGAAGTGTACTACACTTGTAGTGCCCTCAGCTGCATCTTGAATTGATCTGTATTTTCCACTGTCTCCCCTTAACAGCACGGAACCAGAGATTGGGGCTCACAAGAAATGCAAATATTAATACACAAAATTAATTCTCTTACCAATAAAGAACAACAGATTAGCTCTATTAAGTCTATAAAGAAGTAATTAATTTTATAAAACTGAGATTCAGTTAAATGTGGGTGACAACATACTCTGTAGGCATAATAGTTCAACTTTGCTTTGTGAGGAGCCTACTCTTCTTTCTGAAAGGATGTAAGTGGGGATAGAGAGTTAATATAATTATGTTTTGCAAGGATGAAAAGACTGGGGCAATTTGTAAGACACCAACTTCAAGGAGAGATGTTGAAAACTTGATTTTGATACTTTTGGTATCACAGCTTCCAGAAGATTTAGCTTGCTTAAACTTGCCTTTTTCAAGGGTTTCCGTTTCACTTCTCTGGTGTATCTTTATTTGGGTTCAACATGTTCTGAATCTCAAAAGGAAAAGAGGTGTCCCATACCTAAGCATTTAGAAAGATCACATTCTGGTCTAAATTTTGATCTGATCTGCTTTGATTTCTTCAGAAAAGATATTCTGTTAGGGTTATGCATTTATTTATAGATATAAATAGATGTAATTAAATATAGATATGTATATATATTAACACTAAGTGATCTTGTAAACATTCAAGTACTTGCTGGTTCGTTCAGCAATGCCTTAACAGACATCAGCTATGTCAGATGGCTCCATCTAGAATCAGCATTTTTAAGGTTTTTTTTTAATTGAGTATAGCCTGTGACTTTACAAGCCTTTGCATGACTTTGTATTGATAACTTCTTTTAACTTTTACAAACCTTTGCAATAACTTCAGTATTGATTTTTATGTGATAGGGATTTGCAATTTACTAAAAATCAGAGCCTAACTGGGGAGTGAGGGGTGGGCAGATGACACGCACAACTCAGTAGGTAATTTTTAGGTGCCTCCTGTAAAATGAGTATCAAAACAAACTGATCCATTTATAACAAATAAACCTAAAACCAAACAGCTTCCCCTTCCTCCCCACCCCCCTACAAAAGGCAAAATCTGAAGTCCAGCAGAATTCATACTCAAAGCAAGATTGTGACTCAGTAAGCATATTGCTGTTGATGGTAGTAGTACCAATATTACACAACAAAAGTGAAATAAAAATCCAAAATCTAATATTTCTATAAATTTAAACAGGTAAACTACTTGTCACATGCAGGATCCTTAGCCCTCAGTGTACACTCAACAAAATTTCTACACCTTGTATCTTTCAAGGATTGTGAAGACATATTGATTGGCTGGTGAAGCACAAGGCATTTTAAGATTGTTCTTTGAAGTCAAACTTCATGTTTGTGTTATGGCATTTTTCTTTCGTGAGGCTCTGCAATACTCAGTTACCAGAAATAAAATTAAAGCAGCTTCTTAGTTTATTTGAGCATGCAAAGGGAGAATTATTCAGAAGAACCTCTGCATGTTGTATGCCGTAATTGAGAAACCAAAAATAATTTTTAAATCTTTACAGTTAGACATGTTTTTTATAAATTACTTGTGCAGAACCTCTTTACAACTTCATTGTGTGTAGGAGATGCTCCCATACAAGCTTGAGCTGCTCTCTTGACCTTGAAACGTGCTCATTTCCCCATACATCAGGCTGCTCTGCTTCTGCTTTCATTCTCTTCTGTCAGTCAGCTTCTCACTGATGCTAATTAGGGTGTTAGAGCCTCACATTATTAGGTCTACATTAGATAACTTGTTGGTGAATCCAGCAAATGCTGAATATGCATTTCTGTCTCAGTTATGTAGGTTTTTGGAGGCTGTATGGGCATGTCTTGTGGGAGAGGTGCTTCATGGAGCGTACATGTCCGCATTCACACCTATGTCAAAAATAGGGCTGTTAATCATGGTTTGTGGAGATGCCAAATATAAACAAAGAGCTGTTTTATAAATAAATTATTTTAAAATAGTTCCTAGTGTGGCATTGTGTCTTTTGCAAGGAGTAGTTACATCTGGAATGATAAAAGGATGAAATAATATTTGAGAACAGCAGCATTGGTTGTTTCTGCTGTGTAACAGTAAATGTCTGAATACTGCTTTCCCTATTATTTCCTAGTGGAAGTATTAACTCTTATTATGCAACCAGCTGTTTACTGCTGAATGCACTTCTTTTTTTTTATCTCAAAGGTGCAAAGAGTATGTGCATTTAAAATGGGTCATTTATTCCAGAGTAACTCTGTCTCGTCATCAGTCTGCAGTGTGATGAATATCTGTTGGCTTATCTCTTTTCATAATATGACTCTGTTTGCTTGAGGATAATAGTAGACCACAATGAGCAAACTGCTGTGGAGGAGCTGTTAAACAGCACACTCGTATCTGGACTTACGTTTTCACATGCTGGGAATAGCAGCGCTCAGGCTGTGACTGGGTAGGGACCATTTAAAAGTAATTTTTTGCTATTGAAGTAAAATCCATAGAGATGGAGGGGGTATCTAATGTAGAAGTACAGCGTGAGACTTTACAGTGAGTTTTCATGTTTAGTCCTTTGTTCCTGTGGAACAAGACATTTAAAGACTACGGCTGAACTTTCTCTGTTGCTTCCCAGGCTCTCTATTGCCATTTTCACCCACTATTGTTTTGATAGGAGTGCAGTATGTTTAAATCATGCTTTCTGATTCAGCACGTTTTAATTTGGTAATACGAATGAAAGAATTAAAGGCTTTCCATGTCCTCATTCCAGTAATGACAAAGTTGACGTGAGAGAGGTAGTATAATTTAGGAAATGTTCTTGATTATAATTTATTCATTATTTGTTGATATTTTTCTTTCTTCCAGCTTTAGTGGTGTTGCAGGAGTATGTTTTCCAGAATAGAAACTGTTATGTTTGTATTTCTGTGAACTGTAATGCAGTATAATCCTGAAATTTCTTCAGGCATTACTGTAAAACACAAACACAGAATGATCTTGCTTTTTGGCAGGGCATACAGTGAGCACACTATACTTGTTTTTTCTGTATGTGCAGCATTTATTACTGTGTTTATGTGTTATTAGTGCTGGTGCTATATTTTTAACCTTAGATGGTTAAAAATGCAAAGTTTGTGATACAATCCAATATAATTAGTATTTCTCACCTTGATTGGAAGAATGCAGCATTAATTGCACATTAGACTGTTGAAAATATTGGTGTCTACAGTTGGTAAGAAAAAAAAAGTGGTTTAGAGAGTCTGCTGGTATGTGATACTCAGTCTGTCTATTTTATTGTGACATAGCACATAACTCTGTATTGCAGATTGAAGGATTTTTTTCATTATAGACCTGTATCAAATACTGAATATGGTCTCTTAGATCCTTAGTGATGCTTTTTTTGTAGAAGAGTGATTTGGTTGAATTTAATACACTTTACAAAGAAGTACACTATGCACTTTTCAGTGTATACGTAACTTTTTCTTACAATTCCTTTCTATATTGCTAACAAAATCACTTCTATGAAAATACCTTTCTTATTCTTTGAATCTGTTTGTTTATTTACTAGTGGAGGCACTCAAGCTCAGTGTATTTGACTAATTTAGTGAGCTCTTCCATATGTATGACAAAATAATTCCTTTTCAGTATAGAATGTAATTTTAAAACATGTAGATAATGCCATCTAGTTGGGCTATCACTGCAGCGTAATTTGTGCAGAGTGGTGTCCTGCTGCAGAGCGGCACTGAAAGGAAAGCTCTGACTGTGCCGCTTGCAGTAGTAGTTTCCAGACTTTGATCTCTGGTCGGATGGGGGATCATGAAAGGGTATTGCCCTTTAAAGTGCTTTCGATTGAATGTTGGATTATACAAATGCCATGAGGCTAATTAATGTTGATCCAAGAAGGATCTTAACGGGTAAGAGATTCCTTTGGTGTCAGTCTGGTCTGTCCTGGGAACGTTCCTGGAATCCCAGCTGGGGATTTACAGTATGAAAAGGCAGTAAAACAAGTGCAGAAGGATGAGATGACAATGTCATGTGTCCAAATGATATGATAACTAGCTTATAATAATATTTTATTGAATAAGTCCATTACAAATTTCTAATACAGCTTTTTAAACAAAATGCAAATGGTTGTGGAAATCCAGGCAGCCAAGCACAAGGGCTTTACAGAGCTGTCACCATGCATGGATGTCAGATAGGGGAATCCAAGTGTTTTGTTCTAGAAGGAGGAAGATTAATGAAGAGAGGAGTGAGAGTGCTGATAATGATAGTGCTGCAACAGTGTCAGTAAAATATTGACAGTTCTCTTTTCTCCTGCTCTAATGTCTTCATTATATTTTGTGGATGACTTTTTGATTCAGTTGGATCTTTTACAAATTGATCAAGTGACAGAAATATGACATCCAGTTATGTTCAACGGCATTATATACCAAGAGTTCTTTCTGGACTATGTTATTATTATTCTCAAATTATTCTCATACTCAGATATTGTACTATGTTATCACTGTCTTTGTGTGTGTAAATGTAAAGCAGAACTGAAAACTGCCACAATGTTCATTGGATTAGTGTCTTCTTTTTTAAATTGTTCATTATAAATGTGGGAAACTACTTCTTGAAAATGCAGTTTTAAATTAAGCCATAATGCAAATTCTTCCAGACTAAATGCATTCTATGCAATAAACCACTCACTAATTTTTTTTTGTAAGAGCTGTATTTATCTAATCTGTCTCTTCTGAATGTGTTTATCATACTTACTTGGCTAACCCAGCGAATATCATGTAAATTTATAAATCAAAAATAAAAGGTGAATGCAGAAAGACAAATTATAAGAATGTAGTCCAAAGCACTTGGCTCTTTTTTCTTTTTTTTCCCTACATTTTACTGACCAGTGATGGATTTCAGATTATGCTTGACTATGATGTTTGTTGATGAAAAAGAATTTTCTGCTGAATGGCTGAAGGCTTGTGAAGGTAATGGATGTTATCTGGGAACATCTGGACATAAACCCAGGTTGCCATGCCTCCTCTCCTTGTGCAGACTCTAAAAGCTGAAATGGAGTGGTGATACATTTCCTTGGCTTACCTGCTGTTGTTCCTTCTGCAGTTCCAGGACCCCTATGCCCATGAGAAAAGCCAGGCATTTGGAAGGCTAATGGCTGCAGTAGCAGTCAGCAGCCAACTGAAGCACAGACAAGTTACAACTTCCCTCAGTATTGCAGACAAGAGAGAGCTTCACATGGATTTTCAGAGAATTTGAGGAATGAGAAAGGGGCTCATTCCTTGCTTTTTGTTCTTTCACAGCAAATTGTTTCTTTTGGCTTCGGGTAATGGACTCTTGCCAACTCCTCGAGGACATCCTGGAGATCTTGAGTGGTGAATTTAAATGTTTTGTATGCAGAATAGAAAATTACTAGTTAAAGGAGTTTTTGTTTTCCTGCAGTCATAGGATAATAGTGTTTGCGTAATTGAAATTATAAAGAACAGTGACATTAGCATCCTTCCTCATGAACATTTTTTGTCTGCCCTGGTAAGAGAGACAGTAAGGCAGTGGACACAGCTCATACAAATGCCTAACTTTTTTCATTTTACTGTCCTGGTCAGTTCCAGGGTTTTTTAGTCAGTATTCACCAAAATGCAGCTTTCAGGACAAACAACCTGTATGAAATGTACAGAATTGACTATTCAGTGTGACACTGGAGGAACGTCTTTTCCTGTTTGCATCTTCTACTTCATGAAGCTCTGCAATTTTTTATCTAACTATCCATAACTGAATCAAGAAATGAAATGGTTTTTTAATGGAGAATTTATGTCAGCATTTTTTAGATGACCGGAGAGATGTAATGATACAATTTTGGGAGACCATACTGATTAACATTAAATGAAAAGGACGCCAAATCTAAAAAAACTCAAACAACAAACCCACACATTCAAGAGCTCAGGAATAGCCATGAAAAAAAAAATTGATAACTTAGACTATCAGAATTTTGGCAATGCTTAAATAAATATCCCTATCAAATTATTAATTATTGCCATTGATTAATACATTAAAATTAAAAAGTTTCACGTTTTTCTCATTATTGAGTTCTTGAAGGCAATTTTTATAGCTTTTTACTCAGTTTTCTAATTTTAAATTTCTTTTAACATATAACACCATAAATTAATGGCGTGCTTTAGGCTTTACCTGTGTTGTGCAGAGACACTATGTAATTATCAGCTGTCACTCATATTAAAGACTTCTTGCAAGTATGTTGGACTGGATTGCAATATTGAGTTGGGCAACCATTTTAACTTGCTCTTTCACAAAGTATCTTCTCAATTCTGCTGATCATATTCTTTGAAATATAGCTCTTTAGATCCATTATCAAAAATCACACTATTAAATTAAAACTCCCCATTGAAGGTTTTTTCTTCATTAATCATTCAATTAAGTTTTGTTTCTTGCAAGCTATTTTTGTAGCCTTTTATTTTAACCTAAATATTGGCCGTGTGCCAATTTTGAGTCCATTGATCTAATTGTCCCTTAGTCCACCTTCCTCTTTCCCTTCTTTTCCCCTGGTGACTGTTTAATTGTTACTGTCAAACACGTGAAGCCTGTGTAAAACTTTATCTTGTTAGAGAAAGCTGAACTAGTTACTTTAGTAGGGGTAGTAAAGTGCCTTTACAAGACTGTTATGGCTCTGGTGTGGCTGGCGACACTTACTCTCATGTACTTGTGTCCAGCTGCTTGCCCACTCCTGGAAGTGGAAGGAGTAGAACCCAAGGAATGCTGGGAGACGCTTAGAAAGGGAGAACGTGGTGAACTGGGGACATAAAAAAAGGCTTTTTGTGAGGATACTGGATGGAAATCTTTGTAAAACCGAGCAAGATCAGTTTTGCTGCTCATGGAACCTCTTGATTCACCAGGTCACTGCAGATTTTTCAAATTTATCAACATATATAGCATAAATAAATTCCATTATGCGCTCACTTTATCAAACTGACTTGTGAATTTCTCCGAGAAATAAAGGTCATTTCAAGAAGTTGGCCTTCCTTTAACTTTGGTGACTTTGCTTCCAATGTGTTAATATCAGAGAAGGATGATTATTTTACTTCTATGTAATAGCTGCTAATCTGTTTGTAGTTACCTGGGATGTCCTTTTTGCTTATCTAATGGCAACAGTGTGCTTTCGATGGTCATTTGGAATTTTCCTGCTATTCCATGATTTGTTAATTAGCATCAGTGGCCTGAGGCATTGTGAGTTGCACTATATTGCTATCTGATGGCAACTGTCATAATTTTAAAAGCCCATCTTCATTCTGGTTTTATTTTACATTCTCAAATTTTTGCAACTGGTAAAGTCTGATTTTTGCTGATTTCTAATGACTTTGCTATCTTTTAGGATTTTTATTTTTTCTGTCTTTAATAGCTACTTTACCAAGATATGCTTTAGTCTTACTTTCTTCCTTATGCTGTTCATTTTTAGTTCTTTTGGTGTCTTGACCTCTCACATCTGTTCTTGTTAGGCTGGTGATCTGCCATTTATTTGCATTTTGTCATTGATGTTCCTTTCAGCATTCTTTCCCTTTTCTATTCATCTATTCTCTCTTGAGACTTTAGCTTTGTGAACAATCCATCAAGTGGGGTGCAAAATTACAGAACAGGGGCTCTGAACACTCTGAAGTAGTTTACTGCCAGTTAATTTGCTCACATATTTTTAGAGGGTATATTCTCTAGCATAAGGCTTGTTCTTCCATAAGTACAGTTTGCTTCTAAGGTTTGCTCATTTTTGTCTGTCCTTATCCTTTCAGTATTGGTATGACCAACAAACTTCTAAACAGTCCCTATTGACACACACCACAATTCCATCCCTGGCTGGAGGTGTGGTGGCTCCAGCTCTGCATGTGCCCCTGCCACTCCCCATGGTCTGCTGGGGCTTATCATGGTCCAAAAGCCCACTCGAGATCCTGCAGGCAGAGTGAGGAGGAGGTCCCCATGCGTGGCACACCTGGCCAGGCACTGGTGGCCTGTGCTAAGCTGTTGATTTCAGGAGTAGAACTGGATTTCAGTAGTGCTCCTGTTAAGTCCTGGATATGTACTAAAGTGGTTTGCTGAGTTCAGTCATGAGCAAGTTCTGAGTCACTGACTGGTCACCTATTTTATTACAGCACCTTTTTTTTACAGGTAGCCTTATTTTCACACTTGATGTAAATACATTCAAATTGTTTTCTTTTTTAGGACAGTGACAGCTCTTCATTTTAGCCATTATGTGTATCCCCATAAGAACTGAAATAATTATGGTGATTTTACAAATCTGCCTATGTGCGAGTATGGAAAGAATTCTACTTGACTATAAAACCTGACCTTACTATGGTTAGTGTTATTTAAAATTCATGATGCTCACTTTGTTTTTAAATTAATCCCCCAAAATGGTTTAAAATACATTTGTTGACGCATACTCAATCTGATCTCCTGTCTGACCCACCCCAGTAAGCTACTGTTATGTTATAATTAAGCTACTGAAATAAATCCATGAGACTGCTTTGCAAAATTCAGATATTCATGCAGCTTTTATGCCATGTTCTTATATTCTTTTTGTGGGATGATGACCAAGGACTTGGGCAAGGGCTAAGGCTTTCTGTCTGCACCATATGCTGCATTTTACATGATCTTTGTGGATGGAAATGTGCATAGTTGATGTTAAGAAAGGCTGACTTGGCTGAAGGATGAGGTCCTGTGGAGACAGGATGGACCTGAGATAGGGTGAAGAGCTGGACATGAACCAACAGTGTGCACTTGCAGCCCAGAAAGCCAACCGCATCCTGGCTGCATCCAAAGCAGCGTGGCCAGGAGGGCAAGGGAGGGGATTCTGCCCCTCTGCTCTACTCTGGCCAGACCCCACCTGCAGTGCTGCAGCTCTGGGCTCCCCAGCACAGGAAGGACATGGACCTATTAGAGGAGGTCCGGAGTAGGGCCACAGAGATGATCAGAGGGCTGGAGCACCTCTCCTGTGAAGACAGGCTGAGGGAGTTGGGGTTGCTGAGCCTGGAGAAGAGAACAGTCTGGGCTCTGGGGAGACTTTAGTATTGCCTTCCACTACCTAAAGGGGACTTACGAAAAAGGAGAGCCTATTTTACATGGACATGTAGTGATAAGACAAGGGTCGATGGTTTTAAATTAAAAGAGATTTAGATTAGATGTTTAGAAGAAATTCTTTACTGTGAGGGTGGTGAGGCACTAGAACAGGTTTCGTAGAGAAGTTGTGGATGTCCCACCACTAGAAGTGTTTAAGGCCAGGCTGATGGGGCTTTGACCAGCCTGATCTAGTGGGTAGCATACCTGTCCCTGGCAGGGGTGTTGGAACTAGATGACCTTTAAGGTCTCTCTACAAAGCAAAATTTCAGTGGGAGTGTACAAGAATGACTCAAAACTTCTTTATTCACCAGTAAATAATTGGGACATGCTACTATATTTTGGCATAGGATACTGATTTTTTAAGTCCTGAGGAATATGCAGTGACTTTTACTTATGAAATAATTTCTTAATAATTTTTAGAATAATTTAAAATACTTACAGTAAATTCTCTGTTGGTGATTGAGAGCATTTTATAATGGAAAGCAGTGTTTGCCTAGAAAATAACAAAAATGTAGATGGTCTTCCATTATCTTATCTAATTGGAGAACAGGTTGCAGAGCACTGAATATTTTCAGTATTCTAAATCTATGTTCTTTCCAGTCTCAGACGTAAGAATTGTTTTGGCCCTACTGAAGTCCACGATGAAAATCGTGTAGTGTAGGAGAATACAATTCATGTCTATGTATATGTTGCTTATTGCAATCTTACTTTTCCCACTCACACAAGCTTCTTTAAAATAACCAGCTTGAACTCACTAATATGATAAAGATCATATCTTTACTTCCCTTTGGCTGTGTTGCTATGGTGGATTTGCCATCTTAAGGAAGGTTATTCTTCCTTAGAGTGGGGACCCCCATTACAGTGTCATCAATATCTTCCAAAAGAATTCTGTCAGTTTCTTCTCTGTGAAGAAGTGACAGCCCCTGGCTGTAGGCTATGTTATTGTTTCAACAGGGATGATGTTCTTTTCTTTGTCTCGTTTTGCTTATTTTTTTCTCTCCAAACTACTCCTATCTCAGGATGTATGAAAACAAGCCAATAGAAATATGTCAAACAAGCACACAGAAACCTTGTTTTCTCTGGAAGAAACAAACAAAACCTGTAGGAGAATATCCATCTTGAGGCAGTCGCAGTACTGCAGAGTAAAAGCTCAGCATTATAGTGGGGAAAAAAAATAATTAGGACTATGTCTGCTTGTATTGTGAATTGGCTGTCCTGTTTTGGAATTCTGTGCCAATGATACGAATAACGCAAACTATAATAGGAAGACTTATTTCTGTATTCATGTGGGACAGAATGCTCACACTTTTATTCATTCAGAAGAATGCTCACACTTATTTCTGCATGCATAAGAATTTGGGATGCTTTTCACGTGTAAACTTAACATGATTCTCCAAAATGATGTTCCAATTAAAAAAAAAAAAAAAAAAAAAAAAAAAAAAAAAAAAAAAAAAAAAAAAAAAAAAAAGAAGAGCTCTTTTTTAACTTGAAATATGAATTATCCCTAATTTAGCATGGAGAGAACTGAGTCAGAAATACCGGCATGTTGAAAGGCCTTTCTCAAAGGTGTGTCCAAAAAGAAAATCTACCTTATGCAATAAAGACAGTGACATTTTGTGGTAATTAAAAAGAAAAAAAAAAACCAAACAAGCAAGCAAACAAGACCAGAGGCGACTTATGCTGGAGTAGGTGTATGTGACAATGCAGACACCTGCAGAAATGCTTTGGTAGAGAGAAATTAGGAAAAGCAAGAGAGAAAATACTAGTGGAGATTGTCAAGGTGGAAATTTGCCACATTTCTGAGCATCAAACAAAGACTTTTTCATTTAAGAGATAATTTATCTTTTGGGGAATGCTCATTTTTTATTTAGGACGTCTGACTCCATCATTTTTACATCTTTAGATATATTAGGCTGGGAAGTTGTACAAGCAAATTCAAGATCAAAATTAGAATTATATAATGCTATAATTTGCAGTTCTTGAATAACTCTGGAAACAGACCCTTTAAATGTAGGTAAGCCTTTACAGCTAAAAATGTAAGCCACACTTAAGGTAGCCACTGGCTATTTGTATGTATAGGTAACAGTTACATACATATTAGGTATGCCTATTTGCTAATTTTGATAGTTTTAAAAATTAGATTTTTGTGTGCAGTAGGATTGTATGTTTATGTTGCTAGTGATAGCATGCATGACACAGTTGGAACAGTACTGCGTCTTCAAGTTTTCCCTTGTATTGCACTGCCTCCCGCTAAAGCTTTTCTGGGATATATTTCTGAATGATGAGAAGGTTATCCCTGAATACATATGCTTGGAGAAAATGTGCTGCTGGTGGAACGAGCGTAGGTCTAGTTGTTTAACTGGGGTTAATTACTGGGTTCCCAGCTCTTCTTCTACCCTTGGAAGAAGTCCTTACAAAGTATGTGTGACTTGAACATGTCTGACGAAAGTGAAAACTATTTGTTGTCCTCTTTGCCTGATCTTCACAATTAGGAATGCTCAGCCGTGACAAACCCAAGTTGGGTGGATACTACGTGGAGAGAACATAAAGTGGTTGAGCTAAGGAGGCCTGTGATTTATGAACAGGCTGTGAGATGTCGTTGTTTTTTTCTTAACTTTTCCATTCATTGCTCTTTCTGCCCTTTTGTACCGTTTCAAACAAAGACTAGTTTCCTCTTTGTTTAGTGCCTCTTTCTGTGACTCATTTCCTCTTGTTTGGTAGTAAGGCTGGCCTTTGCCTATCATCAGATCATAATGCCAACTTCTGAATTCCTTACGGCTTGTTTATTTTCAAATTATGCTTTCGGAAGTTTTATTTTTGAATGGGTTAATTTTTTTAAAAAAAAGCTTCCCTGTAGTTCAGCTCTAATATATGGGAAGTGTTTTCCCAAAATTTTTATTGCAGCAGTTTTCTTTTGTGTTACTGCTTTAGGACATACCTTGCATGAGAGGCACCTTCAAAGGGTGGTTAATCTCTGAGTTCTTTGAGGATCACTATCTTTGTTCACTAAAACCTCAGGGAGGTTATTATAAATATGTTCTTATCTTTGGGATTTCAGTAAAGTACCTAGAATTCGGTGTGATGAATTCGGTCTGTGTTATCTCTACCTCTGTACAGACAGAACAAGGGATTCTGGCCCATAATTAAGGTTCTAGTTATTGTGTACCATGTACGATCAGTAAATCCACTTAGCAGAAGGATTAGTAATCCCTCTTCTACCTCCGTAACTTTTAAAAGATTTGTTCATATTGCTTTTGACTGTGAAAGGCACTGAAGCTGTTCACAAACAATTAACTGTTCCAGTCCTAAGATATGTCGAACACATATAATAGAAAATGAAAAATTAATTTTGTAACTGCAATTCAATAATTTCTTTTTTAACTAAAATCTGTTTTAGAAGATATATACTTACGAAAATGTTCCTGTTATTGTTTTTATTGATATTTTAAAATATTTTTTTAATAATTTCTTACTTTTATAACTGTTGTTCCCACCCTTTATCAAATGCTCAATTATGCTGAAAACCCTTTTTAAAAAAAGTTAAATAAATGTCTGTCAGAAGGGCAAGTAGTTCATCAGGTAGATGCCACTAACATGGATGCCCTGGAACCTGCAATTTTATCCCTCATCTGTTTTAATGTTACTGCCTAGTACTAAATAAGCTGTTCTAAGTTCTCTCTCAAGCAAGAGTTTTCAAAACCTGTTTTTTAAAGGGTGACAGAATATGCTTATACCACCAGGCTTTTTTCCATATGCTCTGTGCTCATATTTTATGTAGAGACACCTGGTTGAAAAAATGAGAATACACTTGACTTTTTGTTCTAGCATGTTAGAGAAACTAGGCAATCTGAGTCTCCTTGCAGGTTTATTTAAGAATTTTACCACAAGTTGACTTGGACAGGTTTCTATTATTTGACTTCCAACACTTCTCTTTTAGTCACTGCTGATGAAGTAGAGAAATGATCAATAGAAGTTATTGGGTCCCATCTACTCTTAATTGAGAAATCTCTTATTCTTGACTGCTGTATCCTTCATTTTACGTTACAGTCTTAAATATTTCTTAGTGTAAAAAAGATGCTTCAGACTGTTGTTTTGCTAGCTGGTTTATCCTTCAGCTCTTATGACCATAGACTGAGCAATTTCAGAAAGAGTCAATTATCTACCATATCCTTTATCTTCTGTACGGAGTGAGCCAATTTTATGACCTTTGGATGAAAGTAAGAATATAACATGGAGGAAAATCTGTCTTTCACTTATAGACTGACAGGCAATTTATGAACTTAGAAGTGGCTTTTACAAATAAAATTAGAACCAAGCATTTTTACAGTTATACCATATTTTGCGTATTTTTGAGTAATTTCAAAATTATTTGAAACAATTCTCTAATGTTTACACTGCCTTCTGTAAGAACGTAGCAAGTGAAATCTAATGCCTAAAAAAATCCGTAGGAGTCCACAGAACTGATTTCAAATGTGGAGTTCCAGTCTTCATATGCACTTAGAGGTCCTTACACAAAGAGCTGAAGTGGCTGACCTGGTCTAATTATAGCAGTATGGTGCTCTCACTGGACAAAATTTTCAATATGATAAACTGGTCTTTCCAACTCACCATGTTATAAAAGCTTATCTGTTTTCGCTATCCTAACAAGATCATATAAGGCTTAGCTACTTTACCTTGTATATGTTCCATATATGTGTATTTTTCTGTGGGGAAAAAAGTCGATGAACACCCACATGTGAAAATGCAGGACTAGTCATTTAATATCTTCATGTCTTATTTCCTGAGGGAGAATGGCAAGAGTTGGTGCTTACTTTGACTTTGTAGATACTGATATTTCAAAATTATATTGTAACCTAACCAAACTAGTTAGGAACTGCTTTGAGGCTTTAGCAGGGAAAGGAATTCTGTGAATGATGTAAGTAATATAAATAACTTTAAGTTGAAATTGGAACTTAAAATTGTTTAAAAATCAAATTTTTTCCAAATGCAAGAGCTTCCTTCAATTCTTCATCAACTGCCTGTTTTCAGATAAGAACTAGTATTTACCCATAAATTTTAAGAAACATTTGTAGTTTGTCCAAATCTGATGACAATATTGTCAGTCACTTTTCCATACTCAATCACATGGTGATGGGTGTTCAAGCCCCTTGGAGGAGAGAAGAAGGTAAAAAGTAGGATCCTGACTTCAGGGTTCTGGCAAGCAGACTTTGGGCTGTTCAGAGATCATCTTGAAAGAATCCCATAGGATACATATAAATTCTGGACAGAGGAGGGATCTAGGAGAGATCCGCTCATTGATTTTCAAGGATCGCCTCCCCTAAGCTCAAGAATAGTCCATCCCAACAAGCAAAGACAGCAGTTGGACTGCATGATGAACAAGGAGCTTCTCACTGAACTCAAATACAAAAAGGAAGCGTACTAGAGGTGAAAGCAGGGACAGGTGACCTGGGAGGAATGTAGAGATACTGTATCATCATGTAGGAATTGGGTTATGAGAGCCAAAGGCCACCTGGAGTTGAATCTCATGGGGGCATGAAGGGTAGCAGGAAAGGATCCCACAGGTATATCAGCAACAAAAGGACACTGCTGAGTGGAACAAAGAATCTGATGGAGGATGCGGAAAAGGCTGAGGTACTCAGTGCCTTCTTCACCTGTGATGGTCTAATGCATCTGCAAACCCAGGTGCCCCACACTGGTGGGAAAATCTGCAGCAAGCAGGACTTTGACTTGTTGGAAGAGGATCAGGTTATGGAACGCTTAAACAGACCACACATACACAAGTGGGCAGGAGCTCACAGAATGTATTCACAAGTGGTGAGAGAGCTGGCTGGTGTTATTGCAAGGCCTCTCCTGATCATTTTTGAGACATCATGGCAGTTGGGACTGGAGGGAAGCCTGCCTTTGAGAAGGGCAATAAACGTGGAGCCTTGGTAAGATCCTTGGAGAGATAATAGAGCAAATTCACCTGGAATCCACTTCCAAACATGTGATAGACAAGAGGGTGCTTGGAAGTACTCTGCATTGATATATGGGGAAATTTCACCTGACCAACATCATAGTCGTCCTTAATGAAGTCATTGGGTTGGTGGATGAGGGGCTAAGAGTGGATGTTTATCTTGCATATAGCAAATTTTTTGACACTGGCTCCCATCATATCCTAATAGACAAATTGATGGAGTATGGACTTCATTAATGGGAGGGTAGAATTTAAAACTGGACAGAGTCAAAAGAGTTGTGATCTGTGGCATGAAGTCCAAGCTGAGGATGGTCACTAGTTGCTATAGTGCGGAAATCAGTAATGGATCCAGTACTATTTACTGGTGACCTGGATGATGGGACAGAGAATGCCCTCAGCAAGTTTGCAGATGGTGCAAAGCTGGGAGGACTGGCTGATAATGTCATATGGCTGTGCTGCCTTTCAGAGAGACTGGCACTGGCTGATGAATAGGCTGACATGAAGTTCAAGAAAGGGTAGTGCACATACTTGCACCTGGGAAGGAGTAACTCCAGACACCAGTAGAAGCTGGAGGCTGACAGGGTGGAAAGCAACTTTACAGAAAAGGACCAGATCCTAGTGGACACCAAATTGAACTGAGCCAGCAATGCAGCCTCGTGGCTCAAGACAGCAAATCTCTCAGCTGCATTAGCCAGAGCATTGCCAGCAGGTGGAGGGAGGTGATCCTGCCCCTGCGCTCAGCACTGCGTAGTGAGGCAGCGTCCAGACTCCTGTGTCCAATCCTGTTCTCCCCATTGCAGGAGAGATATGGGCATGCTGGGACAAGTCCAGCAAAGGCCCAAACAGATCAAGGAGATGGAGCATCTGGCATATGAGAAGAGGCTGAAAGAGCTGTGACTGTAGAGCCAAAGAAGCGAAGGCTTAGAGCAGTCTTACCAATGTGGAAAAATTCCCAGCTGGCAGGTGGCAATGAAGACTGAGCCAGAGTGTTCTCAGAAGTGCCCACTGAAAGAGGCAATGAACACAAATTGAAACACAGGAAATTCTCTTGAGCGAGGATTATTTTTTACTCTTCACAGTGAGGGTGGTGAAACACTGGAAAAGGTCCCAGACTGGTTTATCCAAGATTTCCATCATTGGCCATACTCAAGACCTGATTGCACATGATCCTGACCAGAGCAGCCTGGTCTAATGGGAGGTGTTCCTGCCCATGGAGGGAGGAGTTAGGATTAGGTGATCTTTAAGGTCCATTCCAATCCCTTAACATTCTATGATTCTATAATTTGCGTGGGGGTTTGAATTAGATGATCTCCAGAAGCCCCTTCCATCTTTAGCCCTTCAGTGTTTCTGTCCTAATGTTTTCCTGTAAGTTTGAGAATTTTTATTAAGTGTACAGTCTCAAACAAACAAAAAAACCTCACTTTGTGAGAGCAGAAAAATGAATATGATTAGTATTGCCATGTTAATAATCAGATTTCAGAGGAAAAAAAGATCCACGTTGCTTTTGTTTTAGTAATAGATCTTTCTTAAAAAAATAAAAACAAGCCCTAGCACAATCAGGAAAACAAGTAATAAAGAGGGCTACTAATATGGATTTTTTGCATATCTTTAAGTAGATTATTCAGTATAATTGTGATTGGGTTTTTTTCTGTTTTGTTTTGTTTTTTTTCCTTGTTTCTCTTTCATAATTTTGTTTGGATCATCTCCTTATAAATCTATTCTGCAGTTCAACTATAATTTTTTGAAAGGTTCCTGTACTATCTGATTAGGTTTTCATGTTTATATTCCGTTTTCACTGTCTTTTTTTAAACACAGTTACTAAAGCTTCATTTGTGTGTGATTGTTTCTTCATTCTTTATTAACAAATATTTTCATTGTATTAAACTGAAGTATTTAGTATGCAATTTGGCCCTTGTTGTTCTGAGATTGTCTTGGAAATAGTTGAATTTAAACCAATACCGCTTAGATATTTTTTAATGTCATTTTCATTTCTAACTGACGAAGTTGCGTTTGTTTATAATTTGTTAATGTACCCTTTGCTTGTTCAGAAACTTGAAGGAATTTTTAATGAGTGTGAAAACCAGCATAGTTTGGGGGGTCTTGATAGCAATTGACAAAATGGTTTGGGTGGATTTTATGTAAGAAAACTTTACAGAATCCTGGAATATGTCCTTCTGCATGAACTTTATAGTTATGGTAATAACTGTGCTATGAATGTTACAACTTGAAAAGCTGTCAACATTTGTGACAAAATTTAAACTAATTATTTTTACAATGAAAGCCTGACTTGACTGAGAATTTTCAATTGACTTCAGCTTCATTGGGACAAAAATTAAATCCCTAGGAATTTTTTGAGCATTTGTGCTAGAATGCTGTTTCTCTTTTATAATAAGAAAATAATAGCTGAGTTTCAGGTACAAGCAATGGAGAGAGATTATCTAAGATTGCTCCTAGGATTTTTAATGGCCCATGAACACCAGTGAGAATCATCTGAATGCAGAAAATGTGTATCCCGGTAGTACAGAAATCAAAGGACGGTAACAAAGGCTAAAATAAGCCTTTGACATTCATGTAATGAAGAGAACCTAAGCAGGAGCAGGGGAGGTGTCCTGTACCTTCTAATCAAAAAATCCTTATCTGCAAAACAGAAAATCCTGACATGTAATGCATTATAGGCTATGGCATTGCAAAAAAACCCCAAAACCCCCCCCAAAAAAACCAACAAAAAAAACCAAAAAAGCACAGTGAGTTTTCAGCTGTAGCAATAGTTAAGTCTGAAACCAGTATGTCACAGAAAGACAGAAACAATAAAATTCTCACTGTTTCTTCCCTTAACACTTCCATCAAAAAGCACATTGTTTTCTTGTTTTCTACTGTGCAGAATAGGGGTAATAGAAAGTATGGCAGTATGTAAAAGGGATATAAAACACATATAAGTGTTGGTGTGGCAGCGAAAATGGGATTAGGTAAGAAGTGATCAGTGATCCTTAAGTTGGCTCATCCATCTATTTGCTGGCACAGGATGAGAAGGAAGTAGTAGAGTGCAAAGGCGCAGATTCCATTAATGGTCATCCCAGCGAGCCGTGTGATAGTGGGAGAAGCAGTGGTAAACCTCAGGCAGGATCCTGTCTATCATGGGCTATGTTTTATGGCTTCTTGTTTAGCTGCACTTTCAAATGTTGGATAGCACATTTGCTACACACAGCTTTTGTAAATTTTGTTTCCATTTTTCACACATATTTTTAATAATCTGAGTAGAGCTAATATGTCAGATTCTTTTACGGATTAGTAACCTATGGTGATCATTCCTGCAAAAGATAGATGTGTTTGTCAGTGGGCTGCCCACTTTTAAGTCTTTTTTTGCCCACTCTTTTAAGACTCTTTGTCTTAAGCATACAAATTCTAGAAATTACCCTTTTCTTTTAATATTTTGTTTAATTTTTATCTTTTCCCCTTTTATTACTGTTAATTCCTCTTACTGTTTTCTGTTCTTGTTTTAATTCTCTTTCTCTTCCCTAACTAAGGTTTGTACCAAGAACTATTCTCCTGTCTTTTCACATCCATACCTCTACGCTTTCTTTCCTTCACAAAATACAATCATGTTTCTTACCCTGCAAATTTGACTTGTATACTTGCATAAAGCTGTGAAACCATTGATGGTGTGTTTAGGATCATGTACCTTTTCTGAACACATAAGTTCATAAATATACTTCAAATATATACAGCAAAGGAATTTGTATTCTCAGTGTCTCATAGCCAGAATACTTGTGCACTTGTGGACATTACTTCCTTTGGCCTTTCTGCTGTGAAATACTGCTAGGATAACCTGACAGTGCTTATGCCATAGTACTGGTATGACTTCACAATGCTGTTGATGTTGTCCGGAATGGAACAATTGAAATATCTGCTTTCTCTTCCTTTAACTGTCGGGCTTTTGTCTGTCTCAGTCTGTTTTGTTCTTTGGTTCCATGTTCTGAACTTAAAATAAATCTCTTTAGTCCCATCCTTTTCTCCTGCCATTTCTCAGTGATAGGAGTTTGCTTGCCTTGTTCTGGAGAATACCTTTCTGGGACAGGACAGGATTTCCTGAAGTCCTTGAGTTAAAAATTCCAGTATCACTTTGCTGGCTGACTTCTGTTTAATGCACTTCCCCGCTAAGCACTGATTCTCGCTTAATTTTGTGCAGGAGCTCTCCTTTCCTAACTTGCTGCTGTTGCAACTTGTGCTCCGAGAAGCTGGTGCTCCTCTCCCTCGGTTGCCTGCCCCCCTTCACTTTGTCTCTCTTGCAGACCCAGCAGAGGCACTGCCCGGGCCTTTACTGTGCCATGCTGACCTACACGTCCAGTCAGAGCTCATTCATTTGCCGTGGTCTGCAGTAGATGATACAGATCATCTTTACCCCCAGCCTGTGGGAATGAGACTTTTCATGTGGTGTCAGTCAAACACTGTGGCAGTCCAGTGCTCTGTGGCTAACAGCATCAATGGACAGATGGTTATGGATAAAAGTAAATTCTGCTGCCCATTTATCACTCTGACTAGTGATAAGATTCTTGGCAACGTTTTATCAAAACCCTTGAAATGTCCAACTCTTTTATCAAGCATCTTACTTTTGAGTCCTTTTTACTCAGAAATGTTTGATTGTTTCCTACCTAGTTTCTTTTCCAAGTTTTATTTTCGTTCTGTGATACATGCATCCAAATGTGTAAATGCACCTCCACAGGCTTAAGTCAAATGGTTACAGGGCCTGTGTATCAGTCAGTTGCATGTAATGGTTGTCAGTCAGCAAATTATTGAAGTTGAGAAAGATATGAAACAAGTCTTATGTGCAGCTGCCAAAATCAGACTTAGCGTAAGTTCCAGATTTTTTTTCCTTAGTACTGATCTTCGTGATTGTCTTGGTGCTGATGAGACTAGACTGTATATGCTTTAAGGATACAAGTTTCTTTGAATTCTGGAGAAACATTCATTCATCCCAGACCATGTATTGTTTTTCAAATGGGAGCTGAATCTGTATCTCCACTTGGTATTTCTGATTACATTTTTTCTTGCTTTTGAAAAGTGGTTTACAATACATATTCTTCGTCTTAAGAAATCTTTGTCTGAAGTCTGAATTCAAATAAATACTTGAATTTTCAATACTTAAATTACCTGCCGTTTTTCTTCAATTACTGGGTATTGCAAAAACCCTTCAGTTGGTCCTAGGTTTCCTGTTTCTTCTATGCTATTTTCTTTATATACTTCCAGTTTCTGAAAGATAACTACTTAAGATCTTGAAACTGATTATTTATTATTCTTTTATTCTTGTTGTTGTTTTATTTGTTTGTTTTGTTTTTTTTCTTCTGCAGGAAGCTTTAGTACTTTTTTCCTAGTTGGACCTGTTTTCTTTTCCATATTATTCAGAAATTAAGCAGTTAGGTATGGTTTTTGTTTTGGTTTTGGCAGAGTAATACAACAGTTTAATAGGATAAAAAAATACCCCAACAATTTTATGCAACAGCTTGAAAAAGAATGCATTTGGTGGACCTGTATCAGTCTAAAGGGGAAGGATAGCAAGAGCAGGATGTATCAAAATCTGCTATTCTGTTAAAAACAAAAAAAAAAAAGTGATGCCTTTATATTGCCCTTACTTGGTTATTCTAGGTTAAGAAAATGGGTGAGGGTTTTTTTTATTATGCTCTTAGTTTTTTGTTTGCCTTTTGATATAACAACAGGAATATTTATTAATCAGCTGAAGCCCCACTAGGGTAAGATGCATGGTATCAGCAATAGAAATAATCACATTAATTTTCTGATAATCTGTTTCTTAAATAATCTCTAAAGGGAATGTTGTAGTTTTTATCCAACAATTGCTAAGTGGTTTAGTTTGAAGTGTGAAATTTTTGCTTTCTTGTTTGACTGCCAGGAAACAGCTGTAAGCATAGGAGCATCTTTATATTCTGAGGTTTTATATTCTTAAGCCATTTACTTCAAGATACTATCTAAATCAAAATAAAACTAGGCAGCTTTTCTAATAGTTTGAGCCTTGGCAATTTTCTGGGATAGCATTTGTATTAGAACATATTTAACCATGTGTCTCTATTAGCATTTGTTAGAGTTTTTAAGAAATCAGTTTTTAATCTGACATGACATTCTGGAAGTTCATTTTTCAAATGTGCATTACAGAATTCAAATATTTGTGTCTGATGTTTTGAGAGGTGCATGAGAATGACAACAATCAATCATATCTAATTAGCTCATGATATACAGTGCTTGCAGTAATTAAACAAGATATTAGTGCTTACTGATTAAGATCACAGATATTGTAAGCCAGCTGTTAATCACTTTTCTTGCAAGGCTAATGTCATTAACAGGTATGTATCCCTAAGGCTATTTTTGACTATTGAATAGGCTGTGATGTAAGCAACAAAATAGACTTTTAAATTTTGTATATTGAGAGCATCTTTTCAAACTTCTGTTACCTTGAGTATACCCCTTGAAAATTTAGGATAAACTCCGTTCTGAGTCCTTAGAAAGTGATATTGTCATGCTGCAGTGAAAATCTTCTAAAAACTTGTAATGCTAATACACCTTTTACAGCTGTGTATATTGAAATGTCAATCCATAATATTGCTATTAATAAATGAAGATGTAAAAAATAAAAAAGATAAATCTTTATGAAAATAGTAACATTGAAGGTGCATATTTTGGATGTAATCAATACTTTTGGGAAAAATACACTCAAATATTTCCTACATATCTGGATTTTACAATCTTTATTTCTGATGCTGATTCTTAGCAAAGAGTGCATTTAAAATTTACAGAACATTTTATTTTGGGATCTTTAGTCTTAATTGACTTACACAAGAATCAGTGATGTCCATCAGATAATATTCCACTGGCTTTGTTATGAATGTGAATCACCTGTCTGAAAGGAGTTATCAGATATTTGTGATTTTCTTCACTGAGAATGATTGTGAACATTATGAAACTATGAAATGGAGTGACAGCTCTAATAAAAATGCGTGATCTAATATCTGTCTTGAAAAATGGTATGCCAAGTAAACATAAGTACTCTTACTAGCTTCTTACTGGGGCTATAAAGCAGTTGCTGTTTTTTTCCCGTAATTTTCTGTGCATTTGGCTGGTGGGTGTGCTTGTTTTGAACAGGAGCTGAAAGAAGCTGTGCATGTTCCAAGTACATCATAAAAGTTAGATAGCTATTAGGTCAGTTTGATTGTATATTATTCTAGTTTAAAAAGTGGGGGATTTTGTTGATTTTGTGATACAAAACATAATTCAATGTTAAAAATTAACATTGGCAGTTTCCTTCCACCTGGAATGAAATTCAGACTTAACTTGGTTTTATCTTAATTTGAAATATTTCCCTTCAATCCACTTTAAAATATTTCCCTTCGGACATGGGCAGTAGTGTAAGGGCTGGGCCACTGGGGCAGCCACAAGTGTCGTCATCTGCAGCAGTGCTGCTGTTGGCGCTCTTTCCCAGCTGCAGTGCTTCTCCTTTGGGAAGGGAAGCAGAAGCAGCTGCAGGTGGTCTACGTGTGGGGCTGCATGTGGAGGGCGTGAAAGGGGGGTTGTGGCCCCTGCCGTGACTGTAGGTGTGTCCTGGCCTTTGGACTCTGAGATGGGGTGAGCAGGACTGCTGGGCCTAATGGATGTAAGGGCCTTGCTGCATCCTTCTGTACGTGGGAATTGGATAGTCGTGATACTGCTGAGAGTGGGCAGTAGTACTTTAGAGCAGAAAGATACCTGATCCAAAGTCCTGCTCTCATCTGGATATTTTCTATATCATCTTCTAACATTTTTACCTATAGTGGCAGTAAGTATGATTTTTTCCTGATTTTTTTTTTTTAATTACCATGGTTTTTGAGCATTTATGTCTTAAAACAAAAAAAAAATCAGTTTTGTTATCAACATTGTTATTGGTATTAGTAGTATTTTAGTGTAAGGAAATAAATATGTTTGTTTCCTACTCTGTTGCCATAGTCTCCATCTAGATGGGTGGGTGGACAACTGCTTCAATGCTCAGACTGGGGTAGTAGTTAATGGGGTATCCTCTATCTGGATTCCTGTGGCTAGTGGTGTTCTTCAGATATCTATCCTGTGACCCATCTTCTTGAACATCTTTGTCGGTGACCCGGATGAGGGCACAGAGGGCTTGGTTTTCGGGTTTGCTGATGACACCAAACTGGAAGGTGCAGTCATTATACCACTGACAGACACCTAAGCAGACTAACAAACAGACTGCCAAGAAATTCAATAAATTAATGAAGTAAACTCATAAAATCCAACAAGTGCCACATCCTGCCCCTGGGAACGAAGAGCCCCTGGCAGTGATACAGATGGGGGCCTGCCTGTCTGGGGAGCAGCTCATGTGAAGAGTCACAGGGCATCCTAATGGGTAGTCAGTTATACCTGAGCCAGCAGTGACCTTGGCAGCAGAGAAACAATTATCCTGAGCTGTATTAGGAGGAGCATAACCAGGAGATCAAGGGAAGGGATTATCCCTCTCTACCCAGTGCTCATTAGACTGTATCTAGAATACTGTATGCAGTTTGGATTTTCCCAGTACAAAAAAGACATCGATAATATAGAGAAAGTTCATTGTGGAGCCACCAAGCTGACTGGGGCTGGAAGCACTTTCCCTTTTAGGGAGCTGGGCTTGTTCAGCCTAGAGACAGCTTCATCAGGACCTAAACACAGCCTTTCCATGTCAATAAGGAGATCGAGAAGATGGAACCAGGCTCCTGTAATGGTGTCTGTGTGGATAAGAGACAATAAGCAGAACTTGAAATGAGACACAATGAAAAGCCTTTCCTCATGAGGACAGTCAAGCAGTGGAGCTGGTTGCCCAACAGTGGGGATCAGCCTCCGTCCTTAGAGGCTTTCAGCCGGGCAGGTCACAGAATTTCCTTGCTTTTGGGTTGGGCTTCATACCTTTCCAGATCCCTTCCTACATGTGATGGTAAAATGATGTTTTCTCTCCTAATGCAGGAGTCTTGAACTATGCTGAGATATGGGAAAAATCTGTACCATTTTGTTCTCCACAACATTTTTTGAGATGCTTCTTCTGACTTGTTCACAGGACCCTTCACCTTCGTCGTATTGGGGAACCATAAACTATCCTCCAAATAGTCTGTTTAGGGGCTTCATTATCGTTATAGTCAGAATTTCTTAAAGGAAGGAGTATTGAGGTTAAGTATTTTTGTCTCTGCATTTGTGAAACAGTGTCATTAGATGTAAAAGTTGTACTATGTTAATGCAGAGAATAAGGACAACTCCATGTGTAATTACAGGAAAAAATATACTCCGTAAGGGAGCTCTGTATAACTGATTTCAGCGAGTTATAATTGATCTCTGTCTGCTATTAGTTTTACTGAATGGTTCTTTGTGTGTTTGTGGTGCTAATGGAATCATTGATTCTCTGTGTTCCACATATGTGTTACCACTCTCATTATCTACTACCTTTACCCATTTATCCCATGTTGGTCCACTGAAAAGTGTGTGTTTGTGTTCTTACTCAAGGCCCCTTAAGCCCGGAATTATCTTTTCGTCATGAAAGACGTGGGTACATTTCTTCTTAGGGTACAGTCATCTTTCAGATTAAGTGCTATGAAAATTGTGATTATTTACAAAGTTTGTTGTAAATGTCTCTCATCCATTATCAAGGCCCATAAGTGATAAACTTCTTCAGGCCTTAATAGTTATTTTTCACTCATTTTATGGCAGTTGCAAGTTGTTCAATCCAGGTGTCCTTGTAAACCCAGTCAGGCTTTTTCCTGTATGAAGTAGTTCAGTCATATGCAAGAAGTCACATAATTTTGAATATTAGCATGAAGTAGATCTAAACAAGACTTTCTTTTCTGGGATTTTGTCCTGTGAGAGGATTAATACCGGTACCATTTGGGCAGATGTTTGTTCAGTTTTCTCTCAGAATCCCTTAGCAATGGATGTCCATAATTTATCCAAGCAATCTGTTCAAGGACGTCCGTTTCCTCGTAACCGGAATATGTTCAAAGGAGGAAATTTCTGAATTATTTTTTTCCTGATTACTCTATTTGTAATTTATTTTGAAGTACTTAAAACTGTCACTATGTCATCTTATATGCTGTCTTTAGACTAAATAACATGAATTTGTCTTGAATTCCTTGCACATCCTATTTTACAGATCTCTGACCACTTCTAGTCTTTTTTTTGTTTTTCTCGTGACCTTTTTCAGCTCATTACCTCTTTGATGTACTGTAGCCATGAAACAACAATGACATAATACTGTATAAAAGGAAACTATATACTAAGATGTGTTAAATGCAACACTGGTGATTACTTCATGGGCATGAAATTTTGCTGCCTCACATTCAGCAGCGTTTAAGGAACCTTCTCTCCTGCCCAGCTGAAGAACTGTGCTTTTGTTAGTACTTTTAGGTACTGTCTTGTGAGATTGAGAAAAAAGAAATCAGTGGGAAAGAATGTGAAGAAAGCTAGTGTTTGCCTTTATTGTAACAACAAAATAGTGGTGGTCATATTTTTCTGCCAATCCTCACTGCTACATACCAGTTTACATTCTTTAAGAAATGGTGAAGAAAAGCTTTTCTTCTTCCTTACAGATGGCTGTTCTTCCTATGGTGTAACACTTTGCACTTTTTTTTCCCTTTATATTTCATCCCATTTTAAATCTTTCTGTGTTAGTCAAGGATATTTTAAATTTGAATTCTGTCATTCTCTGCAAAAGTATCTTTCTCTTTTGATCATGGTAGGAAATGTGGTGTAGAAAACATCAAACCAGTTGTGAGAGAGAGAGTAGATGTGAGCCTGCTGTAACTTAGTGCTCAGGGCACTATGTGGGACTGCCTGAAGTTCTCTTTCTTCCCAATCTTAAGTGATGTAGGACAAAAATCAGTGACTCCAGTTCTTACGTGTCCTCAGCAAGTGTTCCAACTATAAGTATAGCGCAGATATGTAATTTCAACAGAGTTAATTTTGTTTTAAAAAATGAAATTGGATTAGAGAATTTTATCACTAGTCCTGTGAGGTGTAAATGTTGCTGATAAAGTATTAGTCTGGAAATATAATGTGGCATTTCAGTGGGGAAAAAAAAAAACAAAAAAACACAAAACCTTCAAATATAGTGCTTAAAGCAGTTTATTTACAAATAAAGAAAGGTCATTTATGAATAAATTTTAGCAGATAAAAATTGAACTGCAGTGCCCTTGAAGCTATGGATATATTTATTAAGGATGAAGATCAGCAAATGGTGTTTTCTGCTGGAGAACCAATGTAACTCAATGCAGAGGAATTTTTTTGTAAGCTATTTCAAAATAAAACTTACAGCAGTGAAGACAAGTATTTTATGCCAGTAAGACTGAAGTTTGTTGTAGAGATGCCTACTTTGAAACAGAATTTGCAGCTGTGAGCTTTAGACTGCAGATACAGCACATTGAAAGAGTCATGGTACTTTGAGAAGGGTCTCAAAACACTATGCTGAACAGGGAGTGCTTTAAAGCAAGTACACTGGCTAGGGACCTTCTCAAGTAGTCAATAAAACTGATAAAAAGATTCATCTGCTGTTCTAGCTCCCTCTAGAGAGAGATGTTTTCTGTGGCATTGACAGGTTTTGAGCTGGTTTGAGAAAGGAGGTTTCAGTGTTTTGTTGCTGTTTTTTTTTTTTCAAAAACAGAGCAGTGTCTATGCTTTCTTAAAAGTCACAGCTACTGTGTTGCTTGTACTACTGATCTTTTCTCTTACTCCCACCACATAGTCAACATGCACATGAACACCCACACACTCCTCTTCCTGATGCCAGAGTCTAGAAAACTCAGAGATATGAAAATCAACATTTAATTTCTTCTTCTGCCCAAGTGAATGTAAATTTTTATTCCCCTACCTCTCAGTGTAAGCACTGAAATCCTATTGAGATGCAACTCCCTATGAACTTTCTGCATGCTTTTTATTACAAAGCATATGATCTCTAATAATACTATATCATTTTGGAGATATAGTTGGACTTTTCTGTCCTCAGTTTTTGATACCCCAGGACTGTTACCTAGAATGGCTATTGTACAGACAGTTTTTAAATGAGAAATCAAGATAAATATAGCTAGTTAAAATGTGGGATATACATAGACATGCAAAGACTAAGTTCTCATTTAAAGATTCTTGTTTGAAGAAACCCCTTGTTGGGACTGGGATTTGCCCACTAGAGTTATGTATGCTATCTCTTTAACACAAAGAGAGAACAAGGGAATGTGCTGAACTTTGATTCAAAGCCATTTATAATGGTCTAAAAAAACATGACTTGAAAGGCTGAGAGAAATCCAGATTAATCTTATTGATTCTTAAAGCAGATAAGGTATTTGCTGTGCGTCACCTTGGATCACGTCAGGAGTTAGATGAAGTGTTATGTAGTATTGGATTTTAATAGTAATAGATGAGCTTCAGTGGGACTTCAGTTGAAATAGCATGATGGAAAATGCTAAACTATTTAATAGGTCACTCTGCAGATTTCATTTGTTACCTGATCATCTGTTACAAATGAAAGTTCAGAGGTTTTTTCATTGTGTTTCTTCTAAACACACGTAACAATTTCTAGCCAGAGAATTCTTCTGGGTGTAAGCTGTATAAAGAGTGGTCCAGAGAGCTGTTCTTCTAGTGTTTCTGTAAAGCATGATCTGGTGCACAGCAAAAGTAACAGTGGTCACCAGTCCAGGTGGGGACAGTGATGCACATCTGAACAGCAGCAAAATTCAGGGACAGTGGTTTTTCAAGGCTGTAGTTCTACTGTTTGGAAGTCTTCTGGCAGCATGGCTTTTAGGCAGATGGTACTGGCATAGTTTTCATACATTGTAATTCACAAAAATATATTGATAAGACATTCACACATGCTGAAAATATGAAAAGACTCGAAATCTTGGAAAAATAAAGAAATGCTGGATTCCAAACGAGTGAGAATGATTAAGGCTTTATACTGTCACTGAACTTGCTTTCCCTTGGGCATACCCAGCAAACACTGAATAGATTTGTCTGCCCACAATTAGACACTTATATTTGTGTTGTTATTTATATTTACCTTATAACTCAAAGTAGAGAGCTATGACTCACTTGTTCCCTTCTAGATAGATGTATAAAAGAGATCAGATGGAATCATGCTTCAGAGGTGTCTGTTGCTCAGCGCTGCCTGGATAGATTCTAAACAGCTGTCTTAGATGTGGGTTTCTCTTTCAAAAACAGGCTGAGAGAATTGGGGTTTTTCGGTCTGGGAAAGAGAAGGCTCCAGGAAGACCTTAGAGCAGCCTGCCAGTATCTAAAGAGCCCCTTCAAGAAAGCCAGAAAGGGACTTTTTTCACAAGAGTATGTAGTAATGAGACAGGGCAGAATAGCTTTAAACCAAAAAAGCATAGATTAAAGTTATATATTAGAAAGAAATTCGTCACTGTGAAGGTAGTGAGGCACTGGAACAGGTTGCTCAGAGAAGCTGTGGATATCCCATTCCTGGAAGTGCTCAAGGCCAGGTTGGACAGGCCTTTGAGCAACCTGTTTTAGTGGAAGGTGTTCTTCCAAGGTGTTGGAAGTAGATAATCTTTAAGGACCCTCTCAGCCCAAGCTGTTCTGTGATTTCTGCGCTGTAAACTTTTTGTGACATCCATTACAAGCTGAAGATACCTAAATGTGGATGTCTGCTGACATGACCAAAGTTTGTATCTCATTATAAGCATGGAAATCTGGTCTTGTCTCCAGCTAGAAAAGGACCTGGATGTCCTAAAAAGCCTGTGTCAGCTTTACATGCTCAGAGGTCTTAGGATATCTCAGTGTCTTAAATGGCATGTGACCTACATGGGGACGATTGCTTTGAGCTCAGGGATAGCCCAACTACATGAACAATTCACCTGAGCAACTGCTGTGTATATAATTCAGAATAAATGTAATTGTTTTCTAGGCTGCATTTCTATTTCTGCTATAAGGGGGATTTTGACACGCAGTTGCTGAATAGAGCTACACCAAATTTAAGTGCCTTAAGCTTAAGCTGATCCTGTTTTTAAAGACCAAAAGGTTTTATTGACAATCACTACAGACCTTTCTCCCTAATTTTATAGAAATGGAAATATTATGAAGCTAATGTTTCATGTTTAGTTTTATTTTAAAATCCCTCAAGCTTTCATTCAGTACACAAGATATGTTTCTTCTTTAATTCCATTACTCTGTTCTTTATACAGTATACTATTTAAGAAAACAGATGAACAACTTGATTTTAAATCTTCTTTTAAAAACAAATACTGCAGCTAAAACTTAAATCGTGCTTGATTTTTCTTCACTTGCATAAAGTGCAATGCTGTGATGATGCTGTAATATACATTATAAATTAATCAACAAATAGTACTTTTAAATATGATCACTCATTTCAGAACAGGTGTTTTTGTCTTCTGTGCAGTGAATGTAAAGATCTTAAAGTTCATTCGTCTGCACATTTTAACAAATAGCTGTAAGCAGTCCTAATACCACAATTTTTGTTTAAGGAAATATCTGACTGCATATTAGTGGGAAATTTAAGTAAATAAACCAGAAATTAAAATAAATTTTCATTTCTGCTACTCATGGAGAAACCATTGTTTATACCAAATAGTTGACTATCCTATAGAGTTTACTAGTTTTTAGTCCAGTGATGATGTAACTTAAGAAATATATGTTCCTCTTATCCTAAACAAAATAAATTCTGTAACAACTGTGTTTAACTACGTGATTTACAATGTGAAAACATAGTTTTCTACTGTAGCGGAACTCTGTATCTTAATGGCAACTTTTATGAAGGGTACAGTTCTTTTTCTGACAGAGTGGAAGGAACACCTTTAAGACAGGAACAATATTTCACTTCCCCGCTTCTTGCCAAAAGTGGAAAATGTGTTCACATACACTAATACATACCTATCTGTTTCTAATACAGTTTCATAAGTCTTTGTATAATTAAAGTCAAATAGGACATCATTAATTGACAGCACTCCTTTGTGGAACAGTACAATGGAGAAATTTTTGTAATTTTTTTTTTTTACTCTTTGCATATAAATGTCTATTTCAAAGACCACTTAGCCTGTATTTTCCAGTCCAGAAGAGGATTTTTATGTCTAATCCATTTGAAGACTGAAAAGAAGACCAGTTTTCTGCTTTCTGTAAATAATGCTCATTTGTATGCTTTTTATGTATTGAATGGGATAGAGCTTGTTATTCACCATTATGAAATGTTCATATTCTTAAATTTTTGTGTATGCCTTACTTTTTTGCAGACTAAAACTGGTATTGCATTGTTGTATGATGAAGTATCTGAAAATGCTTATGACATCCGACTGAAGCTTACAAAAGAGGTATTAACAATTCAAAAACAAGATGTCGTCTGTGTTAGTGGAAGTGATCACAGTGCAAATGTAAGTGCTTCTATATCTCTGTGCTTTTGACTGTGCACTTTAATGTCTTCTGCAGAGGTCACCTAATTGTAGTGGAGTACAAGAGATTTTATTGGGTAATGGAAATACATGTAATTATCAGTTGTTGGGTCTTCTGTGCATACCTACATTCATAAGTGTAAAAACTGCATTTTTGACCAGTGCTATACACACTTTATTATGACATTTATAATCTTAACATAAGCAAAAATGTCTATAATTACCAAAATTAAAGCATTCTTCCGCCAAATATTGCTGGGCCATTAAATTAAGAGAGAAAAGGAAAAAGTGAAAGCATTTGAAGAGTAAACTGATACACCAAAGTTTTATTCATTTGTGTATGAGACAGGATGTCTGTTCAAGGGCATTGAGCTGACTGAGAGAACACTTGACAGGCACTTATTTCACTGTAATTCTCTTTCAGGCACAGATGGAGCTTAATCAGCACCAGCATGTACATGGTGCTTTTTTTCACCCAAAATTCGGTTATGCTGTGTTTTCAAAGCCTGTGGTGCCTCTAAGCTGTAGAGGAATCTTCTGTGTGACCATTTGGTAATGTCACTAGATAAAATGGTGGCATTTTGCATAAGCAGTACAGCAAGGATGTCTAGGTTATCAACATCCCTAAATAATGTATTTCATTTCCTCATAGAAACAGTGTTCTTCTTGAATTTGGAATACCTGTACTTAATTTTATCGGGTAAAATCAATTTCATGAACTTTTCTGGTGTTTCTTAGAGTGCACAGTTCATGGCAGCCTCCTCAGAGGGGGCCAAGGGAGAGTATTTCTGCCTGCTTGCTGTATTGCATGTGTCATGTAAACTTAAAATCTGGCACTTGGGGACACCAAGTGAGTTTGTGATACTCTGCTAAGAATTAGAAGCAAAAAAAAGTATATAATGGGTATCTGTGTGTATATATGTGAGTATGTTAGAGAGAGAGAGTCTGCCCATATAATATGCGAATATTTCATTCCTGCTGCAGTAAGTGTTTATATAAATTGTTTAATATCACACATAAAATAATTTGAAATAGCTTTTAGCACTTCAAAACATTATGTACTTGTCTATGGAATTCTGTGGAACATGACTTGCTCTTTAAAATGTTCAGAAAGGCTGATCGGTGACAGGCATGTCCACTTCTGGTTGGTTTGCTGAGATAAGTATAAGCCTCGTTCATCAGCTTTGCATATACTTTCTGCTTCACTGGGAAGCATGAAAAAACACAGCTTCTCTTTTTACCAGGCATTGCTGGTAGAGATGATAAGTTGCATGCAAACTAGTTGCAAGAGTCATAGTAAAATATAATGAGACTTCAGTATATAGTGTTTATGCATATAATTATACATGATTGCTGTGGACTCAGTGGTGTTTAAATGCCTTGTGTATGAATCTCATAGAAAAATAATCAAAATTCTATCCTACGTAGCCCTAGGTTACTTCTTGATTGAATCAACATGAGCTAGTTGCATCTGAGAAAATACTGTATCAAATCTGTGTATATATTGATCAACACCCAAAATACAGCAAAAAAAGCCCCCACCTAACACCCCCAAACTCCAACCTAAAACAGTACAAAAAACCACTGCAAACAACCCAAGTCTGCCTCTTCCTTTTAGTATCAAGATTTGGGTTGATTTTGATGCCTTTTACTGCTACATTTTATGGGTACCCTAAGTAGTATTTCCTGATAGAAGACATGGCAGGGAGACAAGCATTGATAATACTTAAGGAATTGAATTTTGAAGTAAATTCTGGAAAGTAATAGACCTTGCAGAGAAGGCATAGCTGGGATATGCTGCTACTGCATACAAAATTAGTCCAAGTTCCTTGGTTGTATTTCATCACCAGTAATGATCACAGTGATGGGTAGAGCCTAGAAAGAAGTGATTCCCAGGACTAGGGCAAAGAGAGACAGTTTTTCTTGGTATAAAAGTAAGTGAATTTCAGGTATAATTCAGGTGGTAATTTAGGTTAGAGTTGCAAAGTATTACGTGGCTCTAGGTATGACACCCATTCAGAAGGGATTTCTCCTACCTCATACTCTTGAGAAATAAGAGTGGGCAGTCCCGCTGAGCTGCCCTTTCCTGGAAAACATTGTTAACATTATCCTTATTTTCCCTAAGTTTTCTCACTGAAGACTCTGAAAACTAAATTTTAAGTGTCTGATCTGTTTTTTTGTGTCCCTTACAAGATCTCTCCAAGATCCCTTTCTGAAAGTGTTGTCTGAAATCCTCACAGGATTCTGTTGTCAAACTCTAGTGAGAGAAATGGATTAGACTGTCTTCATGGCCATATTCACTTTTTCTGTATTATACTTTGAACCAAATAAAAACTTCTGGACAGCTAGCATTTAATGTGAAGGCAAATTGAGTGTAACATGAAGATAAACTGTTGTTTTTTACCATATTTCTGGTCTATAAGAGCTCAAAAGCAGAATTTGAAATCAGGCTGAAATAGCTGGTAGTTCTCTAGCACTGATTTTGGTAAGTTTTACAATTACAGTTACATGACAGAAATTCCAGAGATAAATGCTTTATATTTCAAGTGGTTAAAGAGAATAGTTTTCATCCCTGTTCTGTATGATTCAAAATATGAATAGAAAATTGTAACCTGAAAGTCAATGCTATAGCAGTCATAAACGATCATATTGTCTTTCTGATTTATTCTCCTTTCTCTGTACTCTTTCATTCTCAGGTACTCATAGTTAATCTTTATTTTACGTGTGGCCATTCATCAAACTAGTTCATTTGCAACAAAAATAGAAGTAACTTCTGCCTTTTTGTACTTACCTCAAATGCATGGGAGGAGAAAAAAACTGGGTTTAGAGTGACTTTTCACCTTAGGTGGGATATGGGAATGGAAAATTATTGTAAAAGAAAGTTCCATGGTAATACTTTTTTCTCCAGCCACTTACATGGGACAGCATTTGTGGGATGCGTTTGCTTCCAGCCTCCCTTTTCCTGACAGGTTCATTAATCCTGAGGAACACTGAGGATGAGATTTGCAGCTGTTCATATTTAGCTCTGCTAGTCTAGTATAGTTCTGAATGCTACACTGAGGGCTGGCAAAGACATCAGTGGTCACTGGAGGTACTGTGGTGAGTTGAACTTTCAGCAATAGAGATTACTCCCAAGAATAAAAGACTCTTACTAAAAAATACCTTTTTACTACCATCATCTAGGTCTATTCCTGTTTCATATTTTGTCATCTGCCATTCATTTAAGTGCTACTTTTAAGCATTGAGAAAGCTTCACCTTCGATGAGAAATTTTATACCTGGCTTACTGTAATTTAATGACAGTTCAGCCAATTTCACTACTACTTACAGTCTTGGACTTGGATGTAGAATAATGAGAGGAAAACATGGCCTTTGAAATTCAAGGTGTTTCTAGAAAAAATAATGTCAAATCAGCTGCTTCTTTTTTTTAGTATTCAATTTTCTCACAGTAGACAAGCTGCTTTTAAGTACCTGTAAAAATCCATCTGGATGTGGAGCCAATTAGGGAAGTAATATTTTACGGTGCATTTTATATAATATTGCATTTATAAAAATAATTTTCGATATAACTATTTATAAATATTTGTATAATTTGTATTTATGTGATTAAACATGCAATCTTTCCATCAAAGTGCATTTCAGATCTTCAGACTTGGCAAATTCTAGTGTTCCAAGCATGTCTTAATAACTTGGTGTTACATTTGGGGTATTCGGATTTTTAGGGTAAAGGAGAATGTATGGGTGCATCAGAATCACAGTGGTGGAGTTTCCCTCTATGTGAGACAACACTTGGAATGTATCAGTCTCTGTCTTGGGGTCGATGACAAGCACATTGAGAGCTTATGAGTTAGGATAAAAAGGCAGAGTAGGATATAAAGGGCAGAGTAGCAAGGGTGACATTGTTGTAGGTGTTTGCTACAGGTGCCTCATCAGGAGGAGGGAGTGGATGAGGCCTTGTCCAGGCAGCTCAGAGCAGCCTCACAGCCACAGGCCCTGGTTCTGGTGGGGGAATTCAACCACCCTGACGCTGCTGGAGAAGCAACACAGTGAAGCACAAACAGCCCAGGAGGATCCTGGAAAGCAATGATGACAACTTCCTGACATAGATAGTGGAGGTTCCCACAAGGAATGGTGTGCTCCTCGACCTTTCAGTAAAAGACAGGGAGGGCCTTGTTGGAGGTGTGAAGGTCGGGGGCAGCTTTGGCTGCAGTGACCATGAGATTGTGAAGTTCAGTATAGAACAAGGAGAAGCAGGGCAGAAAGTAAAATTGTAACCTTCAGCCTCTTCAGGGCTAAAGAGCTGCCTTTACCCTCTTCAGGGGATCTTCTTGGAAGAATCCCGTGGGAACAGGTCTTCCAGGGAAGAAGGGTCCAAGAGAGCTGGTTAATATTGAAGGATCACTTCTTCTAGACTCAAGAACAAACCATCCCAGTGAGCAATCAGTTGAGCAAAGGGAGGAAGAGACCTGCATGGATAGAAAGGATCTCCTGTCATTATTCAAGTGTAAGCAGGGAATTCAAAGGAGATGGAAGCACAATCAGACCACTTAGAATTAATGTAGAGGGGTTGTCAAAGTAAGTGGAAATGAAATGAAGGCCAATGTCCACTTGGAATTAAAACTGGCTGAGGATTTCAAGGACAACAGGAAAGGCTTTTTCAAATACCTCAATAACAAAAAGAAAACTAAGGATAATGTAGGCCTGTTACTAAATGGAGAGGGGACCATCGTAACAGAGGATGCAGAGAAGGCAGAATTACCGAATGCTGCCTTTGCACTGGTCTTCACTGGTAAGACCAGACCTCTGGAATCTCTGACCCAGGAGACCAGGAAAAAGGACTTTTGGAAGGCAGACTTTCTCTTTGTCAAGGAGGATTGGGTTAGAGAACACCTAGGCAAACCTGACATCCACAAGTCCAGGGGCCCTAATGGGATGCATTCACAAGTGCTGAGAGGCCTGGCAGACAGCACAGCAGGTTGCTCATGATCATCCCTGAAAGGCTGTGGCAATCAGGAGAAGTGCCTGAGAACTGGAAGAAAACAAATGGCACCCCAGTCATCAAAAAGGGTAAGAAGGAGGATCCAGGGAACTGCCAGCCAGCCAGCCTCACCTCAATCGCTGGAACGGCGATTGGAGGCCATCTCTATCTACATGGATGACAAGCAGGTGACCAGGAATAATCAGCATGGATTCACTAAAAGTAAATCATGATTGAATGACCTGATTGCCCTCTATGATGAAACAGCTACCTGGATGGATAACAGCTGAGCCTCAACTTCACTAAGGCTTTCGGCACTGTCTCTCACAGTATCCTCATAGGCAGGTAACCGAGCACTGGAACAGGTTGCCCAGAGAGGTTGTGGAGTCTCCTTCACTGGAGATATTCAAGAACTGTCTGGACACAGTCCTGTGCAATGTGCTCTGGGATGACCTTGCTTGAACAGGGAGGTTGAACCAGATGACCTACTGTGGTTCTTTCCAACCTGACCCATTCTGTGATTCTCTGAATCGGTGCGCGGTCGTAGAATCCAAGCACAAAAGTATTGACAGAAATGGTGAATTTAAAATAAATAGACAGTTTTCCCTATCTGCCAAGTATTTTTAACAGAAGATATATTTTGCACCAGATTTAAAGTTTAACAATACTCACAAAAATAAATTAATTGTATGACAGACAGGGAGAGATCAATTTTAGTTAAAGGAGAAGCAGGAAGGCATTAATTTTTAAACTTTATACTTCATGAAGGTATTATTTTACTTTAACTCTTTCTCACTTTACCTGCTAAAATTAATTTAGTACATAAAGTACTTCATCTTAATATTCTTTGTTTTTTCATCCGTGTATATCACTTCATCCTTCTCCTATTGTCAGTCCACAGTTTTATGCCTCTCCTGTTTTCATAAGCATTTTCTTTCTTTTATTTTGTATTTTATTTTTGTAAGAAAAAGAATAGAAATGCATCTGGTTTTTCTATCAAAATTGGTCCTTCTCACAGAGCTGAATTGTCTCTGAATTGGTCAGGGGTCAGGCAAAGAGGTTTTTAATGCAGGCTGATGGCATCTTGATTGGAAGAGGACTCCTCAGAGGCTTATTTGAGTCTAATAGAATTAGTATAACAAAAACCTTTGCGTGCTGGATGCTCAATTGTTCAGCCTCAACTGTTATTCTGTGTCTTAGAATGAAGCAAAGTAGGTGAATAAGAAAGAAAAATAGTAAGATTAGTTGTTTTGTTGAATAAAAAATTAGAAACAGTGTCTGAAAATACTGTTTAAATCCCAGACGAGATTTCTATGGCTTTTTCTTTATAACTAGGATGCTAGTAAGGACACAGAAGAATGTTATTTTAGAAAACCTCTAGGGAACAGATCTGCAAAAAAATCTAGAAGTTTTGTTGTTTGGTTTTTTTTAACCCAAGGAAATTTCTGTCTCGTGAACTGCTAATATTGCAGTTTGCCCAGTGCCTGTTCTACCATTGCTGGTGTGGTATTTTAGTCCAAAATTGTTTTTTTAAAAAAGCTAACAATGAACAGTTTCTATCTCTTTTTTTATCTTTTTTGAAGCATCATGTGAATGATTAAGAGTCTTCCTTTTGAAACTAAGATCAGTTGTATGGAGAAGATACATTATTTAACTGTTTGTTATTTGTTTCCCATGCTCTGGAAAGCTGACCTAGATATTTAGAAGATAGCTATCAAGTAATTCCTTAGGAACTTTATTATGACTGATCGTGTGCTTGTGTTGCTGTCCCTCTGAGAACAGTTAGAAGTTTGCATCACAAAATAAATATGAGTATTTCTTGGAATGACAAATAAACTTTATTATTAAGGATAAAAAGAATAATTAGCTTAAATAAAAAGGCTGATAAATATTACAGAACAGAAGAATACAAAGGACACTATGAATATCTCTGAAGAACAATCTCTTCCTGAAATGTGGAAAGAGTTCAGCTCAGGGTAAGCACTCATACCAACAAGATAAAAGAAAGGCAGCACAATTTTGATAAGCCACACATATGCATAAACATATGTGCCCTTTAATTGAAATTACAATAAATCTATTACACTTGAAGCTATGACAAAGTGTCAGGACTGTAAATTGTAACTTAGACAATGTGAGAGTTCTTGTAGCAGTTTAAAACTTTCAACAGTTAGGAGCAAACTGTGATGGAAGTGTGAGGCTTTTGAGTTTCAGTATTTGGAATATTGATGGGTTCAACCTCTGTTGTCCGTCTTCACTATAGCCAACCTGTGAAATGCTGTGTGAAGTTGAATGTAGATGGAATTACTCAAAGAAAAGCTGTCTTCTGGCCGGATTTAGCTATAATTTGTTGTTACAGGATGCCTTTTAAATTGAAAGATATCAGCTAATTTTTTAATGGGAAAAGTATTATCATATGTTGACACAGGGTCCTATATATGTTATTAGTAACTCTGGAAATCCATATTTGTACATGATCAGCATTGATGTAATCTGTATTTGACAAGAGTCTGGGGTCTTTTCACACCACTTGCCAAAAAAAGCTCCTGTCTCAAATTGAATATTTTACAACTCAATGGAGGAGCACCTGAGGATTATTCTGAAATCAGACTGAGACTGAGTATGTTTCATTCAGGCACATTAATGATTCCCCCCCTCAGAGGAATAAAACACCATGGGGTTTGTCAGTCATCTCAACTAGAATAGATCATGTAATAATTTATGTTGAAAAGGACCTCTCGAGGTTATCTAATTCAACCCACTGCTGAAAGTGGTGATAACTTCCAAGCTGTTGAGGGCTTTGTCCATTCATATTTAGAATATCTCCTAGGATGGAGATGCTATCAGCTCTCTGGGCAGCTCTTAATGCTTAACCATGTGAACTTCTTTCATATTATAATGCCCAGTCGGAATTTCCTTTTTTGCAAGTTGTGACTGTTGCCTCTAATGCTTTTTCATTGTACACCTGTGAGAACAATTGTTTGGGGGTTTTTGTCATTTTGGTTTTGGTTTTTGTTGTATAATCCTCCCTTAGCTTGGCCAGCTTTGTAAATAAAATGAGTGACTTCATTTTAGTCTAAAAAGCTCCACAAAAATTCACCAAAAAATCCACTTTGCCCTCCAAAAACCCACAAAATAACCCATAAAAAAACCCACACAAACAAACAAAAACCCACCGGCTTTTATCTACAGTAATAAGATAATACAACATTTATAATAAAGTAATATAAACTGATAAAAATGTTATTATATTTAATCTGCAAATGTCCCAGGTCTTTGTTAGCACATGAAAAGATCTGCTTTGACGTTTTGCAAAGCTGAACAGCAACTGACATGCCTCAGTCAATTTTTACTGCATTCTTCCTGTCCTTTTGGGAAAACGTGAGATCCTGTGCAGTGCGAGAAGTTAAGCTTCAAAACTCTCCCATTCAAAATAATCTTTTGCTTTTTGCCTACCTGTTCCTTATTATATCTTGCCTTCACTTCATGGAATCGGAGAATGAGGCATCACATGATACCATGGAGGACTAATTTGTGTTTTTCCCTCTCTTACTTGAAGTTTTCTTGACTTACATTTACATTATCTCATTAATGTTTTCCACTTTATGAGTTACACTGTGTTTTTAAACAATGCAACTATTTCTAAGATTATAGAAGTCTATTAAAAATGATCCAGACTCGGAACTAAAGTTTATACAGACACCTATGAACAAAACAGCTTTTCCTGAAAACCAGACATTATGACCAACAGTATAGCAAGTCCTACTTGTAATAAAGTCCTTTAATTCAGACCCCACCGCCAGTATAGTTTTATAGAAAAGCTGCTTCATTATTTTTCAATGCATTCTTTGGTTGTTTACCTGGTTAATTATAAGGTGCTTATGGTTACAGTTGCCTGAGAGGACAGTATTAAGGACTTGTCGAAATGCAGACGTGGCATGTTCATTCAGACTGTGGCTAACTATGTGACATTTACATTTTCCTCATGCTGCACTCATTTTTTTAAGATGTACATATACTCAGGACATACTTAAGTAGTAACAGCAGTGAGTAAGGAAGCAGCAATCAAAACTCAGTGCTTTCTGGCTTCTAGTCAGGTGTTCTTTGATCCTGACTGCCGTATACTGGAAGAAGGAATCTCTGTTCCAGTCCTAGGTGTTGGCATTGCAGTTCATCTGATGTGCTGTATGATATATTATATATTTTTACATCTTAGCATAAGGCTGTGTGGTTCTAGCCTTGTCATGTAGATGCCTATATTGTTAGACTTCGTGGTTAACCATAATCCGGCACCATCTCTTGTCAGCATGCTGCACATGCACACTTTCCTCAGTATGGTGGGTTTTTTTAATTCCATCTGGGAATAATTTTGGCAAGAGCAGCCCTTACTGTACTTTTAAATCCAGATTTCTACAAAGAAAGCCAGCCAGCAGGTGCACTGCAACCTGCAGTCACTGAGTAGGTGGAATTTTGCTGCCGATGAGTGAGAAGTGAGGGCTCTATGGGCAGAAGTGGAAATATCTGTTCGGCAAAATGCTAAATACACGTTGAACAAATTGCTGAGGAAGCTCATGGTCTGGAGTGGTGGAGGGTGTGAGCTGAGGAAACCCTCATCATGGGAACTCCCCGACTTGAGGAGAAAATTTCCTGAAGAATTTCAACATATCCTGTCCACCACATCCTCTTTTATTCTTTTGGGATATGTAACAACCAGCAGTATGTCTGCCTTTTATGATACATTTTACCGGGTCTCACATTCTCACAAGATCTATTTCTTCAGTCATTTCCTATCTTGTAAATTGCTTGTGGTACTTTTAATAGTTGCTAAGAAAAGGAACATATGGCTGATATGTTAAGTTCTAAGAAAGCTAACTCTATCCCAAGTGAAACCAGGACAAACTACCTTCTTACCAGTTCAGGTATCAGACTGTTTCTTCCCTTGCACCCATGCAGGACAGGTTGCAGGCTTCTCTTTTAAGTCTTATTATTGCACTTTCTTGTTTTGCTTTTTCCTTTCTTCTGTATGTTTCCTGAGGGCCTGGGTGGCAAACTCTGCTTTTATTTTCTATTGCAAACCTGCCAGGTAGTATCTGTACTTAATTTGATATCTTACTTTCAACAAGTAATGAGAACTTCAGAGACTACTCCTTCCGATAAATACCAGATGCAACTGTAGATGTTGGAATAAATTTATTTTAAAAAAAAAATGTCCTGTAAACAATGCACCAATGAATGATTTCTTTGTTCACATTTTCCTATCTTCCTGTTTATCCACTTTTTATGTTTAAGGACTAGTCTGCTATCTGTTAAGGTAACAGTCTGTTGTAGTTTGAGTGTGGGGACCAGACAGGCTCAGGTACCAAGGCACGTTTGATCGTGGCTATCTACTGAACACATATAATTTATACATGTTCCTTGTTTGGGTTAAGTAAGGGTGACCAGTCCCCTTGAGTCAAGATCAGTGACTTTTGTCTTAATTTTGATGAAGTGTCATGATACTGAGCCTGTTGGTGCCCCTAAATTCCACAGGATTTGTTGGTGTGACCATTGTTACGAACATTGCTGGTATCAGTTGACCCATTTTCGCCAGTATCTCTCTGAAGAAGCATAAGGCACATAGCACCCCTCAATAACTGTAGAGCTTAGCCCAACTACTCTTAGCCCATGGGCACAGACTCAGGGTAACAATGGAGTTAGCACCAGGAATTTCACCTTGTAATGCTATTTGTCAGTGGAGCCAAATGATGGAGCAGAAGTAACTGACACCATCACACTTGGGCAGTGGTCAGCTTGGTTACCCCCAAGGCCATCCTTGGGAACACGAGGAGGTGTGACCTTGGCAGCTCTGCCCAGCTCGTAACTATCGTCCTACGCTAAGCAAGTTACAGTTACTCCCACCCACTTTAATGCTGTCAAATCAGTCAGCGTCCAGGTCCTGCAGCAGGAAAGATGCCCACACAGGAGAGAAGTCAGCACAGGGATTCTCCACTCAACCTCCTTGCTATGTGGCATGAGGACAGGGCAGTCCAGGAGGACACCAGTAGAGTCATCACGATAGTCTTACTGATAAGTAGAAGGGAAAAGAACAAAATTAAAGCGTTGGTGATCTTTCTCTTCCAACCTGTTCTAGCCATTGTGAATGGGCTTGTTTCTTAGAACAGTTTCTACAAAATCTGAAGAGCATGGTGTGTCTCAAGTGCTCCAGCCTTTTCTGTGATGTGCTTCAGTTTGATGCTTGGAAATAATATATGTATTCGTTAATATTTTCATGCAGACTGGAACAAAAAAGTAAAATACTGTACATACAGAGTCTTTTTTCAGAAATGTCTCTTTATATCAATGAGTTTGGAGTGCTTCAAGCAGAAACTCCTGAAATCCCCATAGTGCCTCATTCATTTAGATAGCTAGCTAGCTAGCTAGATAAATAAATATTTTTTTTTTTCTAATGAGAGATCCTTTACCGCAAGTGCTAGTCCTGGGTATTAACAACCTGGTAATAATGACATACTGGGTAGGAATTGGAAGGTGGATATAAAATCTTCCTAAAACACAGCAACAGAAATAAGCACTGCAATTGCCTTCTCGTGTTGCCCATTAAGCTGCACTCATATCACTTCATATGAACAAATACCAAGACATAGAAGACCTTTCCAGAGATAAACTTTTCTGTTGAGTCATTGTTTTTTAACAGAATCTAGTAAGTCTTCTGTGTAGAGCTATCTCATACCTAAAAGATGGGTGTTTGTCCATCTAGTTCTCCCTATTATGTTTGAAAGTGCCATTCAGTTTGCAACTAATAAAAGTACAGAATTTGTTTCAGCTATATTATTCGTTTTAGCTGTTACCAAGTAGTCTCCTCTCTATACAGTTGTTGACATAGTGTTCTTTTGAATGGTTGTCTGCATCTTTCATGGTTAAAATTTTATGTTGTGTCTGCTTTTCAATATATTCTCTGTCAGGCATTGTTCTTGGAGTTCCTGAAATTTTCTGCCCCACCAGTTGACAGCTTGCAACAATAAAAGGTCTCAAAAAGATAGGAATATTTCATATTGGTAGCCTGCCAATTACAGTTTTATTACTTACATTCTGTCTATTCAAATGCATCCTGAAGTTTTATGTGGGGTACTACTTTGTCCTCTAATCTCCTAGAAACAGGAGAAAAACCTGGCCATCATGTCATGGGGGGTACATAATTGCTTCTGCTCAGTAGCGCACCTGTAATGAGTGAGTGTTGTAGTGTACACATCGAGTACTTTGGAATCCATGAGAATAAAGAGTTTTGAGAAACTGTAAATACTATTGAACAAAACAAAATGCTAGTTAAAAAGTAAAAAAGGTTAATTAAAAAAAATAATTTCGGCTTTGCTGTTCAGATTGATAATTAGCAAGACTGTCTAAAGTGTTTTGCTTGCCTATAGGGAAATAAAATTACACAGTAAACTATAGCACTGTATTTTTATTATTTTAAGACTGATACAGATGTCTGTCTCACTTTACTCTAAAACCAGAAATAAATTTGTCTGGAAAGAAAAATTATATCTAGCCTGCAGGCAACCAAGAAGTGACATCAGTTGTTTGTATTTTTGACTGAGACATAGACATTGGGTTTTCAGCTGCATATGTGCATGACATTAATGTCACAAAAAGATAGGTTTGGTTTTTTTCCCCACAAATATTGCAGTTCAGTTTTGGCAAGATGTTTTGGAGTACAATTTTCTTTCGTAGTTGCTTACAAAGCTACTGTGGGTTTCTGTCCAAATTTCATAGTCATGAAATTTTGTCCTTGCATAACAAATTCAGGACTGATTCAGACCTAATGTCTACTGAGCCGACTGTCCTTTTTCTGACAGCAGCTGTTAATGTTTCCTTAGAAAAGCCAAACAGGGAAAAAAAAAAATGATGCTTTTCTTAATGCTTTTTCTTCTCCAAATTGTACAATGCCTCCCTAATCAAAATACTCAGCTTTTAGCATTTTACTTTGCAATTTGAACATCTTGAAAAGAAGAAAGTGTTTGCATTTCTTAAATGTAGCCCTTACTACCCTGTTATGTAGGAGTTTAATACCTTTTTGTAGTACAAGTTTAATATCTTCTTTTACTAGGAATACTTGAATCTCTGTAATAAGCAATGCTGTGAACTATTAAAGTAGAAATATCAAGATTATTCCAGTGTTATGCAAATAGATTTCTTCATAGGGCTACCTATCAACCACATAAAAATGCATATTAGCTCTATTTGAAAGTATAAGATGCCAATAAGTAGTAACCTACTTGTCTTTTCTTATAAAATGGCTAAAGATATCCATGTAGTAGCTTTCTATTTGTTGTCTGATCATGCTGAAGCAAACTAAACTGTGGAAATATTTATTCCATCATCTCCATTGATGGGATATATTAGGATAATGTATTTTCAAGGTATTAAGTATAGGCAGAATAAAACATGAGTTAAGTAAGCAGACAGCGGTTGGGTCCTGGAAAGCATCTCTTGGGAATGAGCCACTGAATTCAAAGTTAGGGGTGTATTCTGATTCAGATCGGATCTGAGCTTTGTCAGTGAGTGTGATAATTTTGATGAAAAGTTTTGATGCATTTCCAAATGAAGAAAAAAACCTATGAAACAATTTGCATTAGCACAGATTTCAAAGAAACCAAATTATATCACCTGAAATGGAATCATATAAGCCTTTTGAAATGTCAGGCACCATGTTCATATAATGCAGTAGTTTTCCATTTTTAGCATCAGCTAGTGTAGTACAGTGTTCATGGGAACAGAAGCAATTTTGAAAATGTATGAAATCATTCCTAATTTTTTTACCATATGGATTATTTTTATCCACCTAAAATGAAACTGAAATTCAGGATTTATAATGTTTTGTTTTCCCCTGAGTCAACATGAACATATGTCTAGCATGATGAGTGTTACAAAAAAAAGAACCATCTATATTAAAATAACTTGTTAATATAAGATTATGGTCTTGACTACTGAAATAAAAATTTATATTTATCTGAATCAGTGAAATTGTAAAATACCCAAACAGAAAGTATATGTGTAGGAGTAATCTTATATACAATTTCTAATGTACAGAGAAAGAAAAATTATTTTATCTTATATGTTCAGGAATTACTGTAAAGATGGCATTCTATCCACTACTGTTCAGCACGTTCCAAAAAAAGTTCCCATCAACTGTATAATTATTGTCAGCAGATGAAGTGCTATTATTATGTTGTCAGGCACCATGAGTTACACGTTATTGAAATGTCAAATTCAGCATACTGTTAAACATATGATAGGTTTCTCTAGAAAAATGTTGATAAATGTTTATCTTCCTTATGCATTTAAATCTGAAATGAAAAAATTAAACATTTGAAGCAGGCTATCACTAAAAGTCTTTCAGCATATGCTGTAAAAAAAAATGCATAGAGATCTGAAGATGTAGACTAGGAAACATTGGTATTTTTGGTTGAAAAATTAGAACAAATATCGTACATACACGATACCTATGAAAATGCACATCTCTGAGCTCTTCATATAGTTTTCCCTTGTCAGAGGAAAAGTATGTAAAAATTTCTGTTCAGGAAGAATATCACTTCAGAGATAGAAAAGCATATTAAAGTCTGAATACACAGCTCACAAGTTCTGCTCTCCATGTTAAGGAATTAATTAAGTGCCTATAAATCAGTGCTGAATGATACTTCAGAACTGAACTTGATCACTCAGATTCTAGACTACCTTTGAGAATTTTTTTTTAAAGTAAACGAGAGCCTAGGAACATCTTCTATGCTCATTCGGATATTGTATTTTCACCTAAATTTATTTTTTCTACAATTTTTTAAAGCACAGAACTGTTACACTTCGTAGACAACCAGTTGGTGGCTTGGGCTTAAGCATAAAGGTATGGGTAACTTCACTTTTTTTCTTTTAAATTTCAGTATGACCACTTCAGTCTTGAGATCTCATGGTTAATATGTCTCTCTTACAGGGTGGTGCTGAGCACAAAGTGCCTGTCGTCATATCAAAAATATTTAAAGACCAAGCAGGTAACTTATGCTATTTACTTATATAGTACTGTAGCTATTAATAGTTTCAGGAATTATTTTTTACTTCAGTAAGACAGTTATGTTATAAACAAAATATTTGAAGTTACTTGCAAAAACGTAAGTATGGCACAGGACATCTATTGATGTACTTAACTTTAATAATGCAGAGGACAGAAAAAATACAAACCAAATATTTTTTTCCCCACACAGTAATTCACTGCTATATGGTATGACTAACTGTGCTTAGGTGCCAGCAGGGATTTTTAATGTTTGTTATGGTGGAGATAACACAACATCTAAATCAGTATAGTCTATCCTGCTTAAGTATTACATTGACATTTATCTAGCAAAAGTAACCTTTGGGAGACCTTTTCAGACTCGAGACCGAACTTGGCAAGTTGGACAACTGGTCTGGAAAACAAAGGGGCCTTTCAATGAGGAAAAGTAGAACCGTTGCATGTGGGTGGGCAGTGCCTTGCAACATGAACTAAGGGTCTTAGATGATCAAAAGCAAAGTCATATTCTCTTCTCTGGTGAATGTGGACATGGGGATTAGTCTGTTCTTTTATTTTCTGAGACATTCTTTTACATATTTGAAGATCTGTTATCTTTCAAAGCTTCTATGTGTTTCCTCTCGCACTAGTATAAACCGACCCATTTCATGTAAGCTTTCCTTCAAAGACAGAGACTGCGATCCTCAGTGCATGTCCTGCTCCTTAAAGGTCTCAAAGCCACTGACATGGGCTTTTGAACTCATCAGGCTCTTTTCTTGTATGAAGATTAAGCACATTTGCTTGACACCGTGTTTAGACTTGTGCTTTGCTATGTCGCAGACTGTGCTCATTTTTCTCCTCTGTGTTTTCTTCAGGGGGTCCTTTTTTTTTATTTGAAATGAATACCTGTTTTCATCTGATACCTAGTGAATATTGAATGGATTGTCTATGCCCATTGGAAACACTGCTTCAAGTTTCCTGTGTACAGTACTTACATGTTTCAGTATAGTGATTCTTTTTATAATATTGTTTCTGCAGTGAGGAAGAGAAGGTGTTTTTATGTCAATTGTGTTACTGTATATGGAACAGTAATATGCTCCTTAAATACACAGTGTAATAAACTATACCAAGAAAATATACATTAAAATAATAATAATAAATTAATATAAGCATTCAGGTCTAAGGGAAATAATTCAGGGAATTAATCACCAACAAGGAAAACTATCTCCTGCTCTCTTAGGGCATAGTACTTTTAATCAAGATTAGTCATGAGTTTGTGTATAGAATACTTACCTTCAGGGTTTTGTACATTGTGAGTAGTTTTTCTTAATCTATATTTATTTGTAGAGTAACAAATGCCACAACAATTTTATGGGGTCAGCTTTTTACCTCAAATTTGAAAATCTCTCCAAAGAAGGTCTTGTAATCTTTTGTCCGAGGAAACTCCAAAATCCGTACTGGTTATAACCAGAGGCAGCTCTGTATCACAGCAAGCCCATATGAAATGTTCCTGGCTGGACCAGTGAATGGAATGAAGACATTGACACACCTGGAAAGGTATGAAGGAAGTAGTCTACATAGTATCAGCTGCCCCCTTGGTGTGAAATAGAGACTCTCAGCCTTGCTTTCAGGATGTGTTCGGGCAGGTTCCTGTTTTCTCCTGAGGTCCCTTCCAGCCTGAGTGAGTCTAAGATTCAGGTGCTAAAGTGCTGCAGGTTCTAAAGATCAGAGATCTGAGATAGAAATGCTTTTTGGGGCATGTGGATTACAGCGCTCCCATTCTGATTACTGAATCTTTGTGCAACAGAAAATAGCAAGGAGTTTTTTGTTTGCTTGTTTCTTCCAGAAAATGAATATTTCTAAAAAGCATCAAAAGATTTTCAGAAATAATTTGGAAGTACTAAACTTTCTTATACTGCAAATCTTTTTCTTTGGATATATGATCTCACAAATCTCAAAGTGGTGCTGTTACTCAGTATAGGAGGAAGGTAATAAAGGCTATTCACAGTGTTACTTCTCTAGTATCATATATAACTGGAAATTAATATTAAGTAAGAGAATATGTCTAAATTTATCTCACAGGTGACATCGAGGCAATATTTCTGGTTTAAGATTCTAGTATTTTAATGCAAGAGAAAATAATCTGGTAATATTATTTAAGGGAAAATAAGAAATGCTCTATAAATACGTGCACATTTATATAACGTATATACATTAGTGCACAGACGTGCATACCAAAATCCAGATGTATTTACGTATTAAAAATATCTTGAAAAATATTTATGTTGAATATAATGAGAAGAAGTGTTAAGCATGATGGAGGGATGAGACGTACAGATTTATGTCAAACCAAGTTTTGGACTGCCTGTGTATTCATAATGTAGCTAAATCACCAAGGGACTTTCATTACACGAGGTACTGATAACTGTGAAACTAATTGGCTGGCTTTAAAAGTGGCTTTTAGTTAAGCAGTGAGATTTGTTGCTGCTTCAAGCAAATATATTGAATTTTAAAAAACAAAAAAAGTTTTGTTGTGCAGCAACATTCAAAAATAAATAATTTACCTGATAAAAAAGCAATTTTTTATCAAGGATTTTACTGTTTTTCTGTACTTGAGTAAGATAACTGAATGTACCGGAGTAAAATTCTCCTTAATGACTAAATAGCTGACCTCCTAAAATGACTGATAATTTGTGATACTTTTCATGAAATTTAATGCCTTTTATATGACAACACTATAAAATCATGTTTACAACCTTACTTTGTTTGGATATAGTTCCAAAGGTATTTTGGTATTTTTTAGTTCTAAAGGTAGAAGCATAATAGAATAAAGCAGTTGCTTCTTTTTTAGATCTCTATAACCTTTGTGCTATCTAAATAAAGTAATTAGTTGTCTATCTTTGTACTATTTAATTTTTTCAAACATTGGATAAGTGATTTTGTTGGTACTGACCTGAGCTTCAGCTGACAGCATTTGTGCTTCAGTTTTGAAATAGGATGAACATTTCAATAGGATTTCATTTCATTATTCCGCAGAAGCACACCTCTAGCAGCAGTGCGTATAAATACTATTCTTATGGTTTTGACCTCTCGGCTGTGATTGCTGTGTTTATAAATTTCAAATTAAATTATTCTAGATCACTCTTCAGTAAGACTTTCCCGAACAAGTTCACTGAAACTTACACAGAAACAATTCAAGAGCATAACTTTACATTGCTGAAATACAAGATTAAGTGGTCACTTGGTGCTGGAGACTAGTGTCCAATGTATTGCAAATCACAGTAAAAAATATCCTGAATTTTTCCTGAGCGCGTCCTCCTCAACAGTATTAGAGCAAGTTTTGCTAATTCCAATGACTCATCACCAAGTTTGGCCTTCTACATTTTTCTACTGATTCTGTCTTCCATTCTAACAAAGGTTACCATTTTTTTCCTACTTCTAAAGCTTTTGGTGGAGTTAATTGCAGAGGGATGAAAGTTCTGTGCCAGATAGAACGAGAAAAAGTAAATGCAAACTTTACAAAACCATGTAAAGTTACAAACTCAAGAATAAAGCGGTATAATTAGCCACAGAGTAATTTTTATCCCATAGGAAATTATTTCACTTCCAAAACCAGGATTTTTTTCCTACCCATACATCAAATCATGCAGCTGACTCAAGATATTAGCAACATTTCTGATAATCTCTCAGATTATGAAAAGAATTATTGATGTTGAAGCCTCTTAGTAATATTCTATAAGCTTGATTCAGGTTGGTTTGCATTATTTTTTAATGTAATTTAATACAGTATTGTTTTTCTTATGTTTTCCTTTTGAAACTGGCTTAAGATGTAGTACATTGTACTCGTTGTACAGTGGTTGGTGATTTGCTATTAGTTTCTAGGTGTGTAATATTTTTATATATGTGCTATAATTCATATTAACAGTTTATTTAGGGCAAGGAGTGCTGTGGACTTACAGTCAAATAAATGTAGAGACCTATCCTTAGAGATACGGATAATAGAATGTCCTGAACTTGGAAAGAAATATCAGTCAGATTAACTTGTTGTACAGTGAATCCATCAGATCAATTAAAAATGCTTCAGAGAATCTTCAGACGCTATATGTGGATAAAGTGTACAAGCTTTCATGTGTTCCCATCTTTCTCTGTGTATTCCCGTTTTTTGATTACTAAAGATTCTTTATGAGTTTGTGGAATCTAGATGTTGGAGGTTGTAAAAATGAACGGATTTTGAAATCTTACCTCATCCTATGTGCAAGTGATTTACCACATATAATACTGGAAATTCTGGTTGTTTAAATATCAAACAATAAAGTACTGGTTTGTGTTGCAGAATTACCCGGTTAGCAATCATGTTTTCATCTTGATGCAGCTTTTCATTTTGTGAGACCTTCTGCAATAATCTGACTACTGCTGTGAGTTCTGCTCGTATCTCATATAATATGTGGAGTCAGACAAGCAGCAATGATGAAACAGAGCAGTGGATTCAGCTCATGAGGCATGATGAAAATGGGTAAATAAAATTAAACAAAACCCGATGGAATAGAGTTAGTTTGCATTGTGCCAATTTCAAAAAAATAAATCTCCCTTCAGAGCCAAAATTCATTAAAATCTTAATTTGAATGCATCTTCCCACCTTCTGTAACAAAAGTTGACTTATAACTCACATTCTCCTATGTTGAAAAATGTTCTGTTTTATGCTGAGTCCATTTCTGACTGATGCTGTATACCCTGGCAGGACTGGAGTGAACTCCAGACATCCAGCAACTGAAACATTCTTGGCTTAAAACCATGTGCTCTGCAAACACAGACTGTGTCCAAATATCACATCCTGGCTGCCTGCATTCAGGACCATCTGGAGGACGTGGCATCAATTTGATGAGGCCTTTTGACAGTTTCACTTACATGCCAAACAAAGATGGTTCAGTGTGGAATTGTATGTGATACCTCCTCCATAGGTATATTTCCGGTTTTTAGTGTTGACTGCAGTCATCCCCAAGGGTGGTACAACCACAGTAACCCAGCCTAGTCTGAACAAGCTGGTGGACGTGATGTGAGATTGCACCGAGCTGCACAGCATGATTCTATCTACAGCTGATGTTCTTCATGCCCACAGCTGTACTCACCTTAGTTTCATCAGCCTTGGAGATTCATTCCACTGAACCAGCAGGCTCAATATTAAGGATGAGTTAAGCACAAACAGAGGTATTTAGGAAGCCAGAATGGACCGAAAATTTGTGTTACGCCTTGTGCTAATGAAGTCTGAGTACAAGGCCATCTTTGAACATATAGCCTCATTAGAACATAAGGCCTCATTAGAACATAAGGCCTCATTAGAATATGAGACACTTGAAGCTGGGTGGTGTTTAATTTTTGGACATTATTTCCAAATATCACTTAAAAATTTCTTCAGGGTTTTTTTTTTTTAGCATTAATCTTATTTTCTATCAAGCTTTTATTATCTTTGACAGTGTTATTTTTCTTTATTATCAGAAAGCTAATGACATATGAAGTTAACATACTCATTGTTCATTCTTGTGGACCTATGCCTCCATCTCTAAACTTATTTTCAGAAGGTATAGGAGAACATTCTTAACATTTTGGATTTCTTTTTAACTGTTGCCTTCTCAAGACTAGACAGGCCTCGAAAGGCAGTACCTCTTAACAGAAAGAACATCTTAATGAACTGTTGAAGATCAGTCAACAAGTAAAAGGAAGGTATTTTGATCTCTAATGCAGGAAAGTTTTTCTATTCAACCTAATAAGAACGTATTTAAGGTCCAATGTCTGAATAGCAGTTACTGAATATTTTGTGAGAATAGCGGTCATTGGATACACAGCGAGAAATGTAAGTGGATGAATTCCTCAGCTGAGATTCTAGAACAATTTGTATTACTGGGATTTGTTTTGAAGGTTAAACGCTTGTAAGTGGGTTGGTGCTGGCTGGATGCTAGGCATCCACTAAAGCCATTCTATCACAGCCCTTTGCAGCTCGACAGGGGAGAGAAAATATAACGAAGGGTTTGTGGGTTGAGATAAGGACCAGGAGAGATCACTCACCAAATACTGTCATGGGAAAATGGACTAGAATTAGAGATATGAATTAAATCTATTGCTAACAAAATCAGAGGAGAATAATGAGAAGTAAAATAAAATCTTAAAAACACCTTCCCCCAATTCCTCTCTCCTTCCCCGCTCTGCCTCCTCCCACTGCAGTTCAGGGAAATAAGAATGGGAGTTATGGTCAGTTCATCATAGGTTGCTTCTCCTACTGCTCAGGGACAGGAGTCCTTCCCCTGCTCCGGTGTGGGATCCCTCTCACAGGAGATAGTTCTCCATTAATTTCTGCAACATGAGTCCATCCCACGGGCAACAGTCCACCTCAAACTGCTGCAACATGGGTCACTCTGCTGTGGAGTGCCGTCCTTCAAGGACAGGCTGCTGCAGCTTGGGCTCCTCTTGCCATGGAACTCACATGGGTTCACAGCCTTCTCTAGGCACCCACCCGCTCTGGTGTAGGGCTCCTCCACAAGCTGCAGGTGGATCTGGATTTCTGCTCCACTATGGACCTCCATGGGCTGCAGGGGCACAGCTGCCTCACCATGGTCCTCACCACGGCCTGCAGAGGAATCTCAGCTCCTGCACCTGGAGCACCTCCTGCCCCTCCTTCTGCACTGACCGTGGTGTCTGCAGAGTTGTTCTTCTCACCCCGCTCTACTCTGGCCGCAATTACGATTATGCAATAACTTTATCTTTTTTTCTTAAATGTGTTATCTTAGAGGTCTTGCCACCATTCCTGATTGGCCCAGCCTTGACAGCAGCACGTCCATCTTTGGAGTGGCCAGGAATTGCCTCTGCTGGACATGGAGGAAGCTTCTGGCAGCTTCTTACAAAGCCACCCCTGTAGCCCCCCTGCTACCAAAGATTGGCCGTGCAAACACAATGCAATGCTGTAGAAGAGGCTGATCTAAATATAGAGAATTCTCTGGGTAGAAGGATGCAAAGAGTTAATTTTTAAGTGTTTATTTAACTGAACAGGCATAAACTTAAAATCAGATCTAGTAAACGGATTTTTTAAATATGGTAATTTTAAAAATGGTAACCATCCCTGGATGTGTTACCATCCCTGGATGTGTTTAAAAAGAGATTGGATGTGGCGCTTGGTGCCATGGTTTAGTTGCGGTATTAGAGTGTGGGTTGGACTCAGTGATCTTGAAGGTCTCTTCCAACCTAGTGATTCTGTGATTCCGTAATGTTTTAATTGTTACAATGAAATGCATATCTTTATGCATTAAAATTATTCATAAATATTTCCTGGGCAGAAGACAATTTGGAATTAAACATTTGGAACTTTCACTTAGAAATTTTGTTGCAGATTTTGTGGGGTTTTTTTAGTAATGTTAAAGAGCTTGATGAATCCAGAAGTCATTTTTACAGGGAAAACCAAAGCATTCTCATTTTAGGCCATCTTGAAATTTGTTTTTAGTTTTTGGTTTAACTTAAAGACATAAGCAGTGAATTAACTGTCCAGCTCTAGATTTAGGCAGTTGCTTTTGTACTTTCCCAAAATGAAGTTTTATATATTTATACACATATATATATGTGTGTCTAAAAATGTGTGTATTAGGTTCTTAATAATGAGTAATGCTTTGCTGTTAAGTGTACAGAGAAATGGTATTCAAAGAGCATACTAATGATCAAATTCTCCTTAATGCTTGTGAAGATCAACTTTCAATAAAAGAGAATTAGTTTTGTTTAATAACTCAGCTATGTAAATGCAAAACATTTCTGAAAATTGTATATCAGTTCTATAGGGGTTTATGATGAAAATTCTCATTGGAAGGTGCATTTTGAAGTTTATGAACAAGAAAAAAGTAGGTATAAAATGTAAAATATGTTGTTTACAGTTTCAATGGACCTATAATTTTGCAACCATAAACTAAATAAAGAAAGATGGGAAAAATACTATGTATTCTTTTTAGTCGTTATCTGTTTGAAGTAACAGTTGAGTGAATAAACTGTGACCTTAGGATGCCAGTGACATGTACAGTTTCTGTTCTTCCACTCAGCTACCTCTGATTGACAATGTAGTTCCCTTATGAACTGCAGAAATCTAGTGAAATAGCATTCAAAGTTACTATTTGAATTTGTATCCCTACAGTCCAGGTTGAAGAAAAATGTTAATGGCAATTATTCTGTGCAGAGAAATTAGAGAACTATAGGATGTTTTCAGATAATGTGTTCAGGAGAGAACTAGCTGCCTGATGTCCCTCTGCGGATGCATGGTATTTTAGACTTTGGATTTGGAGCAAGCTTTCAGTATGAAAGATTCCCAGTGCATTGAAAGAGACTAATTAAAATCAGAGTAAAACTCATGCAGATTATTTTGGGGCTGAAGCAGTCAAGAATCATACAGAATATTTGATGGAAACAGTAAATGAAAAGAGCTTCTACTTGGAGATAATTTCACATGGAATAATAATTTAAGAAATGTAATTGTCCTTTGGCAATTTCAGAAAAGTTATATTTTTCATCTCTTCGCCATTCTTATCTTTTCCTTACTGATTTCTGAACTAAAGACTTTTTAGGCTATTTTTGAATGGCATCTTTTCTTTGCAAGCTAATTTTAAGCTTGTATTTCTGCTGCTTTGGGCATCCCCTCTTAGTCTCCAAGTTAGTTTTCCAGGTATCACCATCACCTCTACAGCATTTAAAACTTTGGCATAATATAGTAGAAATTATTGGAAACTTATTTGCACATTTAGGAAAAAGGATTAAAGTTGCCAAATTATAATTTATTTCCTTATATAATGTTACCTAGTAATAACTTGTTTTATTCAGCTCAGAAAATCTTTTACATATGATATTACGCATGTGTCTATCAGTACAAGCCCTATACCTTAGAATATTGCAGCTGTGTAATGAGATTCATCTTCCTTTACATTGTACTACATTCCTTTGTCAATTTATTCACAGTTTATTGCTTAATTAATTTAAAATGCACACAACTATTTTTACCTGGAAAATATTGTAAGAATTCATAGAATCATAGAATTATTAAGGTTGGAAAAGACCTCAAAGGTCATAAAAGGCCAACTGTTAAACTCTGGAAATATTATCAAGTTTAGATTGATTATACACATAGAGCTTCTTACACTGCTAACCATATTTGTAGAAATACTACATTTTTGCAATTTTAAATAGCTTTTCACTGACTCTTAATTGAGCCTTATCTATGCTTGGCTAATAAAACTTATATAACTTGTTCATAGTTATGACTGTTGCTTTTCTTAATTATTGCTACTTAGTTCTGAATTCTGTCCATGTAAAATGTCTATTTTTACTTTTGTTTTCAAACTCAAGGACCGTGGTTAGGCAAGTATCCCAAGTAATAAATGGCAATAGTAATACAGCACTTTCAAATTTTCTGAAAATACATTTTAAAAAAACTCTGGCTTGCTTTTATTATAGTCACATCTTAGTGATCATTTTCTTAAAAAAGGTAAAATTTTAAAGTAATTAATGTTCCAATTTTGTTTCCTTGCTTTGATTATTGATAGTTTTCTATAAAGGCAAAATCAAATGATCAAGAACTGAATGTAAAATGGCATTTTTCTCTTGAATTTATCATGATAACTCTTCCTATGGGCTCTCTCTGCTGCATCAAGTTTGGGAACGTCTACTTGTTTGGAAACACCTACAAGAATCACACTGCCATTTGATTTGGCTTAAGAAACTTGCATCAAGACATAGAAATACCTGGAATTCTGCAGGAAATTCAGACCATCTGAATATTTCTCCTTTTGTTTCCTAAAGTAGGTCTGAAATCAATTTAATCATAGTGTATACTGGTACCTTTTACACATCATGTTGTAGACTGGAAATGTAACTCATGTCACAAACCTCTTTGCAATCAGAAAACCATTGAAAAGCCTTTAAATAATTTTTGCTTTAGTTACTGCTAAGAGTTAGGTGAGTAGAATTCAAACCAAACTATAATACTTTTTTCATGCTGCCTTTCAAAGCACATTTACGTAAGAGAGTGTCATGCCAAGGACTGCTCTGGATTCTAGTCTTCTCAGTTTTGGTATATGAGCAGCCATTGTCTCCACTTCAGATAAAAACTGGCAAAATTTGGCTGTATCATAGACTGTAATGTAGGTTAGGCAATAGTAACAAAGTGTTGTTTTGAAATTAGCCTAGAAAACAGTTATAATATCATCTGCCTTTTAAAAATCATGGCACAGAATAAACAGATTTTGGTTTTAAGGTTAAAGTTCCTTAATGCCCATTGGTATGCTCTTTGAATTCTTAATTGTCCTTATACATCTTACTAATTTTATTTTTTGGCATTCATAAAATATAACACTTTTTTTTTTTTGCTATCAATAAAGGTAAGTGTATCCCATTAATAGTTTGCAGTGAAAAGTACTAGAAATTTGCTGTTCCAGTAATTTTCTTTTGATATTGTATTCAATTCTAGCCATTGACAGAAAAATGCTTTTATCAGTAGAAGCTTCTAGTGAGCAATGTGTTTTGAAGACCTGTTTTTTTGCTGAGGTCCTCTAAAAGGAGAAGGTGAAAGAGCAAAGCCAGTATCAAACACCTATCCTCGTACCACATTCAGCTCTGTAATATTTTCCTGATGAAGAAAATTCCCTGCTATGTCCAGTCTTTGCCCGCCCCTGTGCCCACCCCTTGCTCCTTCCCTCATTCCGTGTCTCCAATTGCACTGATTCTTACAGCATGTTGAGCTTCAGTGCTTCAGGCTTGTGTATGCTTAGATCTAGAAGTGACTTCTTCATGGGCAGATAGAGGAGTTTTAGGATCATGATGTTGTCTTAGTGCTCACTCCACAGGAACTGAGGAAAGGTGTAGAGGAGTCTCAGTTCGCCATCTGTCACTTGATTCAGTGTGGGAAACGTGTCACATGAGAATAATGGAATGGGTGTTTGATTAAACATGTATTACTGAGTGATTTACCCATTTTCCTTACATGATAAGTGGAACACAAATAAAGAGGAGCATGGAAGCTAAGCTAAGGAAACTTCATGGTCAAAAACAGAAATTTGGAAAGTTGGGTTTTTTTCTTTTAAACAAAGAAATGAAATTTAAGCAAGTCCTGTTAGGAGTATGTTCAGTGTTAAGAACTTCCCTAACAAGGTAGTTTTCAATAATTGAGTTAATATGGTTGTGTTTTAAATCACAGATTAAAGGTCTTGCTTGCAGCAGATGTATCTTTACAGTCATGAGTGTAGTTATGTCCAGTTCATGGGAAAAAATACATCTGGATGTGTTGGAGTAGTCTTTTGCATTCCTAATACTAATTTTTCTGATCTTTTTATTTCATCTAGTTTCTTAACTATTCCTTTAGATTTTCTTTATGCAGTTAAATACTTATGCATGTATTTAATGTTGAGCTTGTGAATTGAAAGGTCCATGAAGTCAGTGCAGCTCATTGTGTGCTTTAAGCAGCATTTTTTTCTCATAAGACATATTACCTTGTATGTTTCTCCTGTGATTCAGGAATTCAACAAAAATTGAGTGAAAATATGTACATTGACCAATCTTTCAAAGTATAAAGACATCAGATTATCTACAGACTCAAATCTGCATAGAGATGTGCATTATTTAACTAGTTGTAAGTAGGAATTTCCTAAGACTCTGTTCAGTAAATTTATCATTTCACTACCTTGCAAATTTTGGACAATTTGCTATAGCCCTTCTTCAGCCCTAGTGATAGGAAAAGTAAGCAAAGCAAAGCTAGAATTACTGGTTCTTTTCCCTTCTAACTGAGTGCAAAAGAGTTTTTAATAGTTAGTGGCTCTGTCTGAGGTTTATTTTTTTTTAAAGATTAGAATGATGGATTGTTTACATTTGGGAAAGTTTTTCAAATCAAATATTCTCAAAAATAAGATTTTAATTTTTTAATGGTTATTTTCATACCATTACTTCAACATAAGCCCTTTTAGGTTTTCCTCCTGCTTTCCTCCATTCAGTATTACTTTTAAATTTAATCAATGTACAGCATTTAATCAGCATTAAACCGTTTTAAAGATAATTAAGATGAAGAGTAAAGGTGATGTAGCACTATTTATTGTAACACATGCCTCATTTTCTTTTACAGCCTGGTGTGTCTCTGCTTATCACTACTTCGTGTTTATTTTCTTTTTAGTCTTTTTTCTGGACATGTTCAATTCACTTCTACTAAAATATTATTTCAAGTAAAACTTCAAGAGGCAAATTGGATTCTGAAAAAGTTGTGTTTATTGTTTCAGTGAATAAGGTTCAATGCTCCCTGGTAGCGCAAAGTTGTTTTTCAAGTATTTTGTTTTTAGTATTGCTTCATTTTACATGTAGTGACTGATAATTTTAGAGCAGCCTTTCATAAGCACCTTTGTATATGAGGATGTTACCAGTGGGAGAAAGAGTTTCCCATAACCTGGAAGATTTTACTTAATATTTTTGTCATGTAGAGAGAATGTGACTTCATGGAAACATCAATAGGTGTCTTGTCTTCAGGTTTAAAATATGCCTTAGAGGAACGGGACTGACTTTTTGTCTCCAAAGATTTTTTTCCAGTCACTTTATTTCTAATATGCTTGTAAACTATGTTGTAAATTCTGCATTGTAGTGACACACCCTCTGCAATTTTATTTATGGAAAATGTATTTTTTAGTAGTCATTATTGATTTTAAATTATAAACCATTGGCTAAACCCAAAGTGTTCCATCACAGACATGAAAGCATAGCCATAATGGCAGCAGCAGATGTCCAGATTATTGGTTTAGTATGCAGCGTAATGCACTTCTAGAGAAAATTCTCTGATTGTCTCAAATTCTGTGCTTGTTTCAGTTCATAGAGTGTTTGGTATTAACCACATAATGCTCCTTCTCTCATTTACTTATGTGGACAGCCTTGATTGTTTTTAGAGACTCTGAAAGCAGGATATAATTGCTTTGTGCTCTTAAACTATAAAATTTATTGGCTTACACACATGAGGTGGCTGGGGATATTGCAGTATTCATCACCCCTGTGGAATGAGCAATGGGTCTTTGCTGACCTGGCAGTCAACCGTCCTGTGGGAAACGTTCAGCCTCTGCTGCTCCCTGGAAGGGAATTGCCTTCTGTACTGCCGAGTTACAATCCTCCATTTACCTAGTTTTCTTCCTTGAGGTTTAATACCTTTTCATATAATTGCTTTTACTTTTTAAGCCTTGAACTGTTAGCTAGTGTTACTTCAAGAATTTTACCTGTGTCTAGAATTTAGTCTTTCCTTTTTGAATGGATACTAGTCTATGTATTTTATTATAACTTTTGTTACAACGGAGCAGTTTTCTCAGAAGACTTAGATGATGTTGCACAACTGTGCTGTTGCGTCGTTATGCAGTGGATCACAGACAGATGAACATCCAGGAGAATGTTAATACCTACCTACCTGCCCACAAATCTTCATCATGCACTCTTTCATCAGGATCTCAGCTTTCACACAAATATTTTCTGCTTCAGTGTGCTTTGCTTTCTTGCCCTACGTTTTTCTGCTTTCACCTCTTACAGAAATTCTTTCCAAATTCATCTCCCGCATTCCCACATCTCTTTTTTTACTGTGCTTGTTCCTATATTGCTGTTTCCAACTGATCTTCTCAAAAGCAACAGCTGCTTTGACCACCCAGCAGAGCCAACAACACAGGGCCTCAGGAAAGCAGCACTGCTGCTGCCCATGTGTGCTGTCCTTGTCATATCTGTGGCCCGCAGATCAGCTGACTGGTACTTGTTGCAGCAAAAACAAGCACATCTGCCTTGCTGCAGGGAGTTGGAGTGTGAATCCTACTGCGACCCCCACACAGACAGAGTAATATCTGAGGATTGGCTTACTAGAGTTTTACTCCTGGAGGAGGTTGAGGGTCCACTCTCCCTGTGTTTCACCTTGTTTGGTTGCTGTCCAGGTTCTACATTGATTCCAGTTTCAGGAACTATTGCAGTACTTGTAAGCAAGGTCAGCTTCTGCGTACTGGGGCCTCTTGCACCTATTACTGGCAGCAGGAGTGCATCACGATGTGGCACTGGTGAGCCCTAGGCTTCTTAGGGGTCCAAGAAACAGGAAGTTTTTTGTACTAATTTTCCTTGAGCAGCTTCCCTTCACTTGGGAGCATTTAGATGGGAGGACCAGTCTGATCTCATTTAAAATTCCTGAAACTTATAGTATGGATATAAGGAACCTCAGCATCAACTGCTTTGAGTCATGATCTCTTTCTGTTCTGCCTCATCACACATGCCTTTTGTGTCCTGGTTTTAGCTGGGATAGAATTAATTTTCTTCTTAGTAGCTGGTACAGTGCTATGTTTTGGATTGAGTATGGGAATGATATTGATAACACACTGATATTTCAGTTGCAGCTAAATAGTGCTTTCCCTAAGTCAAGGACTTTTCTCTGTCCCATGCTCTGCCAGCAAACAGGTGTACAAGAAGCTGGGAGCGAGCGTGGCCAGGAGAGGTAACCCAAAGTGGCCAAAAAAGTATTCCCCGGCAAAGAAATATTCCATACCATAGAACATCATGCTTGGAATATAAACTGTGAGGAACTGGCTGGGAGCTGCCAGTTGCTGCTCAGGGATGGGCTGGGCATCAGTCAGCAGGAGATGAGGAATTGTATTGTGCATCACTTGTTTCTCTTGGGTTTTATCGCACACTGTCTCCTTTCCATTACTGTTTCTATCTTATACTGCAGTTATTAAACTGTTCTTAGCTCATGAATTGTTGGTTTGGGTTTTTTTCCAAGTCTCCTCCACGTCCCTGGGGGCTGGCGCAGAGTAGAAGAATGGGGTTGAGAAAGAGGGTTGAGCAAGTGGCTGCACGGTAAATAGTTGCCAGCTGAGGTTAAATCATCTCAGGTTGCTAATACAAACATGCTTAAAATTTCTCCACTCACTTCTGAGTTGATCAGACACAGTGGATATGCATCCTTTGAATTTATCCTTTTCTGCTCTGTCACAAATGGAATTTCAAACTCACCCTCTTCCTTCTATCTCCAATCCAAGTATGCTTCCACTTTTCTAAGACAGCCCAGTGGCCCTAACATAAGCACTGAATTAAAAATTGTTCACGTGTTTTTCACTATTGGTGTATGTATTACTAACATCTCAAGTAGAAGTTTAGTCTTGAGATGTCCAAGCTAATGTTCAGCACCTCTAGCAATGTATGTACCCAGTATAGGCTATTTCAGATTGCTTTGTGATGGTTTTGAACTGCTTTAATTCTGTTAAATTTTGGTACATAGATGTCTTTTCTATACCAGCTATTACAAATTATATGCATATTTTTAAATGCAAAGTAGGGTGAGAAGTGGGGTAAAGACCTTCAGTGCAACTTGTAGCATGATTTTTGAAATAAATAGTGAAATATTTCCTAAGTATCGACTAATGGACTATTATCTTTTATCTGCCAAAAGAGTGATCAAAAATATATTTTTTAAAAAGTGCTATTTTGTAACAAATGTACATTTGCAGTAGCAACAGCTAAATTGCAGAAATCAAAAATACTCTATGCAGTTTTTAATTTGTTTTTTACTTCTATTTCCATTTCTCATAGTATTGTCTTCATTAACATTGACTGCATTCTTTTAAGCCTCAAGCTGTGACCTTAAAGATCATGTATAAGACTAATAGGCCTTCTTTAATACTATCAGTCTTTGCAGGAGAAGAGCCTTACTTTTAATTAAGTGATACATTTAATGAGATAAACATCCTCAAATTCCAACAAAAAAAAAAAGTTAAAATTTTAAAAGTTAGAGAATAGACTTCAAAAATGTCATTGTTTGTATCTATGGAGAGTTGTTTCAAGTTTCATGACATTATTCCTATTAACTCTATAAAGCAGGAAACATGCAAATTGTAGGTTGGAATAATGTTATTCTTAGGGACAAAACTAACTCAAACTTCATGTTAAAGAATTGTATTAAATTCTAGTCACAACCTCTTTAATTACAGCAGTCCCTGTAAATTTGTTCAGGGGGAAGGGAACTGCTAAGTAGTTTCAGAAACTCCTGTTTCCCTTTTGTGGAAGAATCATGAAAAGTGTGAATCACATTTTCCACATAATTTAATGAAATCCTTCATTAGTGAGAATTGACATTTGTATTCCATACTAAACAAGTCCTTTATGCATGGAAAGTAGCTCTCTTAATTTGTTTAAAATTGCTAGGAATCTATTACCTTTGTTGGATGAATACTGATTGCTGTGCCATTGGTATTTTCACAACCAAATCAGTTTCAAATGAAGATTACAAACAGTGTGTTAAACCAATTGCTGGAAGAGAATATAGCATTTATTTCAGTACTACTATCAATTAAAATCTACTCCTTCTGTAATCCCACAGCTGAACAGACAGGAATGTTATTTGTAGGAGATGCAATAATTCAGGTCAGTAAACATTTGCTTTTTTCCAGAGATATTTGTTTCATACTTGCTTTTATTTCAGTAACTAACTTCATATTACAAATAATTTTCTCCTTATCGTATCTGTTTTTAGGTTAATGGTATAAATGTAGAAAGTGCTACCCATGAAGAAGTGGTAAGTCACTCCACTTTGATTTTTTATTGGTGTACAGAATATTTTATGTCCAAACTGTTCTGTCTCTGGACTTGTTTCAAATGAATTTACTCTTTTTTACTGTAAAGACAGTGCTATTGTGAGGTTTGTCATATATTTGATTATTAAAACTTTTCCAGTTGTTTAATTCCATTTTGAAATACAATTTACCACAATGTTTGGTCTAACCTGAAACAAAATAGTTTGTTGAATAGTGGTCAGGTTTTACTGATTTCTTTCATTTATCGGATTGACTGTATGAGGACAAAGCCAGTTCACATTCACTCGATGTGCAGTGCTTTTCCAGTCTGGAGGGCAAGGCCATAAAGATAAAAATTCTTACCCCCTGTTGCCTGTTTATTGGCAGTTATCAGTTGATTCACCGACAATTGTATCTCAGAATAGCATCTGTAGCAACCATAAGTGACATGGGCTTTGACAGTCTTATCAGCAAGGCAGAAATTACATGGGCAAAGGAACTAAACTGGCTTTTATTACTTGAAGGTGATCTCTCTAGGTCAAGATAAAGTGCAGCTGCGTGATCTTGCAGCACTTTTCTTGGTGTTGATTAATACCATCAAGCTGAATCTCTTACAGACAACCTCAGTAAAGCATAGTTAGATCTATTGTGTATTGGTGAACTGCCCTCCTGCTGCTTATATTGTTATTGCACAGAAAAAAAACTTCCAGAAATTAAACTTCCAGAAAGTTACTCCTCACGCAATGGTAAGTTACTTCCCTTAAGGGTTGTTTGTAAAAACCAAGAAGTGCTCCAGAACTGTCAGTGTAACACAACAGAGATGAGGAATGAGAGAGAAATGCATGGTGCTGCTCCTTGCCCTGTACATGGGAATTCAGTAGAAGCATTAAGCAAAATTGCTACTAACACAGCCTGTTACTATGATCAGAATGGGGTTAGAAGAATGTGTCAGGTAGTAGAGGAAGGAGCTGGTTCTATGAGATGAGGTGGGCTGTTGCCAAAGCTCCTGAGAGAATGGAAGATTTATTACTTCTTATTTTATCAAAATTATGTCTTTGCATTTTTATGAAATAATGATTGAGATAAAGTCCTCCTTATTTGAATATGGTGGGTTTGCAATTTGAAAGAAATGCTTTAAAAAAGAAGGTTTGGGCACCAGAAACACCGCTGAAGAAGGTATATAACATATTAAGCTTGTTACAACATATTAAGCTAGTAATATAGTAATGTAGTGATTATGGATAGTTGTCCAGAAATCAGGAGGTTAAGGATGGAGAACTCATCTAACTCTTAGAAAAACACACCTACATCTTTCTCTGTAAAGGATGCCTTGTTTTCTAAATGTCACTCAGGTTAGATGAGAAGTGTTCCAGCACTTCTGTTTGAAAGACACTCATCAGTGAGGTTTGGGTATTCTTAATTCAGTCTGGGTTCAAGTTCACACAACCTTGTTAACATAATACAAAGTACTTAATGGAAGCCCATCAAAGATTATTGAGTAAATCTTTTGGCTTTCTCTAATATGCATCAGACATCATGGTCTCTTACATATTTAGTCATCTGCTTCAAAGTGGGACCTCTGAAACGTCATCCTGCAATACAGTTTGAAGGCATTTCTTGCTGCTTGCATTCTGGGTGCAGGAGGCCTCTTTTGCAAACACTTAAGTAAAGGTTATGAATTGTGCTGTGTGATCCAAGGGACTGTGTACTGGGTCTAGGCTGAGACTACATTAATTTTCTTTGCGGCAGCTAGTATGGTGTTGTATTTTGGTTTGTGACTAAAACAACCTTAGTAACACACCAGTGTGTCTGTTATTGCTGAGCAGGGCTTTAGGCCATCAAAGCTTTCTCTTTTCTTCACTTTTTCCCCTCTGAATTAGTAGGCTGAAAGTGGGCCAGAAGTTGGAAGGAGATACAGCCAGAGAAGCTGATCTGAACTGACTAAAGGGATATTCCATACCATATAACATCATACTCAGCAGTAAAAATTGTGGGGAGTGTTTGCTGGAGGAAGCAGCCTTGCTCAGAGACTGGATGGGCATCAGGAGGTCGTGACAGATTTCCTTTGCATCACTTGTTTTGTTTTTCTGCCTTTGTCTTTACTTAAGTTATTAAATTGTCTTTTTTGTGAAACTGTCGTTATCATGAAGATTTCCTTGCTTTGTTGTTCCTATTCTCTCCCATCCTGCCCATGGGGGGGAATGGGAGTCAACCCACCAGAGACAGCTAAAAGGTATGCTGCTGGCAAGGGTAGAGATTCTGAATAACTCCACTAGTCCAGCCATAGTGATAAGCCATTAAGGAGAAGAAGCAAATATGTTTCTTGCTTTTTTTGGTATTGAACTGATGGGTTTTTTCTGTTTGTTAGTCTTGTTGTAGTTTGATTATTTTATTTTTTAAATTGTAACTCTAACAAACGTTTTCAAAAATTTTCTTTCAGTTTTTTATTTTTTTTTCGTTTCACAATGTCATTCCTTGCTGTTTAAACTTCTTCCCCTGTTTGCTCTTACTTTCTGCTATTTTAGAATGTCTGATGGTTCACCCTTGCAGGATGTGAGGAGGTGCACTAAGTAGGCACAAACTCAGAAAAAGCTTTATTTTACAAAACCGAAGCTTAAGAGTAATTTTATGGCAGTACGGCTCACATGTGTTAAAGACTTAAAACCCACTGGGGCTAATACATGGGAGAGAAGGCTACCAAGTTTGAGAACTTTAGGAAAGGAGGCCAGTTTGTTGTGTCTGTTACCTACCATCTTCCCTCCTGAGATATTTATGTAGTTAGCTGGTCCTGATTGTACCAAATAGGTTATTTTGTTTCTTGACTCTTGAACTTCAGCACTGTTAAAAGGTGATTACTTCTCTGCAAGCCAAACAATTAGCTACTCTGTCAGCAACAATTTAACAACAAACTGGCTCTGCTGTTTTTCCCTTCTGATACTAGAATTTGCTTTTCTCCATAATTATTCAAGCTGCTACTATCACACATTAGTTCTGGCTAAGGGTATGGATAGAATAAATAATTCAGAGTCAGTGCCAAGAAAAACTCTGCTTTTGCGGTGGGGAATACAATAGTGTGGAAAATTGAAAATAATTTCTTTTCCTTGAAACTTAAGTTTATTTTTAGAAATATTCTACTGGTGTGGAGAAACTGTGAATGCAGAAAATGTTAATTCAGAGATTAATATAGTTTCTGTATTGTGTATCAGAGAGGAAATTTAATTTTCTTACCCTGATGGCTAATCAGGTTGTCACTGTGCATAACACGAAAGGAGCAGTCAGATCTCCTGAGTGGAGAGAAAGAGGGAAGCAAAGGTAAAGAGTATTTCGGTCGAAGTCCACAAAGAAGGTGTACCACTTGGTGTTCTTCTGGATGGGACTTCAATTTTCAAGGTATTCACAATAAATTGTGAAAGGAATGAAACACAAGGTGGCAGTTGTCTGATTCAACAGAATTTTTCAGATTCATAGAATCACACAATCATAAAATGGCTTGTTTGGAAGGGACCTTGAAGATCGTCTACTTCCAACCCCCCTGCCAAGGGCAGGGACACCTTCTTGTAGACCATGTTTCTCAAAGCCCCGTCCTACCTGGCCTTGAACACTTCACGGATGGGACATCCTCAGTTTCTCTGGCAACCTGCTCCAGTGCCTCACCACCTTCACAGTAAAGAATTTCTTCCTAATATCTAATCCAAACCTCCCATCCTTGAATTTAAAACTGTTCTCCCTTGTCCTATCACTACATTCTCTTGTAAAAAGTCCCTCTTTAACTCTCTTGTAGCCCCCTTTAGGGTCAAGAAGGTGCTCTAATGTCTCCCCTGACTCTTCCCTTCTCCAGGCTGAACAACCCCAATTTCCTCAGCCTGTCATCATAGGAGAGGTCCTCCAGCCCTCTGAGCATCTTCCTGGCCCACCTGATAATCACAGGGCTGAAAACACCTGGCGTTTTGTGGTGGGAGTCTGGGTACTTTTCTCTCCCTGATCTTAGTGAAAGAAGAAGATAAGATTCAGAAAGATTTTTGTGAGTCCCCAAGGTGAGCACTGCCCTACACTGAAATGCACTAGAAGTACCTGTTTTTTTCCACTATAAGCAAATCGTAGGTGATAAGGTGAAAAACCATCACTGGTGCCTTTCGAGGTGCAGTTGGACAGAGTTCTACATAATCTCATCTAGACTGTTTTTAATGAATCTATGATTAGTAAAAATGTAAGTTTGTATGAAATTAATCCTGTTTCAAGGATTAATAGACTGATTATTTCCATTAACTAGAAAATGCAGGAGAGAGAGTTTAGTTATACAAAATGGAAAACTAGGTGTTGGATGTTATTTTTTTCTTACTATTCTTATTCCTGTGTTTTATAGTAAATTACTATGTTTCACACATTTTTAGTATTCCACAAAAATGTTAATCTCTTTGCTTGCTGATCCAGGAAAGTTCTTGGAAACATTTCTTTCTTTTTATTTATGGATATTCTCACAGAAGGACATTTCTAAATAAACAATATCCATTAAAACAGAGAATCCATTCAATGGGAATCATTTTAGATTTTCAGAATTTGAACAGTTTTTAGCCAATAGTTATTAATTTCTTTAAGTCTTTAATACTTCAGATGTTTACTGTAATGCTATTTAATGTGTCATTGGCATGTCTGGCAGGCAGTGATGAACTCGTTCTTCATTAGGCTGATTAATTGAGATAAAAGGATTGAACATGAAAATTGTTTATCTTCGTTGAGATACTGAGATTTTATTTTCATTTGTCCTTTAATCCATCATCCATTCTGCATTAGCTATTTTGGAATTGAAGTTCTCCGCATGGTCTTCTAGAATTCATTTCCAAATGGTGGAACATAGATTATGAATTTTATCCCTATAATATCAGAAAAAAAGAGATCAAATAGAAAAAATATCAGAAGATACATAGCTAGAGTAGGCACATAATGCTTAACTACTAAACAAATATATCAACACTAATAAAATAATAAAAAACATAGATCTAGAGTGATGGATTAATAAAATAAAATCATAAAAATAATTATAAAATATCTTGTCAGATGCTTGAGAAGTAGCAAAAGTAAATTCTTTTCATTTACAAATTTTACTGTGTAGTAATATCTTATAGTCATATTAATTAGTAGATTTTATTGATTTATGCTGTTATTCAAATCTTTAATCTTCAAACAAATTAAGACATATATTTACAATGTGAAAATTGCAGTGTTGTGTTCTATTGGTTAAACCACGTTAATACTTGAATATGCAATTCAGTAATACTTGAGGCAATAACATTATGACATTTAGAGAAATTAAAAATAAAGGTTTTTTTTATATTCACAGAAGGTTTAAAACCTTAAGATTACTGTTAGAAATAATCAACAGTACAGACCAAAGTTCAAGGAAATTTTTGTTTAGCTACATTGCCCAGGTTGTTGCTACACTAACATATATAGATACCCTTACAGATGTACACATATTTATGACTCAAGATTAACTCTTAACTTCAAGTTATTCCTTGAATTTCTGCAGTTTTTCCTATGGGAAGCTTTTCGGTTTGAACATGCTTTTTCATCCAACAGAAGAGATGTTAAGAAGTCAAAATGAACAGTGTAATTCAAGTAGGACAAGTATAAAATGAGAGCTTGACTACTTAAATCAAGGAAAAATGAATATTTTTCTACGTAGACAAACTTTACTTGTTTCATGTCTTGGAGGTCTGTCTTAATGGTGCCAAGATGAACTTCACAGTACTTTTAGCAGTGCTCTGCATGGTTTACTTGAATAGTTCATCCTTTGTACTGCAAATTTTTTGTTTTCTCAGCATAGAAGAAATGTTCTCTTAATATTGGAAGGGTAATTCTACCAGATCCAGAAGAACCAGTAACTGACTTTTTCTCACATCATGTGAAGATTGTGTGATTCCTCTGCATGTCATGAAACCATTTGATTTCTTTCTTCAGCTGCATGGCTCTCCCATTTTCTCGGTAATTTCCAGAGTTTGCTTTTAGGTTGCTTAGATTGCTTTTGTTTGTTTAGATTGTTTAGATTATAGTAAACTATTTCTGTTTAGAGTTTAAAAGTGATATTATAAATAATTTTCCTCTAAATGAAGTTGAGCTTCTTTATTTTCTATCCCTTTCTTCCACACTCAGCTCTACCAAAAGCAATCTGTTCCTCCTATTCATTTTTCTAGACACACTGAAAGAAAAGGTGTGTGCTACTTAAAAGCATTTTAAAAATTAACAGTTGCCAAAGACCAAATAAAATTTTAGACACTTTCTGAAATAATCTACATAGATTACTGCAAAGTTTAGCTACAGTTACATCTTACTGTATGAGTGTAAGTTAAAAAGAAGTATGTGATATTGCACAGAAACTTAGTAGTAGTGTTTTAAATCACCTCAGCATCACATTATTTCCAGGAATTGCCGTGTATTCAAGCAATGAAGATGCAGTAGAGTGGAAATAAGAAATAAATCCCTGAAAGTTCCATTTAACATGTAGAGACGTGTATGTGAGATTTTGTTAGAGTGTGTGTTTTGTCACAGGAAACCTAAAGAAATATGAAGTAGAATAATCAAACAAAGTAGTCATTGTGCTTCCAGAGGGAGGATGAGCAAATCTCAGGAAAATGTCAGAGAGGAAAGAAAAGGAAGAGCAGTAGGAAAGCTTAGAACATCTGTTCCAGTGACTGTTTGAAAGGGCTTTTCCTGGTGCTTTCCCCAATCTCATGCAAGCAACTATTAAATAATAATATATTTTTTAAAAAATAAAAAAAAAATAACAGAGTTCACTAACCTAGAGTTAAAGTTGTTTTCCTTCTCATATATATGGTTTTAGAGTGTAAGGGAAATAAAATCAAGGTACGTACTTTCACAACCTTGATGTTACCACTTCCCTTTTCCAAATCCTCACCGCTCATGATGGCTGAACAGAGAAGAAGGGGGAAAATGGTAGAGATCTCTCTGAAACAACTTGGCATGTCTGTGTTGCTACTTAATTTAAGTGAATCAATCCTCTTGGCTATCCAATGAATATTCCTTTATTTTTTCCAAGGTCTTTTTATGTGAAAGACTTTTAATCTTCCGAAGAGAAAGGGTGTTTGCAAAGAACAAAGCCAAAACCTTTAGCATCTTGTATTTTTCTCGCTCTAGCTAATTTCCAAAACTGATCTACATTGTCATTAGATATTCCCAAAAAAATTTAGGGAGTTTTGCATGTCAATTTTTCTATGACTAGTTTCTGTGTAAGAAACTTTCACTAGTTTATGATTGCACGTATTGTCTTCCCAATATGTTGCTGTTATCATTTTCTTTAAATGGACAGTTTGGGGCATGAAGTAAGAATATCTTGAGTTGCAAAAGGTTTTGATGTGCTCCAGACTAAGAGAGTGTCTCCAGTCACACAAAGGCATGTGAAAAGAATCAACATGGCTGCAATCCATCACCCAGAAATATTATTGACTGGGAGCTTGCGGAAATGATCTCAGACTGACCCCTTGCTTTCTTTATTATTAGGAGATTTACATTTGGGATCAGCCAAAGCAAACATAGAAATTTCGAACTGTTTGTAGGTTACTTTCAAGCAAAATGCAGTTTTGACACACAGCTGTTCAAGAAACTGCATCATTTCTATAAATAAGTTTTCATTGAGAAGCTCTTTACACATGAAAAAATCATGAAGTTTATGTTTAGTTAATGTGTTGTAATATATTTATAGGACTACAGACACACCAAAGAAAAGATATCAAGCTTTTGAAGATTTTACTTTCTTAACTTTATCTTGGTAGTAGTTCTCAGTGTTCCTTTGTCATTGCCTCAGCCAGTTCTAAAATAATGCTGTAGTCATCTATTATGTGGACAGCAAATACCTGTTAATGCTGAATGTATATCTGCAGGACAGCTGCATGCATCAGACCTGAGGCAGGAACTGAGAGAAGTGAGCAAACTCTTTTATTGAGCAGCATTTATTAATGAGTTTAGTGTAGTCACTTTCATTAAGACTTACTATGTACCTCAGAAAATTTGTTGCTGCTATGCAGATGGGTAGAAATAAACATCAATAGCTGGTGCTTTATCCTGTGGTCTTAAAATCAAGAGCCAGACATGGTTAAGGGAAAAAGGGGTTTTACCTCAGTATTGAATAAGGATCCTTTGGTGCAACGCTTCGTCAAGGTGGAATGCGCCGAAATGCACACACACGATTGCTTGCATGTACAATTTTATAGACTTTACACATTAGCATATCTAGCTAAGGTGCTCCAGTGAGAGGCTTGAATAAATGGCGTGATGTCCCCCCACCCCGACGTATTCCCCCCTGGATGGGCCTAGACTCAGCTACAGGATGTGTTCTAGAAGGGCCCTTGGTTCCCCAAGACAGCGTAAGGCTTTCCGGCCTCCAGCTGCGAGGCCTTCAGGATGTTTGGTCTTCTGGCCTAACAGAATACCAGGACTATGCTAAATTATCAGACCTAAGGAATTACAAGTATGCATGCTAAAAGCACTGAGAATACAGAAAAGGGTATATAAGAAAAGGCAAAAAAACCATCACAGCAACATAGCAAGAATGTTAATATATGACATTTGCTGGACATAGTTTTCTTTCAGTTACCCTATAGAATTTTTCTGAGCTATTTTCACAGAGATTTAGTCACAGCAGAACAGGAATTATGACATTGAGACAAATAACTAAGAAATGTTTTTCACCTTGCTTGGATGAAAACTGTCTAAATTTAATTTCATTTCTCCAGGTGCTAATTTGCCATAACTATTCTGTATCCCAGCACTGCATAAAAATAAAGCTACATAAAATAATCAAATTATAGTATAACTTTAAAACTTTGTGGGATGTACAATTCATCCTCATTGTTTTCAGATGCTCTAAGAAGTGTGATTATTTCCTCACTGAATGCATCTGGCAGCATTCTGCACTAAGAAACAAGTTATAAGATACTTTTGGTCTCCAATGTCTTTCACATGCAAATGATAAAACTCACATGCTGTAAATGATTTTGCCATTTCAATTTGCATCCATTTGCACCTTTACTGTGCTTTTGTAGGAGATAGCAAAATTTCAGAGAAAGATTTTTTAAAAATGGAGTAACGTAAGTACCTGTGTAAAATTTACACCTCAAAATATTACACAACTTTGTAATGTAATTGTGGAAATCAACTTTATTTCAAGCTCTAAATATGTTAAGAAAGCATCCACAATTAAGTAGTTCGTATTGCAGTAATACTATTTTACCTCCATCATTTCACAGGAATTTAATTACCTGTGTTAAAGAAGCAGCAAGTACGTTGGCATTATGAGCATTTACCATGTGCATAATCTTTGAGCACAAAAGCAGAGTTACTGTAATTAAAACTGATGGAAGAATTCAGGTACCTCACACAAAGGAGCTCTAGGAAGAATTGAAGTCTTTATGTTATGGGCACAAAATGTAGCACTTAAGTAAAGCACAACAGAGTGTGGCTGGACAGCTACAATTTTAAGAAATAATTACTAAGGGTAAAACGAGTTAAGCTATTTAAAAATCTGAAAAGAAAAAAAGGTCTCTCTTTTAACCTTTTTAAATTTCTATTTATTTCATTAATAAATGTTGAAAGACCTACAAAAGATTTATAAGAAATTATACCAGCCACTTTAGTCATAAATAGAGGGGTACTTTCTTCCATCTCCTCCTCCTCTCACCTGTACAAAACTGAGTACCATGGAGGTAGGTTAAATACATAAACAAAAAAGGGACTTGGAATAAGAACAAAAGGGTGTAAGCTATCTGTGGGTAAATCAGCAGAGTGGGTGATGTCTTTGAAAGGGCTGGTAGGAAAAGAAAAAGCTACTTTAGAGCTTCAGGGACAATATTGTATTATGTCCCTTGTTATCCTTGATAATCAGTATGACGACCTATCCACTCCTGCTTCCTTTGATCCTTATATGCTGTGCCAAAACTAGTCTATCTCTTCATTTTTAGTCACTCTGCTTGGTTTCCACTCTGGCTAAGCTAACTTTTCTGAAGCAGTATCATCTCCATCTCATTTCTCTCTCTTACACCTTCCTTTTCCTTTCTAAACGTTTTGTGCGTTTCATTAATTTACAGCCTTATATTAGGTGACTCTCAGTATTTCATCAGGGTATAAAGAACTTTGAAGTGCTATACACTCTAGCTCAATGTTATTAACACAACATAGCTGCAAGCTAATAAAGAGTTGGTGGACACCCTGGTGATTCCAAAAAGATTAATTAAATAAATGTTTGTGAAAGATTAGACTTAGTCTGTTTACATAAGAGCAACTCAGTTATTTTGTATTTTTTAAATTTTTTTTGAAATGGAGAGGGAAATATGAGTTATATAGAGGCCTTACAACCACATAACCTATTAATAAAATTGGTGTATTTCTGATCACAAGAGAGATTAACTCCTTTGAGATCACTGTTTAAGTTATACATAAGTATTGTTTCTCTTCAAAAAGTTATTGATTTAATGGGAGTGTGATCTAAATAAGTGAATGGATCTTATAGGTGTCACTGGTTTTCCAGACTCATTTATTTAGCTGCTGAATTGAGGATGAATAATAGCACCTGCTCTTCTTCATTATTGTGGAGAGCAGACAAAACACTCATATAGCAGGAGTGTATTCATACACTTCACATGGCAAATAAGCTAGCACGTTGCATCAAAACTATTAAAGAACTGGATTAGGAAATCAAAAGAGGTTTTGGTGTTGTTGTTCTTTGTCTGATATCAGGCAGCAAGAAGTCTAATACAAAAAAAAGTCTAGTAGAAAAAATATAGCCCTGTATTTAAACAGTTATGGCTCTAACGGTAATCAGTACTCTGAGGTAAGAGAAATTAAGTCAGAAGATTGTAACATGACAATGGGATTTGAATGATATTCCCCTTATCAAATAGCATGGTTTTTTCCAGTACAGGAAATTTTAAGTATTAAATAAAAGTATATACTTTATGGTGATCTGTGCTGAATATATATTAGCCTAAACAGTAGCAAAATTACAATGGATCATGGACTATGGTCCTGAGATAGTATGCAGAAGTTTCAGGTATGGGAATTTGCCTAAAAAAGATTTCTCTGTAATGTGAGCTGAATATTGCAGATGATCTGCTGGTTCATGGTGATAGTAGCACTTTCATGCCTGGGGAATTGGGGAAACAAAAGCATTAAGGAGTAATATAGAGGAGTACTACTACTATGAAATAGTGCTGGACTTTGTCCGTAGGCATTCCTATTATGCTTTTATGTTCATCTACATGCTGTAAGGAGTTTAGTAAAAGAGGAATGTTTTTGTGTTCTATGTGCCCCAGTTCTTTAAGTCTGAAAGGATGAACATATGAGTGATTATAAATAAATTCTAAGGGTGATTCAAACTTCAAGGGCAATCCATTGAGCTGATCAGTCCATAGGACTTTTAGCTTGTACTTCAGCAGTGAATGTGTAGGCAACAAAAGCAGTTCTTGGGGGTTCCTACATTTAATCCTGTATTAACTCTAGATTAGGCCAGAAGACCTAGAACAAAGAGATCATTGTAGAAAAGTTTGTTGTGAGAAAAGGAAGCAATGTCCAAATTGTTAATAATTTTGAAATCAGAGAATGCAGCATATGATCTGCTGGGTTTGACAACTTCAAAATCTTTGGTTTTGTTTTTACGTTCGGTAGCACAAGATAGCCTTCATTAAATATTGCCTATCCTTCAGCTGAAGTTACCTTCATCATCATTTTATACCATTGCCATTAGATGACGGCAGAGGTTTTTGGATATACCTCTCTCTTCAGAAACTTCGTGTCAGATAAAATCTGTTTCTGAGAACTCTGCATATATGTTATAATTGCAAGCAAACAACAAAGAAAATTGGAACAGTAATGGCTACATGAAAACCTGCATTTAATCTTTTTAGCTCAATCTGTGCTCGTTGCATTTGTATAAACTCAAACACTTAACTATCATCCAGAAAGATTTTTAAATATAGTTGAAAATTATGAATCTGCAGGGTTAGGCTGCTCCAATTTCTTTGCTTGGAAAGGACTGCATTTGGGACAGAAATGTTTGAAATTCTGCAGATACTGATTCTACTTTACCATACGCATTTGCAATCATATGTAGTCAGATACGTGTATCTGTCTGTTGTGAGTTTTTGATGCGTGAGACAATTCTTTCTTTTTACAAGTAATGCATGACAGTGGATAAGCAATAAAACATACTGCTTGTTCTTTAATTTTGAGTTCTGTGGCTTTGAACTCTTTTCATTTATAGCACATTGATCACAGTTGAGACTGACCTGCATTTCCAGAGAGAAGTCCCCATAAGGCTCTGATATTCTTGGGATTTTTTGAAAATGACAAAGTTACTTTCTCAGGAGTGGGTCTTCATGCTTCAGGTAATAGTTATCCTTAAGGAAATTTATTTAAACTTTCATTGCTTCAAGGAACAGCTGAGTTGAGTCAAAATTTATTTTTCAATGCACAGTATGTAACAGCATCTTTCATACTGCAGATAGTTTTGCAAGCAATGTTTACACAATGCTAATTACACACTAGAGTGTGTAATTAAATAGAAAAAATAATGTACACAATAATGAAAAAAAAATTTAAAATTTCTTTTTTTGTCCATAATGCCTGGTGTTTATATCATACAGAAGCAGCATTATTTGTTTAAATTGATACTGAAGCTATCTGTAAAAATGTCTTTTACTGTATTTATAGGCAAAAATTAGAGAAAAGTGAGAATTGAGTAAACTAAGAGAAGTTGCAGTTTAGTTTAAATCTGAAAATTTCCATAAACTGCATTGACTGTAATTTTTTCTAGCATATTTATATAAATTGTCCAGACATAAATGCCTGCTTTGGATTAGCCAGCTAAGCATTTAGAAAGAGATTATTGCTCATTGAATAGTGCAAAGCTAAGGAGGAGAATAATCGAAAGTATTTGTTTGAAACCACTCCATATTTGACCATAGAAAAGAGACAAGTATCAAGAAATCATTGTTTCTTCAACTAACTTAATTCTGATTCATGCTCTTCCAATATGATTTGCAATCCAATTTTAATTTTACAGACCTTTTTAAAGCCATTTTGTTCCTACTGTCATTTTAAAGCCTACCTGTACTGCGAGGTGGTTGTATATCACACATCTTCCTTGCCTGCTCATAGACATATAAGGACAATACCAGATTTTTCAGCTCTATTCGTATGCATTGAGCTGAAACTGCCAAGTATAAAGTGCCTCCAAGTATACTTTCGCTTAGGAGGCATTTTAAGTGTTAAATACTATTGGTTTTTTCTGAAGATTTAGGAATTTTTTAAAACTTTCAGTTCTCTAGATTTCATTGTTGTTGTTGATTTTTCTACTATTGTATGTTACAATCTAACTCTTTTCATATATTTTACTACATCTCGGTTGTTTGCCTGCTCCGTTGCAGGCTTGTACATAACCTTCCACCCAGGTATTTGTCAAGTCCAAGACTTGCACTTCATGTGAATTTCAAGTGTTTTATTTGTGAAATGCTTGTACCTCAAGCTCAGGCATTCATTGGGTATTTCACATCCTTTTACTTCAGAATTTTTGCTTCAGACTTAGTCTGAATTAGGTACTTAATCTTAAATATTTTTGGATAGATGCAAGGTAATATTCATTTCATCTAATTTCATATGTTTAAAGTGTAGGGTTATCATCCAGACTCTCCGTATTTAGAGATACGTATCTGTGGGTGAGGATTTCCTTGAATCCTAATATCTTTACTGATTTCTAGAAAAGATATTAGCAAATACTTTAGAGTTGAATCTTTTCAATGGCCAAAGTGAAATGATGTGGCTTCTGCACTCAGAACAGATACTGGTTAAAGGACCGTATGGGTGTGAATTCATTCATCAGAAACATTCTCCTTTTCAATTTTAATTGCTGTTACTGTTCTTAATAAGACAGAAACTGTGTCATACAGTCAAAACCTTGTCTAAGACTCTGAGCAGTGTGAATATTAATATTCAGGTATGTTTGAAGATTTAGAGCAAATCTCAGTAAACACAAGGCACTAGAATTTAAAAGGAATGCACAGCAGCTATGAATTGTGCCATTGGTTTGTCTGCTTAGAGGTATATAGCATTTTCCCAAACTGAGTGTTGACAGTAAAAATGAGACGACAAAGGTCATTAGGTTTTCCTAAAATATGAGTCATATTTTTCTCAGAAGACTCTCCTGTAGTTAGCTAAGTGAGATATAGAATATTCTATTTATATTTGTAACCTTTGTCTCTGTTCTTTTCTTGAGAAATGCATGTGAGAAAGATAAGCATAATAAACCCAGGACAGATAAATGCGCTTAGAGATAGGCAAAATCTGTAAACTGGAGCCAACATGAAAAGCAAGCATTTCAGTTGAAGCCCTTTTTTCCTTTATACGTAACATTGAATGTTACTCCAAAGATACTGGATTTGTCTTTTTCAAACTTAGTGGACTTTTGCAAAAGCTTCAGCATCACAGAGCAGTGCATTATTTAGTGACCTTCTGACTATTAAGACCTTCTTGTGATCACTGAAATTGATTTAGTTTTGTTAGTATGTGTGTGGTTCAACACTCTGACCTCTTCAGGCACTACCCAAAGAATGCTAAGCAGCTTCAGGGGAGTATGATACAGTGTGAATATCTTTTAAGTTACTACTTGGAAATTTTAAACCAAATCATTAATATTAGAGTTCTTTCCTCTTCAAAATATAATTTGAAATAAAAAATGAAATCTCATACTCTGCAACAGTTTCTAGTCTACTGTTTTGTTTTGTTCCAACAGTTTTTGGATTTAATTTATCTTCGTAAAATTTGACTAATGTCTTCCAAAAGTATGTTAGGCGATATGTCTGTCATGCTATCTCCTCTCATCTCTTGACAAATATGTTTGTGTGCAAACGTTCTTTCCTTAATTCAGAGGAAACCTAGTTGTTCTTCTGTGTTTGAAAGCTGTCTTCAAAATGTTTATATCTATTAAGAAATTAAAATTCTTTCTTGTTATTCTAAAGTTAAAATTAAAGTACTTCACTTTTTTGGCTTATCTAAAAAGGCAATTGTGAATAAGAAAGTGAGTTCTCAGTATTAATTTTATTTGGTTTATACTTCTTCCCCTTACATATATCAGGATAGTATCATGGCTACATTTTAAATTTGTTCGTTTTGAAATTTTCTATTTAATTTTACAAAACACTGTTGTTTCTGTACTATTTGTAAACTAGAGTCAGCATTTCAAATAGATTTACCATGTAATGAAAAGTAAAATGGTATTACAAGTACAGGAGCATTTGGTAACAGGATCTTGAGTTTTTTGCTGAATGGGACTTCTCCCTGCCCTGATACTTTCTGACATTTTTAAATTGGAACTGAATATATTGGGTGTCCTATCTTTGTAACAGTAGAATAAGACTAGCAGAGCTATGAATCATCTTCATTGCTTATTGAGTAATAAATAATGTCTAAAATACTGCAGGAGATAGGGGGCAGAGGATTTCAGGAGACTTAGTTTTCTTGCACCTCGGAATTTAAGACACGTTGGTTTGCTTTGCCGCCCTGACATTCTTTTGCATGAACTTAAAGAAGCCTGCGAAGTTTGCTGCACTGTCATTCTCAGTAACCCTGCTGTGATCATCTTCAAATGGTTTAGTCAGAAATAAGTGATCATAATATTTGTCTCCACGGTGTTTTTTCCCACAGTGGGACCCCAGGTTCTCTTATAGTCAGTTGTCCATGAAAGCACAACAGTCAGATTTCTGGGGTTGAGTAGGTAGCACTGGCTGTTGTATTTTTCATAGTAAATCATTTAAAAGCAGATTGAGCTGGGGGGGATGGAGGTGGAAGAAAAAAGAGAAAAAAGGTTCTTAGTTTCCATCAGACATAAGCTTGATGTTTTCGTGTAAGTGAATACATCAGTCTCTGGTGTAAGCATTGTTTTAGGTACACAAGTGGAAAACTTAAAATGTTTAAGGTAATCGTGCATCTCATGATGTTGGCCAATGTGGCATTGTGCAAAAACAGTAGTCAGAAACAACACAACCACCAGCTTCCTCCAAGTACATTAAACCATTAAATGCATCTGTATAAGTCAGTTTGCTGCAGTTAGTTACTCTTCTGCTTGATACATGAATGCTCGGATTAGAGGCCGCAAGCTTTAGTGTCCATTTCTGACAAAATGGATCAGGGATATGCAGACCCTGTGTGTACAGGCCACATGCAAATCAAGTGCAATACCTGTTTCCTGAGAGCCATGGATATGAAAGGGGGGAATACCTCTGCCCTGTAGTAGGAACCGAGTTCCATCAGAGATATTATTTGTAGTTCTGCATTTAAAAAACACTTTGTGTAGTAGTAGTGTGCTATGCCTCAAAGTGAATTCTGATGGTTTAAAATATGTCTGTACGTGTGTGTGTGTGTGTGTGTGTGTGTGTGTTCCCTTTTGGTTAACAAGTGCTTACAGACAATAAAGACACAAAACCCAAGACTATATTTGAAACACAAAAGTGTGCTTAATTTGTTACCCGAATCAGTCAAACCAAATACTCAAGACCAAGATGTGTATGATGTATTAATAAATTTCCATGTGTCTTTCTGTTTGTATACAGACAAAATTAATGTATTATATCTACATAAACACGTATTTCCCTACTACCCGATGTCAGTTTTATAAAATCAGTCAGTGGAAGTTGTGTTCAGCTGATATGTAGTATCCAGGTTGCCCAGCAAATTGTTTATTCAGGTTGTTCCACTGGTCTTGCCTACTCTTTTCCATTGTTCGTGTGGCTTGATCCTGAAGCTATTCTACATTCTAAGGCAGAAATGCTTACACTGAGTTTATTATAGATCAACAGGAATGCTGATTTCATTGCAAGCAATGTGCTTTCTCTGACCGATGGTTCTTTGGTTTAAAGTAGATGTTATTTGTCACACTGACAGGTACACCTACTGCGAAATGCTGGCGATGAAGTTACCGTCACAGTTCAATACCTCAGGGAAGCTCCGTCATTTTTAAAGCTCCCATTAGGTAAGAGGAAATTAGTGAATAGGAGTAATTTGTTTTCCTCTTTGCAGTATTCTCGTAATAAGCTGACAGTGACAGAAATAGAAACTCAATCCATGAGTGCTTTACAGGAAGAAATAGAAAATTGTCTGTCTACTGTTTAACATATAAGAATCTAATGCATACTGCCTTGCTGCTTATGTATAATTTATTCAAAATAAAACTGAAAAAAATCATTAAAATGCAGCCATGGGTGATAGCTGATGGTTTTTCAATAGAAGCTTTGCCTGAATACAATAAAATAGTGTTTGCGAACATTTGGATCACACATTTACACTGAAAGGTGCTTTGAGGACACTTACCAAACAAATGGATAACATTAATTATGTATATTTCATAAATTACTTTGCTATTTTGATTGGTTTTTTCAGCAGAATTATGTTGAGACAACTGAGTAGTTTAACAGTAGCAATGCTAAAAAGTGTATGAACAATACAGATTAGGGAAGTTTGGGGTTCTTTCTGTTAGCAGATAAAATATTCAAGTCGCACAGTTGTGATCAGTATTGCAAGTAGAAAAGTTTTCTTAATAAATCAGTTTATTTAATCAGATTAAATAATTTTGCACCAGTTTATTTTAACAGATTATTTTCTCTCCAAAATAAGAAAAAAGTTTTGAAATGTATCTTGTTCTTTGGATTGATTTAGATTTTATTTCTTTAAGTTGGGCTCAACTGTGTACTTTTTTTTAATTGAAATTTCAACAGACTCATAGGTGTAATAGTCTAGATTTTGCCATTAGAAGAGTATCAGTCATTTAATCTAGATTTTTACACCTTTCAAAAGCCAACTTGACAGGCCTCTACTAAGCTGAGCTATACATTTCATGCTAAAACCTTTCTTTCAGTTCTTACTACTTATCATTTGTATTTGAAGATATATGGTCAGTGTTTCTTATAATGAATCTTCAGGTTTGGTCTTCCTACTTTTCCTACTAGATCATCAGACAGCTACAGAATGATGTTGATAGCACCTTGGATAACTGTGTCCAAGCTTAAACATGATTTTGGCGAGCTAGCAGCTTCTTACCAGTAGTGTCTGTGTTGTTGGACATATTAATTTGTGACTGTGACAGTCCTACTAGAACTTGTATCTCATCTTGTAGACTGACATCACATACTTGAACTGTGCTGCTTGTCATTGGTTAACCTTAGCTAAGAGCCAAACTCCCCCTCAGATGCTCTCTCACTAGCTGTTCTCAAACAGAACATGGCGGGAAAATAGAATAAAAAAGCTCTTAGGTCAAAAGACCTATTAATTACCATCATGGCCAAAGTAGAGGCAACATGGGGAAACTTAGATAAATGCATTGCCTATTAAAATAGATTCAGGCAATGAGAAGCAAAGACAAATAAATTGTCTATCACCTTCTTCACTGACCTTGATGTTCATTTGATTTTTGTGTCACTGTTTTCCTTACTATTGTCTCTGTTCTTCTGCATTTTACCCTTTGTTAAATAGCTTCCCAGAGGTGCTACCAGCTCAGCTGCAGGACTCAGTTGAAATGTGGGAGCTGGCTGGAACCGTCTGTGTCTGGCACAGGGCAGCCCCAACCATCTCCCACTTCTGGAGACATCCCACCCCCCAAAACCTTGCCAACCATCTCCCACTTCTGGAGACATCCCACCTCTGAAAACCTTGCCACTGAGACCTAGTACACACTCTACACGAGCTGGCCGCCACGTTCACAAGTAGTTCACGTAGGTCCAGGAGTATTGGTGCCCTCTTTGTACATCACGGGGAACTTGGCTTTCTCACCAGGAAATACTGCAGCATTCCTGTCTAGGAGGCTATCATGGCACTGCTTCCATAAAGTGCTATTTCTGAAAAGAGAAAGCAGTGATCATCAGGAATACCATCTTCCATCTCGATGTGACCAGCTAGCACTTTTTGAGGTCTGCACCTGCTTACTGTTGGTCAAAGAAAACCTTTTCTGGAATAGGGAAGACAGTGCCATTTTAGACAAACTACCAGACTATCAAGGAGCACAGCAGAGCAGCAGAGCTTCTGAAATGAGACATCTTGTGTACAAACTGCTTATTTTGGGCAGCTTGTTAGACTTGCTTCCTTTATGCAGAGCATGAGGAAATTTTTGGCAAGCACTATACTACCCCGCCCAGTCCTGTGCATAATCTCAGCTTTATACCACATGCTCAAAAAAAAAAAAAAAAGAACTTGTTAGGTATAATCAGACATGTAAGGAACTTAAGAAATGACCCTTCTCCAGAACTGAACCTGGGCCTCCACAAGAGCTTATGTGCACCTCTCCAGAATGTTCTGTGTAGCCGTCCAATAGAGGCTGAAACCAAGGTCAGTGAGTCAAGTGATCTTTGGTAAGTGACTTGCTATAAATACTCATTCTTGTGGTGAGAAAAAAAGCAAATAAGGTGGATAAAATTATGGAAAATAGTTCTGATTTCAGACAATAAATAAACTGGAGTTACAGTGATTAGAACCCTGTTTCAAGAAGAGCTTTCACAAGTACATATGCAAAAGGGAATTCCAGTCATGAAGCATCAATGACACATATAAAAAGCTAAGTAGCAATTCCATTATGCAATAAAGAAATTTCCAAATCACACTGCAGGGAGGATTTAAGTGCATACATGTATAATTCTGAAGTGTCTTGGCCTCTCCTGGCATCCCAGAAGACTCAGGCACTTGGTCCCGTACCTTCCAATATTCAGTCAGACCAGCTTCTGTGCTGGCAGTTTTAGTGCTGTGGTATGTTCACTTTAACTGAAATCATACTGTGTCTTCCCATTAACCCATATCATCACTATGAGCACATCATCAGGAGTAGCATCTGCCTCCCCTGCTTCCTTCTCGTACGTCTCCCTTCCCTGCACCTTCTCACGTCATGGCAAAAGCACAAGATGTCATAGCATGGAAATATCCACCTACAGTTCTCATGACATTTTTCTGTCTGTTTCACTCCTTCATTTTTGCCAACAAAAAATACAGAATTTGGCATGGGTTTAGTCGTGGGTACTGATTAAGTATCATTTAAGGATGAGACAAGAACTGCTTGTTTCTGTGTTTGGAGGAGCCCCTAATGAAGGGTGATATGCCAGTATTGATCCTTGTCTCTTTCACAGCTGTCTGAGACACTTAGCACTTACTAGAATATTACAAGACTGTCCAACAGTAAATGAAATTATTCCAACAAATGTTATCTGCCACAGTTATTTCTTTGGTCAGAAATTTTATAAAATACTTCAAAATGCTTGGCAGAATTTTGCATAGGGTAAATATTTATTTCTCAAAAAAACTATCAGGCCTGGATCAGAATTCTTATGGGCCAATAAGGCCATTAACTGTCTGCTTCATTGGGTTGCTTGGCTCCAAGGCAAGGATGATTCATCATCCCATGTCTGTGGCTTTCTCTAAGGTCTCTGTCAGCTAGAGGGAGGATAGATTTGTCCTTCTTGAAACCAAGAGGAGGAAGTTTGGCTTTTTGAGCTGGGTCAGAAAGTTAAAATTGACTAGGAGGCTATTTGTTAGCCTGTTATAGAATAATTATGGCATCAGCTCTTGGGTATTGTCGTTAAGGATTCTCTGGATCTAAGTTCATTACCCATCCCAGAGTTAAGCAGGGCTTGTAGAACCCATTTCAGCAAGATTCACTGCTGCTACAAAAACTCCTCCAGATATTTTCTGGTAAACAGACTCTTTTCAAAATATTTCTATTTGATAGTTATACCAAATGATCAGAATATTCTGAATTTGCAAAGCTTACTGTGCAATTAAAAATCATCAAGAGTGTTTCCATTGATTTTAATTTCGTGGTTGTTCTGGAATGGGATTTTTGTTTTTTGGAGGTTGCCTATGCCAAAATCAGCAAGTTCAACACACGAGTTTTTATTTATGTACAAGAAGTTTCCAGCGTCATTCAGCAATGTCAGTCATAAGACAAATTGTTGTTAATAATAAAGCCTTGCTGACTGTTTGCTGTACATTGTTCTGCTGTTGTGCGTTTTGAGGGTTGTTTGTTATTTAGAGATTTAGTGTAATTCACTGACTGAAATAAACAACCTCCTCTTGATGGAACTGTTGAGTTGTCCAGAACTTTAATAGAGACTTTTCTGGGTCTAGAAAGTATAATGCTTTTAAAATTAAAAATAAAGCCCAGGCTTTATTAAAGTAAGTAGTAAAATACCTAATGTTTTAAATTGGAAAATCTCATTGATTCTGTCAAAAGTATTATAAAAGGATTTCTAAACAACTCATACCTGTACCACTGTAAATGAGTTCTTACTTTAGGTTTAATGGCAGCTAACTTGGTGATTTCCTGAGTTACTACTGGCTCTCCAAAACCCACTGTGATCCTTACAAAGTTTATTTCCTTCACCTTGGAATCCTGCCTGGTTTTTTTGTGCTACCCCCAGGGGCATCTCGGTCTCCTCTGTGAACTGCAGACTCATATCCTTACCATCTCTCTGTCTCTCTGACCCCTTCTCATTTCACAGGATATGTTGTGGGTTTTTTTTTTCCCTCTGAACATACTCAGCTATTGCTCAGGTAAAGATCAGGCAGAGATCTTTTCCTCTCCCACATGATTCTTCCTAACCCAACCTTCCCAAAAGAACAAGAATGCCAAAGTTGAGAATAAGCAAATTAAACAGATGATGCCTGTCGTGGGGTAGGTTTGCATTTCTCTTAGGCCAGTTGTCTATGATTTGGGTGGGATCACACATCTAGGCAGTAACAATTGCTGGAAACCTCGTGACATAACAAATGTCTGTTTTCATGGCATCAGTACCCAACAGGAAGCTGTAGCTCAGCTGGTCAGAGCATGGTGCTAATAACACCAAGGTTGTGGGTTTGTTCCCTGTACAGGCCATTCACTTGACAGTTGGACTCAAAGATCCTTGTGGGTCCCTTCTAACTTGGAATATTCTATGACGTCTGTGATTATGGCCATGGAGTGGGGAGTTACCTGTAGCAGATGTTTTATTTAACATAAACATTTTGATAGTGTTTCTTGAAGCAATGTTCCAGAGTTTGGGCTGGTACCTTACATTTTATTTGGAGTCTCATCTACTTAGGCAAGGGCTGCAGTAGCAGATAGTATATGATCATATTGTGTTTTGTTCTAAGAACAGGGAGGAACAGCCCTGATTGCTCTAGGGCTGCCATGTGGGAAGGCAAACAGAGTTCCTTGGAGAGATGAGAGCACTGCACCTTCCATGAAAGTAGCTGAGCATTTGCAGTGGGAACTTCTAAAATGCTGAATGAGGTCATGAAGGAGTAGTCCATGCGTAAGTGAGGCAGAAACAGCAGGGAACAGACTAAAAACCTTGTGAACTTGTTTGCAGTCAAGTGATGGAGGTGGCATGGCCTGAGACAGGCTGTGTAGCTAGGAATACACAGTAAATGAAAGAAAGCTGCTGAAAAGTAAATCTGCTGGGACACTGTGGGAGGAGGGAAATGTCTTCCTTCACGTTTTATTCCTAGCTTTCCCATGAGATGGATGTAAGTTTACTTAAAAATAATCAATTATTCTAATGTAGTATTTTGTGTTATGGTAAAATGTGGATTTAAAGATTTGTAAATATCCGAATTCATGTCTTTTAGTATGCTCAAATTGCTGAATAGGTGGGATAATTCCACTTTCAGAATCTGATTGGTTCATGAACCTGTGATAGCTGTCTACTGCTGGAGACAGTTTTCCCAGCAGGCAGACTCTTCAGTGAAGAATTTAATACCAAGTTTTTTATGTCTTTTTTTTTTAATTAAAAAAAAAAAAAAATTATTCTTTCATCAAGTCACTGTAGTTGTCTATGACTATGAACATAAATTTTTGTGGCTACTGTACATATATAGGAGCTACAAAACATTGTAGTTACTAGAGTGGGTGCTAGGTTTAGACCCATAGGAGCAAAGCTTAATGACTCCTTCTGCTGACATGACCAAGTACTGTACAGAAAGGACTCCAAACAAGAACATGCTGAAACTCCAGAATGCAGGCTATAATTCTGAGACCTCAGCATTGAACTGACAGGTCTGTAATGGAGAAAATGCGCTTTTCTTGAATTAAGTTCCATTTTGCTAAATCTTCCAGATATATGGAAAAGATACGTACAAAAATATATGACTAAGAATGGCTTTTTGACTTCTGTGATGTTAGACGTGACAGACTTATTAATGTGAAATAATTTACAGGCAATTTCAGGTGAATTCTTCAGATGGAAAAATGAGTTTGGAGTGATTATGAATATAGTGCTGCTCAATTGATTTTATGTGGATTATTGGTAAAACCAAGTGCTGTCTAATAGTAATTGTGTATTATTGGTGCTATTTGTTAACATTTTGCATTTAAGCAGAAGTTATACAATGGTATGACTTCGTGCTATTTCCATTATTATATATTACAAAAGTATTAAGCTTTCCCAGAGTCACTTTTAACTACTAAAGTAGGATCATGATGCATAACTGCTAAAAGGAGAGATATTTGGAAGAATATAACTCTGTGGTCTTAGCATATTGACATAGTATCAACAGGGTGATTGTTTGCTTTCAATTTCTGAATTTGAGAAGGAGCATCTTTCTTAAAAACAATTGGCATTTTAAGGAAAAGATATATCCATTAAGAAAGTGGATGTATGTGTCCAGTTAGTACTTGCCTGAGAGTTTCCTATTATCTTTGTTTATAAATACAGTCCATGGTTATACTCTAAGGTGAGACTTCCAAGACTTGATAGGAAATTTGTCTTTAAATTATTAAATGTGTTTTGTGTAACGGAATGTGTTACTTGGTTTTGAATATCTCATTTTCAGTGAAAAAAGGCTTAATCCTGCAAACAGTTAAGCATACAAATAGTTCCCATGAGCACAGCCTCTCTCAGATGACATCTAGATACCTTTTTTCTTTCTAGACATTAAGTCTAGCATATGGATATTTTATTGTCTGTCTTTCTAAAATAAAAGTAATATTTCTGTCTTGGTCTGGTGAATTATATTAAAAATTCTTCCTGTGTTTTACAGCTGGAATAGGTATCGTCTGATATATACATAGATTTTTAACATCAGCAGTTATTTTTCTTCATCTGATTTCCAGGTTCCCCTGGACCATCCAGTGATCACAGCAGTGGAACTTCATCACCTCTCTTTGACAGTGGCTTACATTTAAATGGAAACTCAACTAACACGGTACGCAAATGAATAATAAAAACATGGTGGGTGTAAGCTCTGTAAGTTCTTTTCCCATTCTGAGCTTCAAAATGCTAGAGTAAGACTACCCTAGTTTTGTTCTTATTGTTGTTTGCTTCGATTGATTTTTAAGTGCTTATACTGTAAAATTCTTCTCATAAAATTACGAAGTCCTCAACACATGGCCCTGAACTGCTAGATTTTTACTCTGAGACAGCTGAGAAGCTTAGAAGAGTGAACACAGTAAGATTTAATCATTATTTGGACATGAATTCATGTGAACTTTTGTCATATTTTGTTGAATTGTTGCATTGTACTGTTGAATTTAATCCAGCTAGAGATGCAGAAATGCAGGTGGAATTAAAAAAAATAATGTAACGTTGAATTCTTGAAGCAAACTTTTTTAATAGGAAGGATAGGGAGAAAAAGAGAAAGAAATAAAAGAGGAAAAAAATGTCTCTTTAACCCAGAGGATATTCAGTTCTTTTTTCCGCAGTGAACAACTGTGATTAAATTAATTGCAGCATTGTGGGGAAAGAAAAGAAGTTCCTTTCTCCAGGAAAAATGGTAGTCGCCAAAGCCAAAGAAGATAGGTTGTCTTAGTAGGCAACAGTGCTGTCCTTTTAGTAATGAAGACTGAAGATGTAAATACTAGCTATACGAGGACATGGACCTTCATGCTCAAAACCTATTTGACACCTAACAAGTCTCAGCTCTAGTTTTTCAGTTGGATATTAAATTATACAGAAAGAATACCCACTGAATGGACAGAAGGCTTCTCCTCTGTTTTTCTTTTTCTTCTCAGACAGTGATATCATTGTCTGATGCTTACTGTACTTCTCTCAAGCTTTGCACTTCTTTGAGGACTGTTTCTCTGTACTACTCCTTAAAGCTTGTTTTCATCTGCTAAAAATATATTCATATATGATCATATAAATACATTATGTACAATAAATAAATAAATAGAAATATGCTTTTCTGTGCTGATACCTATACCTTAGTGTTTGGTGTCCAAACTGGTCATAGATACAAAAGGTTTCATGTTTCTTTGTTTGTAGTTATCCAGATGATTATTATCTTTAACTGCCTTGTACTGTTGTCTTACTAAAGAATCCAGATCTGTCCTCAGGGTCCAGCATTCTGCAATGCCTGTCTACCAGGTGCTCTGCAGGCAAAAAATGTCCTTTCTGCAAAGAGCTTACATTATAAGAAGAGGGCTATGGCCAGTGATTGCATTAGCACATTTTAGTGAATTAATGCCTACTAAATGCTCGAATGAATGTGTCATGATAATTTTTAATAATCATTATGACTACTGTGGGAATTGCACACTTTGAACTTTCTGTATTATAAAAATATAAATAAGTGGCTGGAGTTTTGTAGATTTGTAACAAAGTAATTTAGAGTTAGTTGCCAAGATAGCACACAGAAGACTGGGTATAGGCTTGAAATATAAGGGGAAAACCAGAAAGTTTAAAAAAGGTGTAATAGTAAGGTACTAGGTTGATTTTATACAGCACTTACTTTTTCTGAAGCCTGACAGAAAGTCACATGAAGAGCTATGTATGCAACAGACACTATAACCTAGAAGTGGAATAAACTGTACAATCTACATCATAGATTGTAAAAGTCATGATTTCCCTTCATAGAAAACTAAATGAAAAATGGCTGGAATCTCATTGTGTAATACAAAAGCAAGGCTCTAAGTATTTTGAGCAGGAGTGACTGGATTTTGAGTTGATGCGCTGTATGGTCAAACTTTTCTTGAACTAAGCTGTGAGTGTAACTGAGCTGTGATCACATCTTGAAAAGTGATTTTGAATGTGTTTCAGCTACCATTTAGTGAGTGCTTCCATTTTATTCAAAGTAATATTTTCATTTTTATGGTAAAGTAAAAGCAGAACTGACATTTCCTGTAATGGTATTGCCTAGTAAGGCTAGTGATATTTGGATCCCGTTTTTACATCACCCTGGTAGGGAGATCTGACTCGCTTCGAACATTGCATCTCGCAAGTTTGCGTTGCAGTTTTATGCACCTTCCTAACCACACTCAGATCCATGCCATAATAGACAATTCATCTATATTTATAAGTGGAAAATCTGCTGCAAAAAGCACACCGTGTAAAGCAAAGGACAGGAATGAGAGGTAAGGAATTACTGTTGCTCCAGTTTTACCAAGCTGTCATTTTGGATATCTGCTGAAAAACAAGACAGTCACTACAGCTGGCTTGTATCAATAGAGGCAGTAGTAGCTTAGTAGTTTAGCCATCTTAGCAGTAAGCTCATTCTGGCTAATATAATTATACCATTTTCAGTTCTGGTGCTAGCTTGCTTCTGTTAGACCTATCTTTATCACCTCTGCTGTGAAGCATCTGTTATATGTGATGTGATACCATCTTCAGGATTTATATACATCCTTTATAACATCAGAGCAGTTTGCAGAACAGCACTTTAACGGGGTTCTCTGAAACTCAGAGAAATGAGCTGAAGTGCTCTCTTCACACCTAATTATTTTGTGCTTGAGCACTGTGACAAATGCTACAGGAATTGACAGTGGCAGCTACATTCATCTGTACCTTATAAGTGGTTTATTGAACACAATGTAAACTTCCAGAGGGGAACATAAAACATATAAAGGAGGTGGTCTAAAGGCTAGTGAGTACAGGTTGTTTACCTGGAGAGTTCTAACTATAAAGCAGTGAAGAAGGTGCTGTAGAGATATCCTACTAGCTGTCCAAATATCCTAGACATCCAGGCCAGCTCCCTGGAGAAATTGGTGGTGGAAAAAAAAAATACTGTAAATAAAACAAATTGCTGTTTAAGACAACATGGGATAATATGACAGTTACAATGCAAAGGCAGAATATACTAAGTTTTCATTTGTTTGAGAATCCAGCTTCCTGGAATTATCTAAGAGTGATGTTCTAACAAGTGAAATGAGACCAGAGTAAATTGTTGTTTTCTGTGTGTTCGTGTAATTTAAGAACTCTTAGTTTAATTTTGATAGCGTATGTTAAGTTTAGTTGGTTAGATGACGCTAAACAGGCACTTACATTTTTCTAAATGGCTTTAAAATATTTTTCCTTGATGTCTTTGATTCATCTGCTAAATTAAACAGTTTTGCTTTAAAAAAGACATTGCCTACTTCGTCATTAGGTTTTTAAAAAAGAAAGATGCAAATGCTCAGCTCTTGATGGGACAAGTAGAATGCTGCATCTTTGATGTCTGTGGTAGTCCTTATTCCAGAGTGAATGATACAACTTGATCCCAAGCACTGAAAGGCAAAAAGGGAAAAGGATTCAAGACAGAGAGGTGGACACCCTTGTTCTGAGAGTAAAATCCATTCTGATGGATACTTCAGGGGAATGTATGACCAGAACATTGAATTGAGATTGAATGGGTGCCCTACGTATGAAAGCTTCAATACTTTCGGTTTTTTGAATATTCCTGTAGTGTCTTCCATTTCAGTATAAACACACTATGGACCATTCTTAAGTTTTATTTTATTCTTTAGTTTTTGTCATCCTGTAACTCGTTTTAGGAAGAGAAACTTCAGGATTTCAGTTCAAGACCTTTCCTATTAGAATGATTTCACATGTGATACCGATTGCCTCTGCCAACTCTTAATCTGAAAACCCATGATTTTCTCAGAGAGTATGAAAGCAAAGTAACTTTGAATTGACTTTCAGTTCACAGTGTATCATTTGACAATGTAAATTCATAAAATGATTGATGTAATAAATACAAAAAATATCTTGCTTAGAGGTACACAATGGTTACTCCCATGAAATTGTCACCATGTCTTCCATTTTTTGCTGAAGAGGAAGGTAAAATAGATGAACACAGCCAGCTGCACTTAAGTAGTTTGGACTGCTGCTGTGCTGAGGACCTTTATGAAATGAGATAAACACACTGCAAATAAGTTTTCCTCAGTTAATAAAATATGAAATGACGATCCCTTTTCCACCTCGGTGAAAAATGATCCAGATTTTCTGTTTCTGATTATACTTCTCAGAAATCATAGCAATAGAAGCTGGAAGAAAACTTAAATAACACTTTCCTACTTCACTACAATAGAATTGTAAGAAAAATCTTTTGGATTGAAATGTTTGATTAGATTTAGCTGTACAGAAGTGCTGTGTTTTTCTAATTCTGATTAGACTGATTGGGACTTTCACTATGACATTAATGAAGCAAATAAAAGGTATCTTTAAAAGTCTTATCTTTTAACTTTTATTAATCCCCACTGCTAATTCTTTCAGCAGAATTGTTTCTTCTAATATTTAACATTTGATTGATCAGGTAGATCATTTCTTCTGCACAGAAATTTCCCAGTGAGGTTTAAGTCACATATGGGTTGAGGTTTGATTTGGTTTTGTTGTTTGTTTTTTTTATAACTCAGTCTTAACAAAAGCTGATGAAGGAAATATGGCATTGGAAATACAGAGAAAATCTTACTGGTTGCTAAATAGATGAATACTGAACAATATTTGCTGCTTTATGACATCTAGTACTAGTTTAAAAGAATGCTCACTTAAACCACTGAAAATTAATCATCTGATATTCACACACCTTCAAAGAAGATGTCTTCATTTTTTTTAAGTGGGACTCCCACTTAAGTGTCTTAAATCCAAGTCTGTTTTGAGGGGAAAATAAGTGAAAGACCAGTAATGGTCAGAAAAACCTTATGGCTATATTTCTGTGAGAAAAAAAGTGCAGCAGGATCACAATGGAACTAATATGCCAAGTAGAAAAGAGTAACTTGCATTTGCTAGGTATCTAGTTTCAGTTCTTAATTATACATATTTTCCCCATATACAGCCCTTGCATGTGAATACACTGTTTTTTACAGTTCTTATGAATTTGCTCATTTTGAGTTTGCAGCAGCAGCAAAAAGAAAAATGTTTCTAAATTTGATGTTAGCATAGATGAGCTCTGACAGTTCAGGTGCATGTGTAAGTGGCTTATAGAGAAAACTGATAGGAAAATTGAGGTAACAAGTTCTCCTGCTAAGTTGCATCCAGTGTCTTTCCACAAGCTCTGGCAACAAATTGACACTTACTGATCGCATAGTTAGAGAGAGAAGCAAGAGTCAAGGCTCAGATTTATCCTGAGGGGTGTGCAGACTGAAGTTCAAAGAGTTTTCCTAACCTTGAGCTAATTTTTCTAAGTAAGGACAGCACACCCCATTTGGGGATATAAAAGGCTGCCAAAAGCTGTCTCTAACAGCTGAAGTTTGGGTATGTTTGCATTTACAGTGTAAAACTATAACAATCTCAACATTGTATCTTTTCCTTATATAAGTTTAATGTTGGGGTTTTATTTCTGGCTGCTATTGTAGTTTTTGAGGAGTCATAATTACTTTCTGCTTTTTGTGCTGAGATTTAATATAAACTACTCTGGCCCTTATCCCCTACCCCCAAAGGAAGAATATATCTGGAAAGATGTTCCAGGCAAGGTTGTTGAGGTTACTCGGAAACCAATTACATACTAGCTCAAGGGAAACAAATTAAAGAAAAAGGTGCAAGATTCTGCCAAATAGTCCTTATGTATTCTCTAAAAATATCTTACTCAGGCTTGTACCCCATTGGTTCATTAAAAAAATAGTAATGTATTAGCACCTTGCAGCACAAATATAATGAAATACTCATTAATATTTCCATTGTAAATCACCTCTAGAGAAACTTACATAATTGAAAGGATTTTAATTTGTTCCTCACTGGTAGAATAGTAATCCAATTGATTTAAATGCACAGCTATTGCAGTGAATAAGGCAGTGTAAGTCTCTAACGTACTGCTATATAGGCTCTCTATGTAAACATCATCTATAGGTGCTCAGCGTCTGTAAACTCATGCATTAATTAAAAATAATTAAATGTTTTATGGAGCAATCATTACATTTCAAAAGCATGTATCTGATGCAACATTAGAATTAAAAGTGTTTCTTTTCTGTGATAGGAAAGGAGGAGTTTTTCACATGCTTTTTCACCTTCCTCCCATATAATTGAACATCTGTCAATTAAAATATTGTAGAATACATCTGTAATTAAAAGGTGCTGCTTTCAGTGAATTTTGAAGACATCATATTACAAATCCAAATTGTTACTTCACCTGAAAGAGCTTGTTTCCTCTGTAGAAGCCTTTATCTATTAAATGATTTGGTGATGCATACTTTGCCAGATAATTACTGTCTTCTTAAAACTGTCACAGAATTGTACACCTGCATCTAAGAATTCTGTTAGAAATAAATAAATACAGACTGTCTACTGAATTCATGCTGCATCAAAGGAATGCACAGGTATTTTGATATCATAATTAAATCCCTCTGAATTCTGAGACAAGTTGAAAGCTCTGGCTCCTATTTACAGTAGATACCACCATAATTTGTTTTGTTAACTGGGCATCACAAGAGTTTCACTCATGTCTCTACTCGTGGCTAGACATTTGGTATTTGTGTTGTTCAATGATTAAAGTAAGCTAATGTGGGACTCTTTTACTGCTAAATGGAGCAGTCATGTCTTCTCCAAGCAACATAAAGCCCCTGCTTCCTGTCTGTCCCTGTAATAAGTATTAGCAAATGCTCAACCATACATAGGTCAGATCAGTTCCTTGATATACTGAAAACCAACCTAGCTATATATGTGTATATACATACATTTCAGTCACAGACCGGACTAAAAACTATAGAGAGAGCACATCCAATTCACTCTGAGTTGAATGTTGCTGGGTGTTGTTGCAAGAAATGATGTAACTCTAATTCTCTTTCTTGAGAATAAGTGTAAGACAAATCTGTTTATTTGAAAAGCATATTGAATTGAAGGCTTTTTTTATGAGTATACTGAAACATTTTTAGTAATAGAGCTTTGACAAAACACACTCCAGTTTGCATCAAAGAGATGCAAGAAAGCTAGTATTTCCTAATCTAAGAGATCTTCATGAAATCCACTGAAACTTAATGGCCAATGTTTTCAGTTATAGCTTAAGGCAATGAAGCTATGCCAAGCTATTTTAGCATTTCAGAGTTTAAGGCATGTCTGGAAGACACTCTTAGTCATATGATTTAGTTTTAGGTAGTCTTGTGAGGAGCAGAAGTTTGGAATCAGTGATCCTTATGGATCCCTTTCAACTTGAGATACTCTATGGTTTTATGTTTCTATAATTTAAACTGCAGAGTTGTTTTTACAAGGGAAATATATCAATATATAGATATCAAATATATTAATGTTGGTACCATTTTCATATGCATAGTTAACAGAGAGATATTTTATATTCTTTTCAGAAATTCTCAGCAATGCTCACTAAAATGGAAACAGCAAAAATTACTGTGAGAAATAAATAGCAGCATCATAATTATCATCTCTTTTTGAACCCGTGTCAACAAAGACAGTAATCAAGATTAGTCATACCTCTGATATGTGCTTGGTAGAAATATATGTTTATGGAACAGGATCAAGGCTTTAATGATGCTCTTTGAAATATTAAATCCTCTAAAGTAGAAAATGGATAATTTCCAAATTATTGGTAAAAGGTTATATTTTTTCCTAAGGGATATCACACTTGATTCTTATTTCATAAAATGGTACAGTCGTAGACTCATTTAGGTTAGAAAAGACCTCTAAGATCATCAAATCCAGCCTGAGCTTAACCTAGAGTGGCCAAGTCCAGCACCAAACCATGTCTCTAAGTGTCATGTTTACATATCTTTTAAATATTTCCAGTGACAGTGACTCAACCATTTCCCTGGGAAGCCTGTTCCAATGCTTGACAACCCTTTCTGTGAAGACATTTTCCCTAATATCCAACCTAAAGCTTTCCCGGTGCCACTGAGGCCATTTCCTCTTGTTCTATCACTTGTTATTTGAGAGAAGACACCAGCCCCTACCTGGCTACAGCTTCCTTTCAGGTAGTTGTAGCGAGCCATAAGGACACTGTTTGTAATATGAGATGAAAAATGCATTTAAAACCAAGCTTAATCATGCCAAGTAATGTGACCCTGAGTGTTTCTTATTCCAAGTGAATTAACCCAGCTTCAGCCTTCCTGAAGCCCATGTTTAATGAAAAAGCTTTATCAACCTGAAATAACACTGTGTCTGCTTTCAAGGTAGGGCCCAAGCAGCAACTGGAAATTAAGTTACTAGAGAGGGTTCAGACAGACTTTCTTCTGATGACACGATATTTTTCTTGCAGAGATTAAAAATCAATGACAGTTTAAAAGAAAATAAGATAATATAACAGAGTTTCCCAAACTCTGCAAATTATATGTCACAAAAAGATGAAAAATAGACAGTCTCAGCCAGTTGGGATCTCTTCCCTTCCTTCCTATGTTCTTAGTGGAAACTTAATTATAGTGACATGTCTGATTGCGTCTCCCTGTTAGTGGAGGACTTTCTGGACTTATTCTACTTCTTGGAAGACTTTTTGTTTGCACCATAATGAGTTGCTATATAGTTGTTTAAGAAAGAACTAAAGCACTTGCCTACAGTGTCATTCATAGGTCAGTGATTGCTAACGGGATACAGAGTCAGACCCTCCTCCAGGTCAGCAGAACACAGCTGTCCCACGTGGGTAGTGATTATGTGTCATTACAACTTGATTCTTGTTCACTGTTCTGTCAAAAACGAGATTTTTGTGTTGTATCCATTTCTTAATGGCAGGTGTTACAAGCAAATTGGCATTAATTGGCAACATTGTTGGTGACCTCAGCAGAAAACCGAAGGTATAAAATGAACGAGAGCATAAAAGCTGTGATTACAGAGATGATCTCTATTTTAGTGCTTTGGAGGAATGGTGTGGAGAGTTTTTAAGATGAGCAGCAGCAGCTGTTTAGTAGAGAAATGGCTTGAAGGTCAGCCAGCCCACTATGCTGGGTCAGACCAAAGAACCGTCTAGCCAAAAAGCTTATTCCCAGCAGATGCCCTCAAGAGAATGCAAAAACAGAGGAAACGTGTACAATTATTTATAGGGGATATTTCCTACACCTCCAGCGACTTCTGATGTAGGTGCTTCCTGAATCAGTTTGTTATATAGACTAACAGATTCATCCTCTGTTTTTATCCTACTGTCTTTTACTTCTAATCAATACCCCTGCTTTTTAAGTGAAAACAGCAAGTGAACCACTGTTTCTTAACCCCTTTCTCTGTTATTTATTTTTTTACATACCTCAGTCATACAATTCCCTCAGCAGTTTCTTTTCCAGACCAATGAATCTTTGTTAACCTAATTGTTCAAAAACAATTCTGTTCTTTTCAACATCTAAATTTCAAGATCTAAATTTTGAGTGGTAATCACCTGTTCATATCCCATTACAGTACAGGGAAAGTTAATATTGTCTTTCTTCATGTGCATTGCTATACATTTATTTACTACATTTTTAGCAGTTCTTTTGTCTCTCAGCCATTCAGTATAATGAATATACTGAATTATTATATTCTGCGGCTCTTTTGAAACCCATCTTTTCATCATTCTTTATTGCTTTTTATCCATAGGAAGCTTGGTCAGTCTGGTGTTCACCCTCTTGTCCAAATCATTCATCAATGTCCTGAACAAACTATGTAACTATGGGAGTCCACTGATAGTACCCCTCTGCTATGTTTTCCTTGCTACAGTTTAGATAATTATTTATTTGATGTTTTCATCGTATTTCACAGCAAATTAGTTAAGAACCTTTTGTGAGGGATAAATGTTTTTTTTGAAACCCAAGTATGCCTTAGCAATTGCTTCTCTCCTATTAACTAAGTTTTGGACAACTCTAAAAGATTTGTGAGACATGTCCTCTGTTTGCAAGAGTTGTGCTTGGATTTGTTTCCTCCTCCGTTTCTTATTTTCATCCATGTGTTTTGAAGGGGATACATCAAGGAATCTCAGATTGAATTGTTAATAGCTTATAGGTTAAATAGAGCAAAATGAGCTGCTGGTCCTATGACATTATTCTGTTTCTATGCAATCTTCTTATGGACATATGCATGCCCTGTTTTGTCCTTAAGAAGATGAAGGGGGATAATTCCAAGTTTATGCCCTACCATAAACTGGTTAGTAGAATATGGCTTCATAAGAAATACATATTTGAAACTTAGACTAGTTTGACCCCTTCATATCCTTTTCCTGTTGTTGGCCATTAATGTTCAGATGATGTAGTAGGGTTTCTGCAGGTATAAGTAGTTTGAAACTGTGGGGAAAAAATAAATTACTCCTTCTAGTGTGTTTCTCAAATATCAAGTCTTTGAAATTGTCTGGGGAAGACCCATTTGCTTTAGGAATTTACAGCAGTTTTAACAGTTTAGCATTTTGACATGAATATTTCTATGCTGCAGTTTCATAGCTTTGGGGTTAATAGCTTTTTGACCAAGTGGTGTTGGCCATTTTTCCCCCTTCAATTCATTAACCTAATGAAAAGCTGTGATGTACGTTTTCTAAAATTCTAACTTTTACTTATTTTGAGATACTTTTTCTTTACACTGATACCCTACTGAAGCGCTTGATTGAAGTGTAATGGACTCAAACGGAAACATTAAATTGCCTAAGTGACCTACTCATTAATTTTTTTGCTGCCAAATGCTCTTAAATTACCTGGAATATTACAGAATATTGTTCAACAACCTGATAAAAGTCGGGTCATTCTGTGGTTTCTTTGCTTTTGTAAATACTACTCAGTGCTTATTTACAGCTCATATAAAAATAACTAGCTTTCAACTCTGTTCTCTACTGGAAAGTTCTCTGCACAATGTGGGATAAAAAATTTTGGTTCAGAGACAGCACAAACGTCTAACTTTGACCTAAATATGTATGTCTGTGAATCTTTCTCAGCCACCTTTGCATAAATTTTATTGTTGTCTTTATAAAAGAGTGAAATGCTCAACTGTCATGGAAATGCAGAGCTATAAATGCCAATAAAAAAATTCCGATATATGATTTTCATTTATTTTTTAAGAAATTCCTAGGTTGTTCTATTCTGTATTTAATAAGCATTTTTAAGCTCATAATCATGCTCATAAATCTCTGTTGGTACATTGAGCAGTGATTTCCAGCATTTTCTAATCTAATTGATTTTTGCCTATAAACCATATTTTGAAATCAAATGCAAACAAGCCCAGTTACCATCATTTTTGGGCATACTTCTGTACTTTCAGTCATTGATGCAATGATGTAACCTCTGGATATTATTACACAAGCTAAAAAACTACGTATTCTGCAAGTGTATATCAACTAAGAAGTATGTGTCTCTGCAGTTTCCTGAATATTTTAGTGGTAGTGGCTCTGTGCCAACTTTTAAAATTTCATAAATATTTTCTTTTAATCGTGTTTCATTCCTGGTGCTGCCATGCACTATTTAGTTGCAGTACGTGAGATGCTACATAAAAGGGCAGGCTGAACAGTCTGTATATAAGCTCTAGGTTAGGTCTGAGCAGGCCCTGTTACCAGTAGCTATACATCCAGTCTAATTCCCCTAACTTAATTTTCATTTGCACACATTTGATTTAAGGTTATTTTCTTTTATTATGTGAAATGAGTAGATTGTAAAATGTTCACATTTTCACTAGACATCCTTTACTGCTTTACTGTTTCAACAATCTTGCCTTTCTAGTAGAGGCATTTGAAGAAAGACTTTCAAACATAAAATTTCAAAAGTCATCCGTCTATAGTATGATAACCCAGGAATCAGAATTTTAAATCTACTGTTAAATGATATAATAGCTAAAAGTCAAAATACACCAATTTTCTAGTGTAGTATTTAATTAGGATATTCTTTATGTCCTTTTCTCTGATGATTGAAGCATGTAGAAGAGCTGTACAGAGCAAATTAATTTAAACTACAAATGTATGTTATGTTGCATTTAGAAAAAATTCATGACGTTTATGACTGAAAACTCTTTCCTTTCTAGTATCAGTTATTAATATTAAGAAAAATTTAGATATGTTCAATGTTAAAGTAACACTGAAATTGCATCAAAAGCAAAATATCAAGATGGGTAGCATATGAGTTTTCATTTCTCTACCACATCCTGATTTTCTTGAATACTTTTACTGTGATGATTATTCACTTCTGAGACAAACAGACCGAGAGATGCATATTCATGGGTTTTTCACTATATTGTGTTATAAACTCTCCTACTGTTTCTCATTTATTCTGCACAGGCTCCATCATCACCTTCTTCACCCATAGCTAATGAACCAAAATACGAGAAGCGCTGGCTAGACACCTTATCAGTTCCTCTGTCGATGGCTCGAATCTCGAGGTACAAAACCGGAACAGATAAATTAAGGTTTGTAATCTAAAAGGGGAGGCACTGGGTTAGTTAGCTGTACATAGTGTTTTGCTGTGGATTGTTGGCTTTATAAGAATTGAGTGGAGATATGAAATTCTTCTTATTAAAAACTATGCAGTTCATCTTCTCCTAAGATTAATGGCATGCATGGTGATTACCAAAGATAAAGTAAAGCTTCTACAAATATATTTCTATAATCTGTTGTATCTTGGGAATTCAGTTAGCATCAGCAGCTAGGACAAAGGTTAGTCCTGGCGTTATGTGAATTAATTTTAAAGCTACTACGTTTCCTCCTGTATCACTAATAGGATACTTCTATATTCCCCAGTTCTAATATTGTCAATTAACTCCTTCTTCATCGTAAATGATAACACAGTGCACAATCATCATGCCTGTGCTATTATGTCATATAGATATATTTGTATCACTGTCATATAGAAACTCATATTGATGAGTTTTGGCAAAGTACGTGGTACAAAATATTGTATTTTTGATCATAGAATTTTTTTGCATCTCAGAGACATAACTAATGGTTCATAAAGTAGCCATGGAATAGGATGTCAGAGGTGATTTTCCTGGGTTTCAGGAAAGATGAAAGCAAAAGTGAAGTTTAATAAAGCTTCAATAAATAATATGCTTGAGAAAGTTTAACACATTGCAGCATACATAAGCTTCTTCTGCAAACCATTATGTGGTACAGCCGACTCAAATCTACCAGTAGTTGCAGGCCAGGCAGTCCACAGTTCTCCATATGTATCAGAACAGGAGTTCATTTATTGTCATTATTTTCCGTGGTCTTTATGGTTGCCCTATATTTATTTGCTTTTAATATATATTAATGAGATAATTGGAACCTCTATTGATGCATCAATATACAGGTCACCTGCTACCAGGAGGTACCAGAAATTCGTGTGAATACCTTTCTTGATGTATACCACATTTTTCACTTGTTTCCTAAAAATGACCTGAAAAGCATATGCTGCTTTAATTTATAGCAATCCATCTTCTAAGGCAGTTGGCAGCTCCTCTCCCAGACTTTTTTGTTAAAGCATCACAGAGGAATAATAATAAATGGGCCAGAAAAGTTTTAGATGTTTCCACAGACTTTGTTTGAATTCTTAATTCTCTTTTACTTAGTGTCTCATCACTTCCTCCACCACTTTCTTCCTCCCTGCTTCAACTGATAAGTTCATATTGTCCAGCCTTGCCCAATCTATCGCAGACCTCCAGCCATTCAAGGCTTAGAAGTTCTGTGCATTAAGTAAACAAATCTCAGTGTTAACGTTTAGGCATCAACTTATCATCAGTTTTCTAGAATCTAAAGGATAAATGGAAGAGGGTAGAACATTTAAACCTCTGACTTCAGTTACCACTCTGATAGTCTGAAGCACTTTCACTCCTGTGCTGTGCACTTTGCACATTAGATGGAGAAATCCCAAGGGATTCCAGTTCCCGAAACAGTAGCATGTGTATTTTGAGAATTCTTTGAAGTAGAACACCTTCAGATATTGTACTGGGTCTGGCTGAGATGAAGCTAGTTTTATTTGTAGTAGTCCATATGGTGCTGTGTTTAGGTTTGTGTCTAAAGCAACGCTAGTAGCACACCAATATTTCGGTTGTTGCTGACCAGGGCTCACACACCATCAAGGCTTTCTCTTTTTCTTGGTCTGCTCCTACACAGTGAATAGGCCCAGGGGTAGGCAAAAAGTTGACAGGAGGCACAAGCAGGACCAGTGACCCAAACTGACCAAAGGGATATTCCATGCTGTGTAACATTTTTGCTCAGCAATAAAAACCAAGCAGAGAGGGCTTGGGGGGAGCGAGCCGTTTCTCAGAGACTGACAGGACATCATTCTGCTTGTGGGAGATAGTGAATGGTTGCCTTTGCATCACTTGTTTTGTTGTAATTTAGTTAACTGGGGTTTTTTCCTCTTCCGTTTGCTCATTAAACGACCTTTATTTCAGTTTATGAGGTTTTTTGCTCTTCCTGTTCTCTCTGGTGTGCCTCTGGAGAGGGCTGGGGGAGTGAATGGCAGTGTGGACACTTGGCTGCTGGCCCAGGATCAACCCATCACAGATATATTTTTCTTGTAAGATTTGAAGAACTTAGTGCTTTCAGTTTTAGTCTTGGAGAGACATATTCTCTTGTGATGTATCTCACTCCCATATATATTTAGTATATGTACCACTCTGTAATTACTTGTGGTTTTTTTACTATTGTATACACTCTGAAGAAAGATGAAATAACTCCATAAAGCCTACCACCATCCCATGATACTTTACTTCTAAAGTAAGTGCTCCTTGCTTGTTTTGGTGAACCAACAAAAACAGCTATATGAGCATTAAAGGAATACTGCCTTGAGATTAACTGTGGATGAGGCGTTTCCCATATCCTTACTAAAGGTGTTTATTTTTGCCTAAGGGACACCAGACTGCTCTTACCATATGCTCTGAAATGCATGTACGTATTTTTACTATTATCCTTTTTTTACATTTCCCCATGTTCATATATGCATAATGTCCAACATTTGTCTTCAGTAATTGCTTTCTAAAATCAAATATCTGCTTTGCATGAAATAAAGCCTCTGATCAATCTAGATGAAAATCCCGCTTTCAACCATATCTACACAACTCTGTTCCCTTCTACATTGCAGCCATCAGTCTAAAGCCATTAGAGTGAGTCCGAATTCATTCCCCTGAATGAATAACATATCCTTCGAACCAATTTCCTACTTTTGCCATAATGTTTACTTGGAGCCTATTTGCATACATGGGTTGACATCATGCCTGTTTTTCCTGTATTACATGAGTCCATGAGTCTGTCATAATTGTAACTTTTTGTCTCCCTCATGTTCTTTTTCATAACTGTGTTTTGTTGCAATGCTTCATTATGTTTTATCCACTAAGTTACTTCAGCTGGTCTTGCAAATGTACTCTGGCATCAGAACAGCCAGGTTACTTTTTAAATCAGTGTTGTTGAAGAATTGGAGCTATCATCTGTAGTGTCACATACACAGGTGTGCATCTTCTTCTCAGGTAGATGGGCTGGATGAAAGGTCTTTTTCGCTACTTCCTACCTGAATTAAATTCAGAGAGTTCTATATAATTCTTTCCATCAAAAATTACCTGTAGTCCATTGGCTTTTGACATAACTTTTTAACTATGCAAAACATTATGGCTTTTGAAAAGTTATTAAAGATTGTTTATCCGCTCACAGGAAATGCACACTCTGCTTTCTTCAGTCCTTCTTTTCCCTGACATAAAATCATCTTTTTCACCTGTGGAATTCTTGTGATTGGCTGCAGCAGAACTTACCATACTTTTGTTAATATACTCTGATTTTTAAAAATATATAGTATTGTTTAGCCTATGTATGTTATCTGTAAATCCAACTAGTCTTGCAGTTCTGATGTGGTAAACTGCCATCTGCCAGTGTGGATAATTCCTCTGACCTCATTCACTTTACTTCTCCCTGATATTCAAGATTGTTTCATATTTTCAACATTCTTTTTCTGGTGGTGTAAGTAACATTCATGTAACCTTAGAACAAGAAAAAACTTGTCTGTCGTAAGGTTGGGCAGAGTCAGATATTTTATTAAAGGGCCTCTTTTTGTTGCCTTTATTTAAAAAAAATACAAAATATTACAAAATGTGGCATGTCATCATCTTGCTCAGTATTAATTTTTTAATTAGTAATACCTTACATAGCTAGAGACGTAGGTTAGACTGTAGTTTACTTTTAGTGTGCCTTATATCGAATCTAGTCTAATCTAATCAGATGAGGCTGTATTATTTCCTTTGTGGTTAAACTGTGCAGTTTAAATTCTTCTGTACTTCAGTTGAGTTTTCTGGTAGCTTTGCCAAAAAAAGGGCATACTTTCAGCATACGCTTGTGTCATGAGATGGCCAAGATCACATGTATCTGTTTGACTCTTATTCGTTGTTCATGTGAAGAGAAAGGAGTTACCTTTGGCTTTTCATTTCACTTGACTTTTATTGTACTTTTCCCAGAAAGTCTTTAGACTGTGACTCCATGACACAAGAATATTTTTTTCATATGTTTTAAATTCTGTTAACACCATATATATTAACAGAAACAAGAGAGAATGGGATAGATATTTCCCTTCCTTATAAGAGAATGACTGAAAATACTGCACAATGGGAGTGTGAAATATGTTTATCAATACCACAAAACAAAAGCAAAAAAATTTCCTCAGAATATTTTAAAGGAAAGATAAGAAATGTAGTAGATGTCATTCCTCTTCTCAGTGGAAGATTAAACGCTGTATTAGCTACTGAAATCACCTTGAATTAGTGTATTTCACATTGTTGATATGATTGGAGTCTATCTGAATATATTTTTATATGCAGCATGCTAATGACTCTTTCTGATTACTTAGCAATTCAATAACTTTTTTATTCAATTGCTTTTATAAGATAGCACTGCTGTTTCTAGTATTCTAGACTTCTCACCAATCCGTAAATGTAACTTTTCTCTGTAAGAAGTAAGGTAATATAAATGTAGTGAGAATGCTATTGCTTTGAATACTCTTAATTGCTAGTTGGCAACGGAAACATTTTTTTGACTGTTGAGAATAGAATGGTCAATAAATGCGATGTAAGTTTAACAGAGAAACAGTAAGATCAGTAAGTTTTTCTTAGCCAAAGGAATTTGTGGTTCATATTGTAGTTTGGGGTGGAGTTGATTTTTTTTTAAGAAAAGTAAAGATAGGTAGTTTTTTAGAAGGTGGAGAACATAGTCGTTCACTGTAGTCTTTCATTTTTGTTCTGGAATTGTTATTTGGGAAAATGCAGATAACTATTTTTAGTCCTTACAGCAGATACTGATAGTACTGTGTAATAATTTTTATACAGTGTATTGACTGGAGCTTTGAGTGAAGGTACAATAGCTATAACATCTTGGATATTATGAGTTTAGAGACTGAAGAAAAAATGCTTATTTGGAATATGGAAGATTGAAGTAGTGAGTGGAATGAAAGTAATTCAGGGCCAGTATCTATGAGCCCATGTATCTAGGATCCCAATTACAAAACAACCTAATTAGATTTAGGTTTTAGACTTTCTATTTCTTGGTATTCTCACCATTGTAATTACTACAGAGTATGTGTATTTTTAAATTTTTTCTTAATGCATTCACTGGTTTCTTAACAGATTCCTTCTGAAGGATTTTATTTTCCATTTAGCATTTCAGTAAATTAACAAAATGCTTTTAATTAGATAAATAAATTGAAAACTAAGAAATTGAATCGCAGTTTTCTGACACATCAGTTAGAAAATATCTGTAGAAGCATAAATGTCTGTGTTACTTCAGTTATCTTATTTGGTTGCTGTAAGTGAAATGAAAATAAAAGTTACAATACTGGAAGCAAAATGTTCCCCCAAAAACCCAAACATTAAATGCAATCCAAGTTTATGTTTAATATCTTCTGAGCTACATATTTTCTGTTAATAGTCCAGTTATATGTGCATATTTAACCATTTTTTAAGATATGAGGTTCTATGACATTTACAATACAAAATCCCATTACTTTTAACATGACATTTCAAAGAGATTAAGTAATTCAGATCATTTTTTTTTTGGAGAATTTCCACTCAGATCTACCCATAGTCCTTAAAACTTCAGTTTAAGTAGAAATTCTAGCAAGAGGGCCGTATAGTACTAGAAGCAAGCCACAAGAAAGTGTTGTAACAAAAGCAATAAAAGCTAACTCAAGCATCAAAAACTCATACAAACAGGAAGGAATACTGATTCAGGACCTGGGAAGATACAAAGCTGATCAAATCTGTCTGTCTGTATCAGCATGGTAGTAAACTTAAGATAAAAGAGATGTTGTCAAACGTATATCTAGACTTTTATAGAAATATCGGTATAATAAAATACCTATATAAGTCTAAGAGAGATGGTTTCACATGCCACAGATAGTAAAAAATATAAAAATATGCTTTGCTGAAATTCTTAGCCTCTACTAAAGTAAAAATTCAGCTTTTCACATTTCAGCTGGCACTGAAAATACTTTTTATCGCAGAAAAGTCTTTGGATTTAACATGTCTATAGTAGCAAACTGCTTGTATGGAAAAAATTTCCTTACTATTATTGATTAATAGTATTTGTTTAAAAGTGTCAGTGTCAAGAAGAGAACTTAAAGTCTACCAATGCTCATCTGTTATTTTGACTGCCATTCTCACAAAGATAGTGTTTATTTTATTAAAATAAATTAATGCCGTAAAAATCTCCAGAAGAGACCAAGAATGCAGATCTATTTATCATTTCACCTTGGAAGTGAGATAGAAAGACACTGAGTGTGGAAAACGGTCCCTCATGCTCCTTAGCAGAAATGCTTGAGGGAAACAAAGTTGCAGGTAGGGAGACAAATCTGAAAGTAAGAAATGTGAGGGCAATGCAACACAAATTTCTAGTATTTAGGAAATGCAAATATTCATTTCTGGTTCTAGCTGCAGTAGTCAGTAGCATAACTGCAGTAATAGAAGATGTAGCAATTTCCTCTGTCTGTGTTTTAAAATTATCTTGGGGCCTCAGGAAAACAAAAAAAACAAAAAAAAAAAATCCAAACCAACAAAGAAAATAAAAACCTGACAGCAACTTTCTAGCATCTTGAGACCTTTCAAACTTACTATTTGGTATTAAATGGAAAGCTCCTCCTTGTCAGCTAACAGGAAGAGGTGCTTTGTTGTGTGTCTTTTTTTCTTTTCTGTGTTTTGAGGAAATGGCAGAGAGAAAGGCATGTCATTCAAGCCTGTAGGATTTTCTCGTGAATTCCAGTGCCACCGTGGTGTTTGCTTTGATTGTTTCACTCAAAACAAAAGCCTCAGCATTTATTTTGTTAAGCTTTTATTTTTAGTTTGGATATCTGTTTTTACTTGTAGCCTTCTGTACACTATGCTTTTCAGAACACAGTATGGTACATGGAACAATATCAATATATTATGAGATCTTCAAAGAGAAACTTTTGTAACTGAAAGCAAGAAATAATCATGGTAAAGTTGGTGAAGATTCAGGGCAAAACCACTGTTTTACTACAATAGACTTCATGACTGGCATCTGTAAACTTTGAAAAGCCCTGGCTGTTTTTTATCCTATGTCATTTACACTGAACTGCTTTCTGGTAAAATCAGCTTCCTGCCCAATTCAGCACAGTGGGGACAGCAGTGCCCCAAAGGTCTCAGTCTTGTGTGCCAGGTAATGTGGCCACCACTGGCACATCAGAAGCCTCGAACCAGCCTGAGCTCTAGGAAAGGATGTCCTGCTGTCAGTCTGCTGGAGCAAGGGAAGAGCTCTGCAGGAAGGCCTTGGGGATCCTGGCAGACTCTGAACTGAGCAGGAGTCAGCTGAGCACACGTTCAGGGATGAGGTCCCATATGAGGGCCTGCATTAGCAATTACATAGTCAAAGTCAAGGGAAATGGTTGCTCTCATCTATTCTCGTCTATTTGCATTCCTGAGGCCACACCTGAGGTAGCTGCATCTGTGTCCAGTTTTGGTCTTCCTGTGGAAAATATTTGTATTTTAAGAAAGTTAGTGAGGAGGCTGGACTAGAGGACTTGCAGTATTCCTCATACCCTATTTGATTCTGTGCAAATATCCTGTTAGTGAAGTGTTAGATCACTAGATGAATATTGAATATTATTAGCCGTCTGTAATTGATCACCATATTTTAATAAGATAAAGAACAATAGGAGCTTTAGTGTAATCCACACTAACACCAGCACTATGTTTCAAATGATAAAATATAGGGTAATTTTTATAATAAAAGTTGGATTTTAATTTTGATTGCCTGTTTTGTTTGCATCAATTGTTAACTGAGGACTTCCCTTCTGTGATCTTTCATCAGCCAGTTGTGTAACTTTGTGCCACTGGGATAGGGCATTCAGGTCTTTGTGTGTCTGCTGAAGGTGAGTTGGTATCTAGGCACTCTGTGGTTCCGTGGAGAGCACATACAATTGCTTGGCTCTCCTAAATGCTCTGGACAGTCCTCTCGCTGTGTAAGGATTCTAGCATTTTAGCTTTGATATTTGAATTGGATATCTAAGCCGGGCATTGTGAATGGCTTCTCTTCACAGCATTAAATTAAATCTGTTTCCAGGCTCCAGTGTGTATCAATGCATAAGGGCTGACAGATTCTCACTGTCTCAGTGGGATGTTGAGGAGATCATACCCTAAGTCATTTCATTACTGCACTGTTGGGATCTTTGACAGAGCCTTAGGTAAAAAGAACAGTATGCTTGTGAGGTGATTATTTGACTCAGTTTACTTGAAGGCAATAAAAGGATTTTTTTTTTATCTTTTCTTTCTTTCTGAAGAGGTGAAAGAGATTTACTGAAATGAAAGTGACACAGAATTGTGCCATTGCCATCAAGTTTTAGTATTTATGTGATTATTCAATCATGAAAGAAAAACAGGCAATCAGCCGATACCTATTTAAATCTTCAGGCCAAGCATGTTAATTTTTGCAAAGAGCAAATATAATGCTTTACAACTCTTTTAAAAGCAAAGCATCTCATACATGTCTATTCAGGTACTTTGTCTTATTTATATTGTGTATGATGGGTAGTTTATATTACCTTTTCAGGCAAGTATATAGAGTTCAGTATTCATGTTCATTGTCAAACTCCGTACAAATGACAAAGGGTAGGTTAATAACTTCTTCAGTAAGTCAGGAATGAATAACTGCACATTAACCCCTATATGTCATTTTGACTGTTGACATATATCATTAATTAAGCAGTAGAGGACTTCATCTTAGATCAGAGAACCCCAGGAAGACTCAGGGACTTCATAGAGCAATATTCTTGATTCAGTAGTTGGCTTTCTTCTAGGTTAGTACCAAAAATGAAGCAATATAGCATGTAAGTATACATATCTAATTTACAAATGTAGAAGGTAACAGTGATATTCTCCACATTATATACAAAACAAACATATTCACAATCACTGAGGTAATTATAATTGTCTTTCACAATATTATGTAACTAAAATCTAATTCTCCTGGCAATCATAGACGTTTAAATAATCTGAGCATCTTTCTGAAGTTTAGTTGCTGCACCTATTGCATGTCACTTTTTTTAAATTTAGACCAGTGTACTTCTGTGCCACTACTTAATAAGCTTTTATTGTTCCTATTGGAAAATCATAAGAGCTAAAAAAGCATATTCCGCCAGCATCCAGATGCAGGGGATTTCAGAGGTACATACACAGTGCCTAACTTACTACAGATAGTGAGGAAAGGAAAGCATTGGCATTTGAAGAATAAAGTTGCTATAAACACATAAAAGCTGCATTAAAAGTTAATAAAATGCAATTGCACATTAGCCTGTGCCAAAGCTGTTTTGAGGAAACTATTTAGGGAAAATTTTTTGAAGAAACTTTTAAGAATGTTTTTCAAATTCCTATGTCGTAAAAGAGCTTAAAGTAAACATTGCTTTGAATGATACATAGAAGAGTATAGGAATCCAAGAAATGAAAGCTAGAGAAGACAGTTCTTTGAATCTTCATACATTCCTAGTAAATGAAGCCAAAATGTAATAAAGAAAATTGGCATTTCGGCTTAAAAAAACACTATGTTTTTTCAAAAAGACCTAATGCATATTTCCTGAATACACTACCTTAAGTTCAATAATTATGGACATAATATGTATACCCAGGGGAAGTAAATTATCATGAGCACATGTATATATTGGTACAGAGAAAGTACTTATTGTATCTGTTGCTCTTGGTACTGCCCTATTATCTTTGATTTTGTTGCCTTTTTATTGATTGGTAAATTAAACACTCAAAAACTTGTCAAAAGGCATAAAAATCACTTGAACACTGACAAATATTGGGCAGTTTCAGAAAACTGACGTATCTTCCTTTACGGATATATTTCTTCTTACTGCAGATCTAATGCATTTGAAGTGCTGGCACTCGATGGAGTTAGTACTGGGATACTTCAGTTTTATACAGCCCAGGAGAGTGCTGACTGGCTGAGAGCAATGTCAACTAACATCAGTGATTTGACACTTCAAAATGTATGTTACTTTCTGCATATTTTCTTGTTTATGCTATTGTAAAATTATTTCTAGTTTTCAAAGGGTAAGAAACAATTCACCTTTAAGTACAATATATAAAATGCTTGTGTATGGGGAGGAAAAGGAGAAAGGGAAAAGCAGGGAGAGGTTGCCTGATTAAAAGTATCAAGAAGTTTTCAAGGCTTGCAGTGTTAGCATAGAACAGAGAGCAGGAGAAAATCAGATTACGTTTATCATTTTAAAGACTTTTAGGGCAAAATATTTATCTATGCTGGTCATTTCACAGAGCTTTAGATGTGACCAAATATTTCATTTTACATTTTTGTAATTCAACTGTGCTTGAAATTAGCATTTGTTGATTTTGAAACAAGCATGCGAAAATTCTGTAGCTAGTGAAGTATAATTTACAGAGGCTTACTGGGAGACAGTAATTTTACATCTCTAAGTTGTCTAAGAGTTGATTTATTGAAGGGCACATTATTCCATCTCACTCCCTAGAAGTATAAAGATGCTTATGGTATTTTAAGTTACCCCTGTAAATTAATAAGTAACAATTGCCTTTGCAAGCAGAAGTATTAACTAATCCCCAGAGAAACAGAAAATTACTATTTGGACAGCACATTTATTATTCCAACAAAGAGCAGCTAAAAATATTGATAATTATGGAATTAACCATAAAGTTAAATAGAGGACTCAATAATGTACAGTTTTGAAAATATATTTGTTTTTAAGAAATGGTAAAATTCAGTGATGAAAATACAGTAGCACAGCTGTCCCTGAAAGAATTGTCTGTGCAGGTTTTAATCTTTTTTTTCTCTAGATGTGTTGAGTCTGTAACTTCTTCCATAGATTATGATTTAATAGCCTAACTTTAATTTGTGCTTTGCACTCTAAACGAACTGTTGCTTAAGTCTCCAGATTATATTGTGTAAATTTTTTATTAGATTTCAACATAAATCTTTGGTTAAAACAGGCTTAGAATTTAATTTATTTTCCTAGTCTTCAAAAGCTACATGAATCATATTTGACCATATTAGTTCATTTATTCAATTAATTCTTTTAAAATGTTCAATTGCTAAAACAATGTTGTTGACAAAATCAAACATTTTTGCTTATGACACATTCTTCATAAATACTCTCTATTTAGTGACTCACGTCATGTACAGGGTATTATTATTTGATAATTCTAAGAAAGTGTATGGTAATATTTCTAGAGTAATTCCAGTTCAAAGTTACTAAGCTTTTTTTTTTTTCTTTCTAGAGAAATTCACTGAATAAAAGCCACTCCAAGGATATAAGTGAATAAGAATAAAACTAAATGTAGGCAGCTTTTATTAGTCGTAGGATGCTAGTCTGTTTTTTTCAAAGGACTATGTGCAGTAACTGTGTCCTGACATAGTCTCTTCACTGTGCTGCAACCTGTCAGCAGCAATATTTTATTATAAAGTAAGTACGTTCATTAGTCTTCTCCACTATCTATTAATAGTGAATTCTGTCAACAAAGTAATCCATCTGGTGTTCATATATCTGGCTGTTCCCAGGAAGGGCCTGAGAAACCACAGTCATGATGAATGCCTGTGTTTTGTGTTCTTAGTGAGTTACAAAGTAAACTCTATGCAGCTCATATGAGAAGCGTATAAACTTTTTTGCTTGGATTGTAGCTTTACAGGTTTTGTCAGATGTGCAGCCTGTGGTACAACTGGAAAGGTCTGGCCAGAGTATGTTTTTAATTATTGATCATCAGAAAGGGAGATGCAGTAGTCAGTGAGAATCCCTTTTGTTGCAAACTATTTTTAAGACTAGGATTGTGAGGCTGGAGCACAGCAGAATGCTGGAAAGCTCTGCCTCTGCCTCTGCCTCTGCCTCTGCCTCTGCCTCTGCCTCTGCCTCTGCCTCTGGGCAGCCCGAAAACACAGACCACCGTCCACAGTGCTTAGGGCAGGGCCTTTGACTCAGGCTTCTTGAAAGTCCATTTGGAATCCTTTTCATGAACTTAGACCTATCATTTCAGAAAACGATTCTTTTCTTATCATACCTCTGACTCTGACATTAGAGAATGGATCTGTAATTCCTTCAGAGCTTCTTCCTGTTTCTGCACTTCTCCACTTCTGTAGAGTGTCTCTCCATTCTCCAGGAGTGAAGATAATCACTACTAATTCAGAAATTGTTTCAGAGAGTTCCTTATCTGGTTATGGGTTATTTTCATGAGTACTTGCTGACTCGAAGTTCAGTTGCTTCTCCAAATATTTAAACTATTGATTTCCTATTCTGTCCCGTGCCATCATCTTTGTATGGAAGTTAGTTACTAGATACATGGTCACAATGGACTTTCTTGCTAATACTCTTGGCATAATGTCAGCATCCTTATCTAAGCTATTACTAGGTTTTTAAGCCATACTTCCCATTATTCGTGTTTTGCTTCCACACATTTTTACGTTTTGTTTTGCTGGTATTTGTTTCATGACTTTAGCAACTTTCCTTGCACCTTAGTCATTCTTACTTAAACTGTGCTTATTTGTGCTACTCTTATATACATTCTTTGTCCTACATATTTGCATAACATTTTGAATAATTTATTTTAGAATTTTAGTTCTTAAAGAACTCCTAATAGGGATTAATTGTTTTCGTACAGTGCACCCAATCTTTCCTGTATCACTTTACCCTAATATACTTCATTTTTTTATTTTACCCCAATACAGTCATGTTCAGCAGCTCTTTGTCAGATCTCCTGCTGATGCCAGGAGACTCCTAATGTAGGTAGTGCAAAAATAGCTCTGCCAATGTGACACTTCTGCTAATGTCAGACTATGCTTTTGAAGTACTGAAACATCTAACTTCCATACAACGGCAAGCTCTCTGGGGATCAAGTGTATGGGAGGAGTCACCTTTCAGCGGTGAAGATGTGAGAAGTTGTTACTGCATAGGAATGCTGCCCCTGTATGTTAGCATATTTAGAGAGTGTTACTTGGTAGATGAGAAATTATGATTCTGGTACCAGCCTGGACTTAGTTCTTAGATGACAGAGGAGCACAGAGAATGCTGCAACATGGAGAAAAATGTAAGCGTGTCTTTTCAGTCCTCATTGCTGATATACGCTTTGTATGCTTAGGTCAGAAAATCTCCTAGTAACAGTTAGCTTTACAAGCAACAGACATTTACTGTTGTTTCTGAGGACCCTTGCCCCAAATTATTCATCTCTCTGTTCATATTCTGTTTTTCGCATACTTTTCCACCAGCGTGAAACTTACCTATCCTCTTCCTTTGTGGTTCAATCCCCATTTTCAGTGTTCTCAAAGCCCTTTACATTTACCTTTGGCAGAAATAAACAGAGGTGAATCAGTACCTCACGTTTATTTCTTCATACACCTCTTTTCTCACAGAAGGAGGTGCAGTTGAAGAAATTGAGGGAAGAGGGGTAGCAGAAACTGGCAGTGAATCTTCCACGATGAAAGAAGAAGCCCAGGAAAGGAGTTAATCTGCATGTGCTTCTCACTGCTCCTGTTCTTAATTTCTTCAGCTGAAGGGTTCTTTGTAGGTTGAAGTGACAGTGCTATGATGGTGATGATTTTTTAGGAGAAAGGTCTTTGGGATCATTACTATTTCTCTCTGTTTTTCACCATTCAGATTGACAGCTATTAGATACGTGCAGCTTTTCTCATGGATCTTAATTATTTTCTTTGAATTACAGCATAGAACATAACTTTAGTCATAATCAGTAGAAGCACCTAAAGGTAATGCTGTCAGTTCATTTACATTATAGAGATTTGTTTCTTGTATTTATAACTTTCTCAAGGTTTTTTGTTTTTTCCCAGTATACTCTAATGGTGTTACTTTTTTTAAAAAATATTCATAAATAAATGAGTAGGTCATAAGCAGGTAAGAGAACAAGTTATGATGCACTTGTTCCACTTTAAACATTATTTATGATTTTTATAAATCATTCCAGCAGTTTCATTGGAGGATGGTAGAAACTTAAAATTTTATATGAAAATGGAATTATTAATCCAGTTCACATTTACACCCATGACAGCTTTTTTAATTGTATATGTCATAGTCTGTAAACCTTCTGTTTTATTTCTTCATGTAAACACATATCTAGGTGATATTCTGTATTTCAGTCGTATGACATTTCTGTTGTAATGCTTTGAACATACATGGATAAAAAAAAGAAAGACGATTGAGAAGGTCTTGCTTTCTTTACACAGCAAAATGTGGGGTATATGTAGATGAAAACAAAATCCTTGTGTGTAGGAAGCAGTATACAAATTCGACTGCCGCAGTGGTTATACAAACAATTCCATTCCCAGGGTGAGAGAATGCATAATATTTCTTCACTGCTGCTTTTTGTTGTTTTAAGTGAAAAAATTTCCAGTTGGAAGTACCACTGTTCAAACTGGAAAGGTTGTAAAGGGAAGTCAGTAAGGGCAGGAACCACATTCCCTAAACTTAGCCAAGCATTAAGCAGTCACATAGGATACTAATACAGCTAGGAAAAAAATAGGTGCCTGTCAAGATCCTTCACTCTCACTGTTTTCTGGAAAGAGAATATAGGTGTATTTTATGTGAGATAAATCCTACCCTGGGAGGTATTTAGATTTAGGTAAATGGTTCTGAATAATTTCTGTTCCTGCCCCATATGTATCCATTTAGAACAGAGTGTAGGAATTACAATTTGCTTAATAGTTCCTTTTCCAAGTTGCCTGCAGTCTTTGCAGATCCAGGTTTTTTGTTTTAGCTCCCCTGCTGTCTCCAGCTCCCATTTCTATACTGCAGTGCTGAAAGCTTGTGCACTGCCAGCAAGGTAAATGTATCCCATTTGTATTCCTGTCTGTCTGCACCAGCTGTGGAGGCATGTGAAGGGCACATATGGTGCCAGGTGAAGTGAGGAGTTCGTACTTCTCTCCTCAGCCCCGTGACACTGGGATGTAATATGATACAGAAGCAAATCTTTCCTCTCCCCACAGCTACATGGGGGCTGCAGCCATCCTGCTTTGAATAGGGAATGAGTTGTCTGTGCAGTGAATAGCTGCAGAATCCTAAGCATTCTTCCCTATTACCCTTACCAATGGGAAGCTGAGCTGGTTATGAGGATGCTCTTCGCAATACTCTACCCTCATGGTGCAGCAAACCTGCATGGCCAGTCTGACACACATTTTTCCAGGCACATCTGAACCCATTCATTTGCAGTGGTTTGTGCTATAATGATCTTATTGTACTGGACACCTGAAAGGAAATTATATTTTCTGTGTGTATAACATGGCTTTTATACAGTTACTTTGTGTATGTCATTGTGTCTGAAGCTCAGGAGAAAGGTTGTACCTGAATATGGGCAAGGGTGTGTCAGCATTTCTACTGACATTGAAGTATTCTAGGTGTCTTTTCATTATGTCCTGCACAAGTGCTCTAACAGGATTAAGCCCACTACTAAATCAGACTGGTGAGGTCTGCTTCCTTCTGCAACACTGAGCATGTCACCAGTTTGTTTTAACCAAGTTACAGAGTGAGGTTCTTGAGTTCTGGCTGGTTTGTTACTGATGGGGCCCTGAGGGTACCAAGAGTGCAGCCACCTCTTTTCCCAGCCAGTGCTCCAGGCCAGCTCTGGCACTGTGCAGCCCTGCAGTCATGCCAGGCTGAGGAAGGCACACCTGTGTGCATAACCTGTGAGGAGCCTTGCTGGGCCCCCTCTCTCCTCTCAGCAGCTGAATTTCAGTTCTATCCTCGTCATCACTCTGTACCTATGCTAAACTGCAGGTGCCAGCACCTGCAGGCTGTGACCTGCCCCTGTTGTGGTAGTCCCTGCTCCTCCTCTAGGGTGGCAGGGAGCTGGTAGGGCCACTCCAAGAGCCTGGCAGGATCTCCCAACACACAGCCCAAGGTGACAGCCAGGCCTGGCAGATGCCCCAGGCTCCCAGCAGCTTGGCCACCTCAACCTCAGACCCCTAGTCACTCCCAGCTGTCTGACTCACCAGCACACCTGCACTGTTTGACTGCACAATGCAATTCTAAAGAGCTGCAAAAGTGAGCGTGTGAGGAAGAAGAAAACCTGATGGCCCATGATGGGTTAGGACTGATTGAGAGCTCCTACAGCTCTGAGCATTGCTATCCTCCTCTGTCCGTACAGTCAAGACTCCCGTTGTCATCCTACCCCTCCACACTGCCTTTTGTTTTAGAGTCATTTTGGTTTTGATCATAGGTACTTCACTCCATGCAAGACAATGGCTTGTTATTGTCATCTGTTAGGTGTGTGTGTGTGTGTGTGTGTGTGTGTGTGTGTGTGTGTGTTTATAAATCCTGACACATCCTGAGGCCTGTGTCATTACCATAACACGAAGTCTGTTGGTCCCTACAGGTGTATTGGGTCTGGCTGGGATGGGGGTAGCTCTCTTCATAGCGGCAGGTGCTGTGTTTTGTATTTGTGGCTACAACAGCGTTAATAACACACCAGTGTTTTGATTGGTGCTGAACTGTGCTTGCACGGGATGAAGGCTTTGACTTTTTCTCTCTCTGACACACCCCACCCACCTCAGCAAAGGATGGACAAGGAATTAGGAAGGGACACGGATGGGACAGCTGACCGAAAGTGGGCAAAGAGATATTCCATACCACTGTGCTCAGTAATTGAAATGGCATAGTGGACAAAGGAGATGTGGGTTTGTCTTCCAAGATGGCTGTTGCTTGGAGCCTGCTTGTGGGAGGCAGAGAGTGATTGCATTTATATCACTCGATTTTTTCTTGTTTCTTTCACTTACGCTCTGTTTATCTTGACTCAGAAGTTTTCTTGTTTTTGCTTTTCCTATTTTCTCACCCTTGCTGCTGGCAGGGAGAAAGAAGTGAGCAGCTATGAGTGTGCTCAGCTACTGGCCAGAGTCAACACACCACAACAGTCAATCGCATCACCGTATTAACTGAGTTACATCCACAGATATGATCTTACAGATCTGCTATGCCCAGGACATAAGCAATAGCCCTGGATTTCTTCTGCTTGTGTCCTATGGCAATTGTAGATTTCTGTGTGCATAGCTGTAGGGTTTTGGTCTTCCATCGCAAGACTTTAATTTCTAATCAAACAGGCTTTTTGACAGCAAGGTCCTTTGGAAGTATTCATCAACTCTAGGACAGTTTTCAGCTTACACCCAGCATATGGGGAAGTCTGGTTTTCCACTCTAATATTTTTCTTTCTAGATTCTTATCTACACTTAGTAATACTTCACTTTAAAGAAATGTCACGCTTTAAAGAAGGGAATATTTGTCAGTGTTTGTCCGCCGCTCATCTGTGCAAACTATGACTGCCAGAGAAAATTCAAAATGAACAAAACTCTTCATTACCTAAACAAAGAGGAAAAACTTGGTCTTGAAGAGTAAACTGAGAGGAAAGCCCATGCAATTTTCCTTTCATCTGTAAACACATCTTGTACTCTATGGTCATCATTTCACAAGGACCTAATTACAGACCTCATATAAGAATCTGCTTAAGCAACTGAGACCTAAGTGAGATGTCTACAGTACTGTACAATATTTTCAGTCAGACTGGCAAAGTTAAATTTATAAATGCAAATCTTAATGAGGTATTTAAACTCTGATAAAAGGCTTTTGTCTTTCAAATCCTTGGCTTTGTAAATTCACTATAATGGTAAAAATCTAGTATTTAAGCACTGAATGATATAATTTCTTACAAATATAATTCGGAAGTATTAATATAGTATTCAGTAATTAAGTTAATCAATGCTAGTTGCGTCATGGAAGATCTTCAGCATATTAATAACTCTGTGTGTTCTTCCATCTCTCTTTCATAGATGAAAATGGCAAATAAATGCTGTTCTCCCTCTGACCAGGTAAGATTTCCATTATATTATCCAATTTTTTTAATTCTTGTGATTACATTGTTGGAAAATTTGTAGAGCTTGCATATACACGTCTATTCAGTTTTAAAATTCTAAAGTTTTCTGTCGTTTGGAATTCTGAAATTACCTACTCAATATAGCACATTCTTAATATGCTTAATAATCCACAGTAATGAGTAGAATCCCCCACTGTAAACCTAAAAAGTGAATTAGATGGAGCCGTGAAATACAAGGGAGAGGAACAGTGGAACTCCTAACCAGGTCTTGGAAAGCACAGTCTGTGTTTGCGTGCAACACTGCAGCAGTGAGTCTGTTAACTCTCAATTTACATCACATATGGTGCACAGATAGCCGAGGAGTGTATTCCAAATCCTGTCTGTTTTGCATGTACCGTGCTATGCAGACTGCATTTGCCATGACTGTTTGTCTGTGACTTTCAGAGCTCAGCAGCCTGATGATATGTTTTTTTCTACTCCAGATAGACCAATGTCCTGAAGACCCAGATAAATTTACTGAATTGGGAAGTATTCTTACTTCTTGTAGCATTGCAAAGAGTTTTTTTTCATTTACTTTGTAAAATATAATAGCATTTTCCAGGCTAATTTGTTATGTCTAGAAAGTACTTTGAAGTTTGTTTTATAAAATCAATGTGTTTCACTTACATCTGCTTTCATTGCATCAGGCTGGAATTGAATCATTAGTGAAGAACAGAGACCTCAATCCCAACTGTTTTAAAAAATTCTAGGCTTGTAGATTATAAAAGTGAAAAATAGACATCTTATAGTGTTTTGCTGCAGAAATTATCTTTTTTTTACAGAAGTCAGACCGAGTAAAAAATTCTCCATATCAGGATCGAATAAATATTTATTAGTTAAACATATTATATACTCTTTCACATGTTACCAGTTTGTCATCTTATTTGTAAAATGTACTGGTACATGTATAGACTTTTCTAGAAGTTACTAAAAGTATTCAAGCATTGACATTTTCTTACGCATGAAACTGTTGGATTGTTCTCTGCCAAAAAGTGATTAAAAAAAGCTTATAATGAATTCAGGCAGATCAAGTAAACAAAACTAGAAAACATAAAAATATTAAAGGAGCAAATGTGAACAACTCAGACTTTACATGTGCTGTGAAAATTTGCTTTAAAGGCAATTAAAATGTGAATTCTCGGATATATATGTCACGAAAGCATGATATAAAACTTGGCAAAGGTAGCTGAAAGCAGAAGAGGACTTGTTCTGTCCTAGATTAATGAAGCCTGTTAGTGTCAGTTACATAATGTTTGTACAGACCCGAATAGCTGTTCTTAATGCAATTGATTTAAAATTTAGAGAAAGGATAACCTTAAGAGATTGAGGTCACTTGAAGAACTGCCTGGAAGTAAAATTTGTGATAGCTGCAAATTCATCTTTCCTTTTAAGCATGGGCATTCCTGGAGAATTAAACAGGTCCTTAGAGTTTCATTACTGTGTTGCCTGCGGTGAGTTTTCTTCATTGCTTTTAGAGTCCAACTTAATCTTTCATAAAGGATGAAGGTTGGATGTGGATAGGTTTCATTCAGATTCTGTTTTTCACAGGCCATTAACAAACTAGGATTCAGGGTCATCAGAACATAAAAAATTTACTTTGTTAAACCTGGCTTTCTTCATTGTCTTTCATATTGCTTCTGAATGGTTTTACTGCAAACAGAATCTCTAGAACATGGTGAATTCTGTAGGCTTTTAAATAAAGAAAATGGAAAAGGACTAAGATATTGGTTCTTGGGTCTAAACCATCTGTATTTCTGGGGCTCTTTGCCAAGAGAGGTCAAACATGGCGTGATTCTTGGCCTGTGCAGGGCCATAAGTTGGACTTTGATGATCCTTGTGGATCCCTTCCAGCTCAGAAGATTACATGATTCTCTGATTCTATGGCTTTGCCCTGTGTCTGTGACTCAAAGTTAGAGGTACTAGGAAAGTTAATAGAAGTTGTAGTTACTATTGATATGTTTATACTGTTAAAATAAACAGGACCAGGCCATGGTCTGGCTACTTCCACACTTTTGAATTCCTTTTGCCCACCAAAGCAGGGCAATTGCATTTAAACTGCCTATTGGAAACTATTTCCATCAAAGCTAAAATCCTAGACTGTCTGTGGAAATTGTTGGCGAGTTCTAGTTATACCAGGACGTCATGATAGTTACTCCAAGTCAAGGACTACAACGTTTTAAGAAATATTCAGGGATTACACAAATTTGAAAGGTATTAAATAAGTAGCACTGCTGAAGCTCTGGTTCCAAGTGTCTGTATAACCTGTGTCAATGATGAAACACACAGCATCTAAGCATCATAACTTTTGATTTTGCTCGATACAATTTATTATAATGCTCTAGAGATTTGAAAGCACTTGATTCTTTGTTAGATTTGGGACTCAATTTTCCAAAAATACATACTGCTGGATTCATCTTTATTTTTTCAGAAAGTAAATTAGCCAATTCTCTCTCCATATAGGTAAAATTACTTGCTGTGTTTTTTGGTTTGTTTGCTGGATAGTTTTTTATGTTTTTAAGACTTAAACTTTTATCATTATTATTTCAGGGGATTTGTGTCTGCCAAGTGACATATCAAAGGATTAAGAAAGGGCAAATATTATGGCTGTTAATGAATAAAGAAGGAGAAGTTGGGCAGTTAGAGACTAGTCAATTTGACTTTAGTCTCTATAAAGAAATTCGAAATAAACAAAATACCTATATGGAGCAGAAAGATGACAAAAGACTGCCCTGAAGGATTTGTCAATAATAAATAGTGACAACCAGTCTAATTTTCTCTTGTGATCATGTAACATATCTTGTGAATGTGTGACAGGAGGTTGTGGCAATATATCTTGATTCCAGCAAGGTTTCTGACAACTTTTAACATTAAAATATTTTAAACAAGTGTTATACAGATTTGGTTGTACAGATTTTGTTGGCTAGTCCAATATTAGGTATAGATGGTTCACTTTCAAAACTGACATATTGACTAGAAGTGCTGAAGAAGTCTGACCTAGATCCAGTTCCCTTGACTACTGCCTTTATGGTGCATTAGCAAAAGTAAGCCTACTAATTTTGCAGACATTAAGCTTTAAAATACCATGTTAGACATATGAATGATCTTGCCATATTGAAAAATGAGTCTGAAGACCAGGGTTGAAGCCAATTAGGACACGGCATATATGCAAAAATAATTAAGCATATGTAAAAGACAGGGAAAAACTGAAGAGGTTATTACTGGAAAATGCTTGATGGTTATCTGGGGGTGTAAATTCTTTTAGAAAGGTTTGATTCATCCACCATTGTCTTAATAGAACTCAGAGATGCCCTTATCTGCAGAAGCCAGTCAGGCAGAGATAATATGAAAAACAAGCCTTGGTTTACTTCAGAGACTTTTTCTGGGACCTCAGATCTTCAGCTGAAAAAACTTACTCTAACAGAAGTACCACTTAAAAACACTTAAACTTTAACCTCTACTCAGCTACTATGCAGGGCTGTAAGGTAAATATGTTCTGTGAGCTAAACAGCTATAGTTTGACGTGGTTTCTTCTTTATTTTCCACTTGTTAGGTGTATATTATTGTTGTAATATTGCTAAAATACAAAGCAGACATATAAGATGAAGAAAGAAAGTTGTGAAGGATGTGAGTTTTCCATTTTTATTTGGTTTGGTTGGTTCCTGCTGCACAAATAGTGCTACTGATCTACTATAAAATAAGAATGCATAACCAATAAGGCAACATACTGCTGGTAGCTGTCTTCAAGAGAGAGCTTTGTGCTGTGGATCCTAACTTGAACAAGAAGGCTGTAATGAGTAAAGATGAGAGACATCAGGTCCAATTTACCAGTCTCCTTGTTAAAAGAAGCAAAGAGTAGAAACTATTATTGCTACCCGAAAAGACTTGTAATCTAAATTTTGCCCAGGCAGACAATGCCTGGGAAGACACATGAATTCAGATACAGACCTGTCTTCATAGTTCCCTTCAGCTTAGTATGGATATGTTGCTGTTTGTGGTGTTCAAACTGTGCCCAGCTTGGAGTTTTAAATTTCATTCTTGAACTGAAGCACATAAAACACTTGAGTGTCATAATTTCTAAGTTCTTTTATAGTTTACTCTCTAGTAGCCATTCAGATATAACTGAATATAACTGATGTACAATGGAAACCATTCATGTAATGTACCAAAACTTACAGCATTCCAATTTTATTTTAATTTTTATTTTTATTTTTGTTAAACTTTAAGTATGTGTAGGGGCTGCTTGGCTCCCCTCCCACTCCTGCCCCAATAGCTGCACTCTTCAAAGTATGCCATCTACCACTTGTTTTGGAAAAGACCCCCCAAGAAATAATTTAAGGTGCACAAGATGTACTTCTCTTTGCTTTCTTAATTTGTTATAATTCCATTGTGCCTCATGGTATGACACTGGTTCTTAACTTGCAGTTCGAGCTGGCGTCTCTTGTAGATTATTATCTCACTTTAATTACATAGTTGTATCCGTCTGTTCTGACGTGTCATACATAGAGCTCTACTTGATTTTCTTTCCTCAATTCCCTCCTGAATGTTTTGCATCACTTACTTTTCATAAGTATTTAACTAAAGGTACTACATGCAAAATGTACCGACAGCTTTATTAAATTTAACACATTAAATTTCCAGTCATTGCAGCATCTAGATGCTTTATTGCTGTAGGAAAACAATAAGTGCAAGTAAGAACTTCCATTTATCTGCCATGATTGGATTACATTTTGTTAGTGACTTGCTTTATCTCCTTGTAATGAGTGCCATTGCTCATTTTCTTCTTACAGGAACTTTTGGAAAGTGTATTAGAGCATGTTAGAAACTTAATAATATGTCAATGATGTATGGGTAATTTTCAAACAGTAGTGAAAGCAATGCTGAGAAGGGCCATTTTGTAGTATCCTGCCTTTTGAGCACTCTTGAAAACTTCAAATGGCAGGTTTCAATCAAAAGAGGGGAATAGTTTTTATCCCAGGGCTAACATTCCCACCCACATACTGAGATCCAGTTAAAATCTCAGTAACCCAGTAAACCACAGACAGCTTGTTATTGAGTGCCAGCACTCATTGGCTTTTGTTCCATAAAGACTTTTGTTGAACTGAATAATTATTCTTTCTCCATTTCTGAGGTGTAAATGGCCATTAAATAAACCAGCCAATAGGAAAGTTATGTAGAAAAAAAGTTATGTAGAAAAAAATAAGAAAGTTACATGGAAAATTCTTTTTGTCTGTCTTATTCGGCATTGTGACCCTAATAAACTGAATATATAATATCATTGTAGTAGAGTATCAACGATAATATGGTATGTAATGTGGTGTCTGGACATCCTGTTTATACACTTTTTCTGACTACTGTAGAAACAATGTTTTGGTGAGAGTTATTAGATTTAAAGAATAGCAAATCAAGAGCTGGAAGCGCTACTGTATTTATTGTGCTGTTTCTTAGATCTCCTTAAAATGTTAATGCTGGAGCTCAGTGGAACAGTATGGAGAAGAATTCTCTGGCTCAACATACTGATTTATTATTCATTTATTGATAAACTGATTGACAAAAGACATAATTAATACATTAAATACCAACATCAGAAAACAATGTGTGAGGTTTCCATAATATAAGTATGAGCATTCATCTACACTATTAGCTAGTGCTTTGGCATTTCTGCCCCGTGTAACTCATCACTGTCTGTAAGTGTAGCCTTAGTTGAAAATGAGCAAGCTGCTCAGCAATACTTGTACGTTCAGATTTGTAACTCACACTAGCTTTAAGTACCTGTTTCGAGACCAACATATTCCTCTTAATGAATGCAGAATGGAGCCTAGAATGTTTTTTGCTTTATTATTTTTCAGTAACTACATTCATGATATTCTGCTACCACACTATGGCATTATTATTTATGGCATTCCTTTATAAATCTGTGTTTACCTCGAAAGGAAAGCATGCAGTTTTACTTCTTCATTTCATTTTTTCTTAGCATTAATTTGTCTGGAAAATAAAGGCATGCATTGTAGCACTGCTAAAGTTGTGTAACCACTGAATTTGATATCTAATTCTTTGAAAACATAAATGTGATAAAGTGTATATGAAAAAAGTGTTTTAACTCTGAAAGAGAACAAGCGTGACAAAGACTTTGTTAACAGGTGCAAACATGAGCCTGGTGAAAGATGTTTGATTTCAGATAAATCTAGTGATTTGTTTAGAGGTATTTCTTTAGAGGTATGTGTAATAGAAATGTCAGTATGCCCAAGTTTTGACACTGCTATAGATGAGGTATTATGGTTTTTATAAACTGCTGAACTACTTTGGTACACATAGGTTTTCTGCTGGCTCAAATGAGAGTCAGCTTTCACCTGCACAGGTGGCTTTTAAAACAGGGATTATTTCAGATATGATTCAGACTACCTGTACTACAGGTTTAAGTCTCTTCAAGGACTTCTGACACACTGGCATGATACTGTACGCTTCAAGAACGTGGAAAGGGTCAGAAGGCAAATGTGAAGTAGATGATGCATCCCGTTCTACTAAAACCACTCTTATGATCCACTGAAAAAGAGAACTTAAATTTCAATTATTTTCTTTTACAGGTCATACATATGGGATGGGTAAATGAGAGACTTGAAGGAAGTGATTCATCTCAGCTCTACAAATTCAAGTTTCTGGCGCTGAAGGGTTCATCCTTCTACATTTTCAGCACTCCACCGGTAAAAAAATAGATATTTTTGTGTCGGTTTCATTGTAAATGGAAACCTGTTTGTTAAGTCTGGTTTTGTTTTCCTTTATCAAGTGAAGTTGTCAGCCGAGATTTCAATGAAAGTTAAAGCCACAGGTGCCACTGAATTTCAATAAACTGTATATATTTAGCCTCTTTCAAGGTTCTCTAAAAAGTTTGCTAATTCCTTATGGGATGTTTTGTTTTTTGAAGTTGTCAAGGTCAGGTTTTATTTTGGTTGGTTAGGCCTAATATTTCTTCACTTATTTATTCTAAGGTATTTTGTAGATGTAATGAGTTGGTAGTTACTCTGCTTTCTGAAAGACAAGACGCATCATGAAATAAACCATCCGTACTATTGGATGATACCTGTGGATTTTCCACACAAGCAAGGGATCTAAGTGTTACAGAGAATCCAGTGCTAAATGTACAGTTTGAACAAATCTTGCTTTGATAATTTATATACCTCATAACAAGAATTCTGTTTCACAACAGGTGAATTTTTCTAAAAATTAATTTAAAAGGATGTACTGGAAATGAGCTGAAGAATTCTAAACTGTTAAAAAAAATTACCCATATTTACCACATGGTAATATTTAATCCTTTCTTTTTTCTACAGAAAACCTTTGCCTTAAATAAATCATAAAAGAATAACATGTGGACTTAGAATGCTATTTCAATTATACAACTTGCTTACAGTTTTTCTCAGAAGGTGCTCGGTCTCCCAGTTTTGTCTGCTGATCCAAAGAAAATCTGATCCTTTATATGTGTACTCTCTGCCGTACATTTGGGAAGTACATACTTTTCAAAAGTTATTTAAGAGCCTCAATGAAATGCAATGAGTAAAATTTCCCCCTCTCTAGATTGAAATTATTAATCCAATGATTCCAATTAATTTCAAACATTCAAAAATGGCCAATAGTATTCTTTTCAAAATGAGACAACACATCTGGGAAAAGCAGGGTGTTTCTCCCTCTGAAAATTGGGGGTTTAATATATGAAACCAAGGAACTAAAATTTTATTAAATTACTACAATCCAATTAAAGTGTGAAAACTATGCAGAAATATTAACCAAATAAATAACACATGAATGATATGATTTTCCTCTATAAATTTTAATTATTGTCCTCAGACCTGTTTCTAAGACACATTTTTTATATAATTAAAATTATACATCTAGATAATACTAATTTGGGATAAACGACTTCATTTACCATGTTCAGCACTCTGCTAAGAACAGACAAGTGGGGATGACTGGTAGTATAAATTACTTGATGGAATCTATTCTGCTCTTACAAATTTTTTTGTAGGAACCTTGGCTTTCAAAAAATGAACAAAGGGGATCCCTTTGATCAATGTGTTGTGTCACCTCAGTACTATGATGCACCAGTAAATGTGACAGTCTATAAATCATAAAACTTGTTGGCCAGTTTTCTTGCTCTTTAATCATTCTCCAGATGTCTTTCATCAGGGGAAAAACCCCCAAAAACTGAACACCAAATTAGCAGTTTCCAGCAACCTCCCATCTGGAGACTTCAAACCTGGATCTGAAGCCACGGTTTGAAGCTGGTTATCAGTCTCCTGAGGGCATCTCCAGCCCTGGCTGTTGTTGACCAGCTTCCCCGTGGCCCACTCCACTATCTCGTTGCAGCCCTGCCCTGCCCAGCCGTGGCCCCAGCAAGCCAGGGCCAGCCGGGGGCCCATGTCCGGGCGCAGCCTCAGCCTGTCCCTGCTCCCAGGGAGATGGCTGGTGCCCGGAGCTGGGGCTGCCCCAGTCCCCATGGCTGCCCTGCTGCTGGCTGGGGCGTGTACTGGGCCAGCCTGGGATGGAGGTCACTTCACAGCAGCCTGTGTGCAGTGGTTTCTTACTTAGGGCTAAAGCAGTGCTGCACAGCCGTGTTTGGGCTGATGCTGAGCGGGGCTGGTGCAGGCTTTCCATTCCCACCGCTCACCCAGCAAACAGCCTGGGGCTGGGACAGGCTTCAGGGGACACGGCCAGGACCGCTGATTTAAATAGACCAAAAGGGATTTCACATACCATGAATCATCACGCTCAGCAATAAAAAATGGGGATTTGGTCTTCAAAAGTAGCCATTGCTTGGAGACTGGCTGGGCATTGGTCTACTTGGGGTGAGCAGTGTGCAATCGCCTTTGCGTTAATTGATTTCTTCCCCTTTCCATCACTTATTAAACTGTCCTCTTCTTGCCCCATGTGTTTTCTCAATGTTGCTCTTCCTGTTGTCTCTCCTATCCCATGACAGGGGTACGGAGAGTTAGTGAGGGGCTGTATGGGTGTTTGGCTGTGGGACAGGGTCAGCCCACTGCAGGGCCATGAGCTGGGACCTGTCTGGCAGGGACCCTGCCTTGCCAGACCCCGGAGAGCTCCCATGGCACTGGTTCTGTGTCGCGTGTCCCAGCTCTGTAGCTGAAAATGCAGCTCCCCACACAAAACTGTGCATAGAGCTCTTTCACTGTTTTTAGAGATATTTGATAGTACTGCTTTTACCATTGCTCCTACTTAGGGTTGGTTTTTTTACTATCTCAATTGGGAGGAAAAAAATGATTGTTCAGTCACAAAAATACAGATGTTTCAACTTGCTTGATCTTTAGAAGATACAAGTTTAACATGTTTTATTCAGAGATGTTGCTATTGTTCTTTGTATTCCGAATCAATGTTGCATATCAGTGTATCAATATAGTGCACAGAGCAGATGACCTATAAATTCTACACTTATCTTTATCCATCATTTTCCAGCTGCTTGTAAAAGGATCTAGAACAATTTCCACTCTTTTTCTATTTCATGGTGTGTAAAAGATGACGTGAGGGTAAATACAGCTGCTAATTTTCATAAGAATGTGTACTAGTTTGAAAGCAAACCAGAAGGAGATCCCGAGTCGGAACTACAAATTAATAGGAAAATTAAAATAAATGCAATAATACAGAAACACTGACAGAGTCAGAATATAACCTGACACCCTTTTGGTCAGGGTGCTGGTAGCAGTCCGATTAAATGGTGGCTGCAGTCCTCTTGAAGTGCTGGATGTGGTCCTGTTGAAGCAGTGATCCTGTAGAAGGGTTTGATCTTCCTCTGAAGGTCCAGTGGTGGTGATGTAGCTCTTGTCCTCTGGGAATTCAGTAGGCAAGCCTGCTTGTGGTGCTCCAAACCTCAGACCATATCCAGGTAGGAATGCTTGGTTCCTCCCCCTGGGTGGAACATCTCACAATGGGTTGACGTAACTTTATCAGCCGTGCGGTGAGACTCAATGGCCCATTAACAGAAGATATCCCCTGGAGTTATCAGGGATGAGTTATGAAGGAGATGAGGAACACTGCCCCACCTGGTATTAACAGCTTATGAAGATGGTGATAGAATACATGCTTTTGGGTACATCTTACACGGTAGCCTAAGACAGAATGGAAAACTGAGTTATCTGTGAGCAAAAATAAAGAAAATTGTGGAAACAAATGGATATTATACTATGAAAAAAATCACTATGACAAGTAATATTCTGTTTATACACTATTTCTACAATATCTCAGATGGTGATTCCAGAAATGTAGAGGCTTTACCATAGAAGTAAATATCAAGAGTGATATGATTAACAGAGAATGGTCTTTGTGCATCCCTGAAGTGGCTTATCTGATTGTATTTAAGAAATTTACAAATTTCATTTACAGACTGCTATATTAGCAGTGTGACCCATTTCTGAAAACTGCATATCTGAAAACCCCATTGAACCAATATAAATTATTCTGTGTCAGTTTTAATCTACAAGCAGTACTTTATTACATTCTAAAAGCATCTATAAAATTCCTGCCAATTTTCAGATATTGGAAAGGTTCTAAATTCATATCCCAGAAGAAATTGAGGAAAAAGTATTCTAAATTGTCATTCAAAATCAAACTATTTTCTATATCTTTGGAAATTTCCAGAAAATAATTTAATGTTTTGTTTTTATGGATAATGGGCTAGATGTAGGGGACATTTCTACTGTTTGATTTTTTATGTTTTCCTTATAGTTCATTATGGTTTTTACATTAAAGTCTTCAAGTAGCCATATCCTTAGATCTGCTGTGTAACCCTTAATTGCAAAACTGTCTTCTTCAGTGTGATTAAATAAAGAGAACTAAAGTAATTTAACATGAAGGCAGTTAGACAATCACTGCATGTGCTGTTTATAATTTTAAGAATAAATTGCGAAAGTAACAGAAATAGTTTCACATTTGACAGCACAGAGAAGCTTGCACAACATAATTAAGACAAGCAGTGTTTTCAATGCTGCCATGTAAGTTCTAAATACTTCTGCTGCTAATTTACATTACACAAGATGTCAATGTAACATATTGGGAGCAAGGTGGAAATAAGTTGGAGGGCTTAGACTTCACTTGAAAGTGAACACTTTTGGTGAACTTTCTAACTCTACATACGAGTCTGTGGTTTTGTTGTTATAGGATTTGCTAGGATCTGACTGTGTTTTGCTGCGTGTTTTGTACCAGTTTGAGTAGTTTGGGGCATCTTTAGGCTTCTTGCAATGCCATATCATAGTTCATCTCAGGAACAGATCTTGATTTCTTGTTTTATTTTTTAATATCTTATAAACATTTTTTTTAAATTTTCTTGGTTTATGTTTTTTCCATTAAGCAGTGAAGAGACCAGTGAAATTAATTACTCTTTGCCTAGAAGTATTTCATCTTCTCCTTAGACCTTTTTAGTACTTCTAGGCAGACTGGATTCTTCTGCTTAATTCTCAGATAATGCAGCATTTGCTGTATTCCAGTAATAAATATTACAGACACTTTGATTTTTTTTTCCCTTACATCATACCCTCTAAATTTATTCAAATGTTTTTAATATTTTGGGGGGCTCTGGAGGCTTCAAGAAGCAGATTCCGTGTTCAGAGAAAGTCAAAGAGTATGTTATGTTAATTTTATTTTAGTGAGTTTTGAAGTATGATCTTCTTTTGCATTCACCCCATATAACTTTATTTAGTGGTGATCTCTGAGCAGACATGAAAGTCCTTTATGCCTATTTTATAACTGCATAATTCTCTTCTAGGGAGTAACTTTGTGAGCTAATTGTTTACTGCATGTGTGTGTCAAAATGAGTTTAACTTTATTGTTTTCTCTCTATTTTAAATCATAACTTTTTAAAGAAAAGCCAATGATTAGCACACATATTTAAAGGTAAGTATATTTGGAATATGAGTTTGAACTGATGCTGAGATCACCCGGTCTATGTAAAGCTACATTTTACTAGTTTGTTTATTTTCAGAACTCCACTGTAATGCCTGTTATTAAACCATGAGGAAATTGTAGAAACTCATGCTAAAGTAAAAAGTACTTCTGCAACACTTGGGACTTTTGTAACTCTACATACCTATTTCAGTCTCTCAATAGAGACTTAGAATTGTAATTTCAGGTTCCTAATTTTTGTAACTCTGTTTGGTTTTATTATCTTTCTGATCAGCTCAGTGTTACCTGTGAGTTTACAAATGTCTTAGTTTTGCAATGTTCCTGAAAGGATGAATATAGCTAAATGTCTACAGAACCAAGTATTCAATACATACTGCATTGGGTTAGCTAAGGAGTTGGTCTGCCAATAATAAGAATAACAACATTCAGATCCTCTTGGTCATAAATTCATATACTAGATAAACACAAATTGAAGTAGAAGCTTACTGAGTGCTTGAAACTCTCGTGTATTTTGACACTATTTCTGACACTGTCAGAACTAAATTCATATGAATGCAAGTATGTCTCATTAAATCATCTATTCTGAATATATCTCTTTGAAATGTTTTGTCAAATGCTTCATAAAAAATAATAACACTGTCATGCTAAAATAACCTCAAGAAACTGCAATGTATAGAATACATGCAGGAACAATTCCAAGGGGAAATAATGAGAAAAACTATTTTATTGCCTAAGAAATATACTCAAGTATGTCATTTATCTTAGTTACTTATTACCCAGTTACTACATGTGTAATGATGGATAACCTGCAATAAACTGGAACATTCTTTAAATCAAATGAAGGATATTGCAATTTTCATGAACTTTTCTGATTATTTCCAGCTTTTCTCCTTGACTAGAAGTATATGGTTATTTGTGGGTTTTTTAAAAGTAAAGCACTGTATAACAATAACATTTTAAACTTAGACATACTATGATAGTTCTGATAAAACTATAAATAATGTCAGCTGTCTCTTTAGATTCTAGTATTCCTTTGTAATATGTTTCTTTTGCCTCTTTAAAATTCCTTTCAACATGCCATTTGTGTTCTGAGCACCTTGCACACAGTGGTATTCAGACTGTTTCACTCTGTAAGTATGGTAGCCTTTCTCCGACATACACAGGAAAAGAAAACCTTGGCTTATATAGGTGCCAGCAGTTGTCACTGTCACTACCTGCCTCTGCTGAAAAAGTCATATGAGGTTACACAGCATCAAAAGATGAAAGAGATTCATGGGATAATGGGAAGAAATCTGAAGTATTCAGAGTGAATTTAATGGCACAGCAGTGTCACCATTGTCCATCATTAACAGTGCAAAGAACCCCTACAGTTAAAATTAATCTTCAGGAATCAAAACAAATGATATGAGCAAATGAAAGTCTATTCATATCTCAACGGCTTTCAGGTCATAGCCCATGCCACCAAAGTTAGTTTCATAAACAGCAAATGAATCAGTGCTTATGCTTCTATGTCTGGCCACTTACAGCAATAAAGGGTTCTCCTGCTGTTAACTGAGATGGAAAAAATCCTTTTCCTTTGAGAAATTCAAGACCAAATAATGAACTAAACCTTATTTTGCAAGAAGCATTAATATCCCTTTGGAGGATCAACAGTAATGGGGCAAAACATGAATTATTTAATTACTTTCTTTTCAAAACAGACATCAAAGTACAAAATATTTCCCTGGAAATAAGATTAAGTGAAGACCTGCAGTACTTACTCTATGTGAGCATGTTTAAATGTATATTTTGTCATGAATTAGCTTTATAAGTCCTCTGTTTCAGTTGTTTCAAGACTTACATAAAACTCCAATAAAATATTGAATGGACCTTACGAGAAGAAAAATAGAAATGGAAACCTAAAAAATAGAAATGGAAACCTAAAAAATAGAAATGTGTATCTTTAAAAATTGTTACCTTTTATGAAGTGGTGAGAGGACAAGTTAATACCTAAAATTTCTTTAAATTTATTTTCTAAACCAGCTAACATTAGATTTGAATTTGAAAAAGTTTAAGTAGTACTATGTACTTTTATCACGCAATTTTAAAATTAACTGTATGTAATGTTTTGAGCTTTAATTTGTGAGACATTGCTCATAGTGAAACAAAGTATGTAACCTGTTTTACGTATTCTAGTGGATGTATTGTATTCAAGTGATGTTTGCCATTTGATTGTTAAGATATAAAAACTATGAAATGGAAAATCCTAGAATGTGAGTCCCTCTATACCCTGAAAAGATGTGGTCCTAGAACTTCTAGAGTTCTTCAGTCCCATTTCAGTAGGTGATTCATAATATCTAAATTTAATCATCTTAAAAAACTAATCTAAACCTAAGAGAAACTGGGAGAAGGCTAGATTGTTAAGAATTAATTCAGATTGTTAAGATTAGAAAGAAGCTAATACTAAGTTCACATTACTCCTCCAGAGGAATCTGATGTAACATTTAATAACCAAGAGAAGTCCCATCAGAGGCCTGTAAGTGTTGTAGTGGTTTGGGTTCTCGTCAAGTTATTACAATTCTGTTTAACAGCTTAGAATTTAAGGAGGCTTGAAAATTAAAATAAATTTTAAAAGAACCAAAACATGTTGATATCTCCATGCAAATCATCGGGAGAAATACTTGGTTTTTTAAAGGCGAATTATGTGCTTCTGTGAACACAGAGAAAAAGAATCCATTATGGAATTTCATAGTTTTTTTCCAGTGAAGTTTCATCCACATAAGCCAGATGTTTGACAAACAAGTTTTTCTTTACGTAAATAGTTTTAATTTATTTTTTTCTGCTTTCTTCCTTTTGGATGGGGGGTGGGAATAGGGCAAAGCTGTATCAGCCCTAGAATTTTAAATTATCCAAATTACTAGTAGAGTTACCAAAACACTTACTTCCATATGCCAAAAGCCTCAGATTTGCAACTTAGTCAAATCCTTCATGTATCTTTGAAGCCATTCCTGTGCATTCCCCAAGAGCTAGGATTTTCCTCTAAAATATATAAGCAAAAATAATATGTATTCCTCTTGATTTTTTCCTGTGTATAAGTTCTTTTTTTTCTATCTTGAACTACATAGGCTAGGTAATGTTTTTAAAAGAAAACAGATTATAACATTGTATCATGAAGTAGAATTTTGGTAAAAACTTCCAATATCATTCTTGCTGTCAGACTTTAACAGCCTGTCCTGTCAACAGGATTAAGTAATGAAATCAAAAGAAAAAAAAAAATAGGTGTTTTCATATTATTAAGCACACAGTTTATATTTTTCTTAATTTTAAATACTGCAGTCACATATTCCTTTTCAGTTTTTAGAATAAATACTGAGTTATTGCCCCCCTAGTGCATCAAAACTGAATTTAGGAATACATCTTGGTGTATTGGTTGTAAGATTTTTTAAATATTGAGACATGAAGCTGGATGACTGTCTTTGAGACTGAGTTCTCTGTGTTAGCATCTTGAGAAATAAATATGCTTGTGTAACTAATCACAGAGATTAAAAAGAGGTTTCCATCATACTGGGAAAAGAAACAATGAAATTATTTAACGTCTTTTAATTCCTATTTCTGTAAAAATTTAATGCTATTTAAAAGTCTTTTCTAAATGCTGGATATTAAATGTAGTAATGTGCCTGTATTTAAAGGATCCAGTAGAATAATGATGGGTGAAACCTTTTTAAGTTTTTTCATCTGAACATGATTTTCAAATAAAGAATGTGTTGATAATATTTTTTTTTTAAATTATAGGTAAGCACACTAGACTGGGTACGAGCTGAAAAAATCTATAACCTCTGTGAGGTTCTATTTAAAATTCACAAGGTAGGTTTCCCAATGGTTCCAATGATTTTATGTAGTAAAGAAAGTTTACCTTTTCCTGTTGATGATAAACTCAAGTTAATCTTAACTAGGAATAGCTAGCATTCAAATAGTTCAATTGTTGTTATAAAAAGCTATGTGCAGTCGCTAGTGCATTAGCTGTGCAAGTATAAAAGAATATGGAATATGGGTTAAGCTCCAAGTGAGCAAGTTACTAAAATGCTCTCATATTGAAGAAAGTTTTCAGCATTAGAGCTGTATGAAGTATCAGTGTGACACACTGCTAAGCACAATTATACTGTTTTTTTCTTAGTGGGTCAGATTTTCAAGCAAACGGTGAAAAATGCTCTTGCTGTAATTCTTGATCCATATAAAGATATTTTCATTTTAGTAATTAAAAAAATGTAAAAACATGTCCTTGTTGTATCATATGTATTGATTGTTGTATCAAGTATTATAGTGAGTTTTTCTTTTAAAAGGGCAACATGTTGGGTTTGAGTCCCATAGAATGAATTTTCTTCCCCCAACTAGACACAGTCGTGTTTTCCATCTGGCTTGTCCGGACCAAAGATTTGGGGCAAGATCTTAGCATTTTGTGTACAGAATTGACATATAGAATATATTTTCTAACAAATTGCATCAGATGGATTAATTTTGTTGTCCAACCAAAAAAAAAAAAACAAAACCAAAAACAAAAACAAACAAAAAAAAACACCTTTGCAGGTGAGACAAGGCTACTGTGAGAGCCTATTTGTCTAGAAGAGTAAAAAACATTTTCAAAAAAAAAAAAAATCCATATTTTCAGATAAAATACTGTTTCAGTGAAAAATTAAAGCTCATCTTCAGTTCTCACCAGCTGCTGCCCTTCTCTGCTGCTTCTTCTTTAACCATGCACTGATGTGGAAAAGGCAGGTTGTTGCTCTGTTACCTGTAACAGATCCTGCACTGAAGCAGAAGTGCTTAAGGTTTTTGATTTGGCATTGGTGGGGTATTTTTGGTTTGGTTTGCGGTGTGTGGGGTTTTTTGTGTTGTTGGAGTTTTTTATTTGTTGGGTTTTTTTCTAATGCAACAGTTATTCAGGACATTTTTGGCCCTGCCATGCCAGGCAAACAGCAGGCCTGGAGTTCGGGACTAGAGCTCAGCTCCAGAATGCAAGGCACAGGAGCAGAGGCATATTCTTGTAGGTATGGTATTATTTCAGTGTGACCATGTGTCCAGCTGGGAACATATGGGCAAATTCAGGTCCTGCCCATCACTAAGACGCCAATAAAATGCAGATGTTCTGTCACAGATCATTTATTTAGCCTCCTTCATATTTTTTATAATTTTACTTTTGGCTCATAAATAAGTCAGGCACCAATGAAATATATATACATTAAGCCTTTTGAGAAGATTTTTCTGTGGCTTGGGTTTTGGTTTTGGTTTTGGTTTTTTCTCCTTTAAGTGTTACTGCTAAAACTCAGTTCTTTCTGGAATATTATGGTAATTTCAAGGATATTCTGTCCTTAAAGCAATTTCTGCAGTACTTTTCCATTAAGAAAAAGAAGTGAGGAAATAAACTATCCAAGATTCAACTCTTTAATGTTCTTGACATTTTAATAAACGAATGCTTAATTGCCAGTCTTCATGAATACGTAAGCTAAAGTGCAAAAGCTCAAAATGAACTCTTTAACCTCTTTTCTGTTGGTTCTTTGATCTAAATGACAATGAGGCAAACTGAACAAATCCAAAAAATTACAAAAGATTAAGGTTTCTGCATTACATATGATAGAGTTATGTTGTAAAAGCTGCTTTTACAACAAAGCTGTTTTTTTTTTTTTTGGAGATGGTGTTCTTAAGGATTTTCAGAAGCTGGTTAGAAGTAGTGCAAAACTGTGGGAGAGGGTGTTATTGTACCTTCTCATGAAAGATGGATTTTAAGGAAAAGTGCTCTTGTTATATACATAATTGTAAGCTTCTTATCTGTGTTTATTATGATGCAAGACTTAAACATGGAAATAAGAATCCAATATGGAACTTAAATTTTAAAACAGAATATTTGATATATTTTAGATTTGGGTGTATGTATACATACATATAAATACACAAATATGTGAATTAAAATTAATGTATATAATATGCTCCTCATGTGTATAATATGCAAAATTCATGTATATAATATTTCTGGTCATTTGGTGATAACAACCTGATGATTTGAAATGTAATGTCTTTTATCGTATGTGTTCATTCTTATAACTTGCCTCATAATTCAAACTCTTACTGTAATCCTGTAAATTTTTAAAAGTCACTTGTCCTAAAAACATTTTATTTTCTTTTATTGCCTAGTATTTTCCCATGCAAATTAAAAAAATACTAATGTATTAATCTACAAGCCAGGATATGCAGCACTGAGTCTTGAAGCAGATGTAATACCTGTCACTCCATAGCTGCTGAACACCAGAATACATGCAGGAATTTTGTTCAACTCCCTTTTCAACAGTGCAAAGGAGTGTTGTAAAATAACTGAGCTTCATCAAGTCTGTTCTCTCCTCAGGTGGCTGCAGGGCCAATTTTGACAACACAGTGCTGTGTACCCTCATGACAATATGTGCTGCTCCCAAGATGCCCCATGAATAATTGCTAATTATTTTGGTGTTCCAGTCTTTTCTGCCCCATGATATCAAAGAGAAATAGGGATAGGGAAGGGTTCTATCTGATAAATAGAAAAATAAAAATATGTTTAGTGTGGAAATTCAGGCTGTGAAAGTACTTAGATGTATAAGTAGTAGCCTTTTAATTTAGTTTTCCTTCGCTCTATATTTATGTTAATCAATGAAGTCTTGAAATATTAGGGAAGTTTCTTGTATTAATGTGTTTACATTAACAAAACATTCTATTGCCGTGATATTTTTTATTATGAAAGTTTAATGTGAAATTTCTCTTCTTTATCTTGAAGGTGATGGCAGGATCTTGCTTCAGTCTCCTTGTAGTTACAGGACAGCATTGACAGCTATCAGAGGACATGCTCATGTTGTCATTTCCAGAATTAGCCCTGGGGTGCTTAGTAAATTCCTGCATTCCTTGGGGTTTAGCATATTGGAACCCAAGTAGAATGGAGTAATTGTAGTCTCCTGTAGACCTGGTACACAGCTCCTGTTATGTATTGAAACATTCAGGGACTTCCTTCTTTTTTCACTGTAAACAATATATTGGTACAAACTCATTTTAAATTATGTATGTATTTCTTAGGTAACTTTGACAGTATTTTGGAACTGCAGTAGTAGCTTGGATTACATGATAGGGGGTAAAGCAAATAAGAAGCAAAGAGAGAAGGTGTCTTTGACATAATTATTTAACTCCTAGAACATTTCTTCAAGGTAATGCCATAGTATATCCAAGTACCATCACTTACAGAAGACAGTGTTGCTTCAATTGTTTGGTTTTGCCAGATGAAGAATCACATACTGAAACATGTCTTTCAGCTCTGGCTTGCTGATGATTGCTGGCTACAAGCAAACTTGTATTTAGGTATTCACCAGGACTTTGATCTTGAAGACCAGAGGCCGTATTGTTTCAGTGTTATGGTTGGACATGGCAAGAGCCATTATTTCAACGTAGAGCTGGGCAGTGAATTGGCAGTGTGGGAGAAATCATTTCAAAGAGCAATTTTCTTGGAAGTTCAACGAACAGGGGTAAGTAGTGAACAATTTAAATCGTTTAATCTGTAAAATAAGTATAACAAGAGTTTAGATTCTTTGTATGTTTAATAATTGCATTAGATTGATGTCCTCCATGACTAAGGATCTAAGTGCATTTAATACACTGCAGACTTCTGAAAGCTTCATCGTCACATCAATATTTTTCTGTCAATGACTGTGTAATAACAGTCAATGAGCATGTTATGATAGATTGAAAATTGAAAGTAGTCATTTGTAAGTTCACCTTGATTTTTAAAAGCTAGAAATTAATACATTCTACCACAGGAAAACTCTCAGGAGTTTATTTAGTCCAACTTGAAAATTTTCTTCCAGGAAGCTAATTTTCCTCTCACATGAGGTAAATATGCTACGTTTTACGTAATGATTCTGTATTCGAAGAAGAAATATTTTGCTCTTATGTTATTAATTGTGAATTAGGATTGTCTTTGTTAACACTGGAAGAGTCTGAAGACAGCATAAAAGTGAAAATAAGTTTGTAATAGTCTTGAATTCTCAAAATTAAACAGCAGATTATCACTTTCTGCTGGCTAGTAAATCTAGATTCATACTCTCATGTGATCTGGACGAGTGTTATGGGAGTATATGGATTAAGACTATAGGCCTCCAATTAAAAATATATTTACACAGTTTAGCACAAATGCAAACTTGATTTTGTATACTCAGGTTTGCAGTGCCCTGTGAACCTCCTAAAGACATTTGAAATAGTGAGAACACTATTAATACAGCATTGTATTAACACAACTTGCAAGGAGCAGGAGTCCTATCTGTCGCAGGTGGTGAATCAGCTCATCTAAATTTCCAGATCTCTGGGATTCTAACCAGGTTTCTGGGTTCTGGCAAGGTACTTGCTTAGAACCCTTCCATTTGTCTCTTCAGACTGATGAAAGAACAAAAAAAGATTTTGTAACAGTTCTGAATCCTGCACTTCTGAAAGGGCATGCAGTTCTTCTGGAAAAAAATGATTCTTCCTGGATAATTCTTGGGCATCAGGGAGGAATTAATAATGCATATTGAATATGCATAAAGTAATTTCTCACATGAACTCTTGAAGAAATTATCATACAACTGTTTGACCAGCCATTCAATCCTCATATTTATTATCCATATAAAAAGCAGATAACAAAATTAAGTATAACAAGAGTGGAGATTAGCTGGCTCTTTATCTGATTAGATTTCTGAATATTTATTGTTAAATCTCAAAATTTGCTTTTCCTTTACAACCTTAAAATTAAGAAATGATTCTTTGCTTGTGGAATGATCTTTCATCACTTGAATCAAACAGTCGTCTAGACTCATTTCACACAAAAAACCATTAAATTTCCTGCAGCTGTGGTTTAACCTATCTGAAATCTCCAGGACATTCATTCAAATAAAATCCTGATTACAGTGGTCAAGTCTCCATATGTGTTTTCTTGTGTCTTAATTTTCTCTCATGCAGTTGGATACATCCAAATTTACTGTAAACCACTATGTCAGTAGAGTTCAGAGTGCTGTGGTCATTCTCCTGCAGTGAAAAGTCTTTCGACTGCACTATTTTCTTTCTTCCTCCAAAACATAAATGCTGTTGTGAGTGCCTTTCTTTTCAGAATGATGTCAAAAGTGGCATGAATGAGGTGAAATTTAATATTACATAGATTATTTCAAGTCATAGAAAAAGAACTGGCATTTCAGTATCCAGAAAATTCAACATCGTCACTGGTATGTCAGTCTGTAAAAGTTCTTTCTTTTGGAGAATTTTGGAAATTATTTTTTATTCATAAATGATTGGGCAAGGTTCATGGCAGGTGTTGGATTGCATTGTGCCATTTCAGCCGTTCTTATTTAAATGGGGCTTGGTCCTGTTTACTGTTGAGTGTAGCTGGGATCTTGCCTATGGGTTTTGGTTAACCTCATCTTGTACATACCCTTTGTATTTGGTGTTTCTATGATAAGAGCTGTATTTCTGAGAAGATTCTGTCTTTATACAGCTTATGAAAAGAAATGTTAAGGTGCCATGGCCCTTTTCAATTTTATCTGCCCTTGTGTGATTTTTTTTTACATTTCTTCTCAAAATGGTGGCAGCAGTAGATGGCAGAAAGAATACAATACAGCAGGAAGAAACACCTCTCACAATATTTTTCCCCTTTCAGCTACCTTAAAGCCCTATTTCAAGCTGCAATTGCTTACAAAAAGAAATTTACCGAGAAACTCTGAAATTCAGTGACCCTGGTGAGATAAATCTATTTACAGATAATGATAACAAGCAAACAGATGTTAAATCCATGTGCTAGAAATACCTGTATTTTTTTCCTAGAAAAACTATTGTAGTTGCTGATGGCATAACTTGGATAGATGAGGCAATAAAAATGCAATAGAAGTAAGGCAGAAAGGCAATTGACAGGGAGAAAAAGTGCTGTTAAAAAGTATTTCCATGAGGTTGGCAATAAAAGTCAGCATTGCAATGGTGGAAGATAGGCAATGGAATCCCCTCAATCATATCTTGAAGTTAAATCATCTCCCACAAATCCCAGCAAGAATGTTTGTCTCACCTGGAACATCCTAAACAGTGCAAGATAAATAAATGATGCTCAGATTAGGTAATTTTTATTCAGGTTTGTTGTTTTTTTTTTCCCAAATTTTTATAGTATAGAAAATCTTCAAAAATAAGAGGGTAGCACATTTTCCAGAGCTCTTACTAATTGTTTGACTCTTCAGGTTGGTCTTGTCAGTACTACAGGATTTTACTGCACATTTTTTCAATGTTGTCTTTTTTAAATTTCTTAATCAGTATTCTTCCCTTGCCTCAGACTATTTTTTCCAAAGGAGATTACATTGACTCATCTGACTCTTGTACGTGATTATTAAATTAATGCAGAAACATCTCAAAGGGATGATTTGGATCAGTTCTGTTCAGCAGGAGGATGGAGGAGAATATTGGAATAGTATCTGGTAGTGGACAGAGGAAAGAGTGACAGTAATACATTTCACCGTCAGCTGTAGAAAAACTGGACCAACAGTTTTGTCGTCTTGAAAGCTTGTACATATAAGCTTTGCTTGATGGCTGGAAGAGGACAGAGGAGAAGAATCTGCTTTACAAATGAAAGAATTCTCAGGAGACTGGAAAAAACCATGCAATGGGAAAGTCATCTATCACAGTGTCTCTAAAGTACCTGCAGTTGGTATATAGTGATAAGATGTGGTTATATACTCTCCTCACTAGCACTTCTGACACAAAAGAAAGTTTTCGCCTCGTGCTTCCAGCTGTGATGAAGATGCTGCAAGTTCATTCCAATCCTCATACAGCTGAATAACCTACTGTGTTGAAACCATTTGCATTGCTTGGACAAAAAATTTGTTTAATATGAGTTACTCCAAGAATTAAAATAGGCTGTATTCCATTCAGTTGTAACAGAATAATCAAGAAGTTTTGGTGCCTTGTTATTTTCCATGCTTAAAGGTAAATACTTCTAGTTAACTTCTTTCCATTTTGTTCCTTGATTCAGTGACTGACATTGACAGAAAAATAAACCCCTGAAATAAAATTATAATATTTATTTTTTCAAGTCAGGGATATGAATGTGTAGAGAAATGTTAGCACTAAAATTCATTTTCCTGGAATGATACAGGATCCTCGTATGAAGAATATACATTACAAATAAAATAAAAGTAAGCAAAGCAAACAAACAAAGTAAACAAATGAAGATTAATGAATGTTGCAAGTTATTTTACTTAACGCTATTGGAAATCCAAAACCATTTTATAATGAACATAAATGTATTATGCAGTTATTCTGTGCTTTCTGTCTTTTTTAAATCAGTTAATATAAATTCCATATTCTGTGGATGTTTTATATTTTTGTATGCATTTTTAACATGTCTTTATTTTCGTAGGAGTTAACATCAAACCATTCTCTATAGTAAGATTCTTGATGCTGAATACGTGACTCAAAATCATTGTGACTCAGAATTGCTCTCAGATTGTTTCTGTTCCTGGATAAAGCAAAAATAATTATTGGGAATAATTGTGCATACAGACCTTGAGCTTCATTTCTATAGGATTCCCACATTAAACTTCAATTTTCTTTCTACAAATATTGTGCTGCTAAAACACCATGATGAAAATTCCTAAAAAATTAAATAATAGATAAGTGCAATTAATAATTTTGCTTTGTTTTGTTTTGTAAGCAACAATTAGTTGCTTTTACATATTAATTATTCCAGCCAGTCACTGTTTTCATCTATGAACTTGAGTCTTCCACACTTAAAAGAGGTGACAGACATGAGAGTGACATACCTTACATGACACTTTAGTTCACCATCTTCCTGATCCACTTTAACATTTCCCCCTATACACTGTGTGTTCTTCAGGCTGATCTGTATGAAATATGTAAGGAATCTGCAATCATGTTATTGATGATTAAAACCAACCAACCAACCAAAAAATCACGTAACTATTTTGAAGAAGTGGTTAACTCAATAACCTTTCCTCAGCTTTATATGTCTTTCCCTTTTTGCTTGATGGACTATTTTTCATTAAGTGTCTGGTCCTGGCTAGTTTTTGGTATCCTCTCTTCTATCCATCTTTTTAATTTCCATCTAATATCTTGTCATAGATTTTGCCAGTTCATCAGTTTGAATTAATTTCTAACATGTTCATAATATTTTCATCTGAGAAAATGAAGTTGCTTTCCATGAAACATATATTGTTCATTGTACAAATCTTTTCAGAATACTGCTGACAGGTTCTGATTTTCACCTCTTGTTTTTCTAGTAGAGATTTATGGGTTTAAAGTTTTCTTTATAAAACTTGTCCATGTAATGCTTTCCTCTCATCCTTCCTTCACAGCTCAGGAAATAATCTGTGCCACCTCCTCATTACAACTGCTTGCTATTTGTTCTGCACTGTTAATTTTAGATGCATATCTCTATTAAAAAATCTTCTGAAAGGGTTCACTACAACTAATTTAAGACATACAGAAGTGAATAAGTTCTTTCCAACTGACTTCAATAACCTTTCAAGGAAACCAGTATTTTTTCTCATACTTTCCCTTTAAAAGCATTCAGTTGACTATATTGTATAAAATAACAGTGTAATAGTGACTGTACGCATACATGCTACTTACGAACCAGTCACAAGCAGTAATTAGTTCAAAACATGAAAAGCAATGTTTATATTTGAAATCACATGCTTGCTTCTATGGTATGTAAAACCACATAGTGATGAAAGATCAAAAAGAAAGAACGGCACAAAATTGCACTGACATTTTAAGACTTCGTGTTTTCACCATATTAAATGGATAACTAGCTCCCATATCTTGAGCAGCTCCAGAAAGAGCCAAAATTAATTTAGTTAAGCATTTATTCTTTGTCCACTGGAGATAACTATAAATTCCTCATGATTTCAAAATTAGAAGCCAGATGGAGAAAATCCCTTACACAGAAGTTCTAATGGCTTCTAAAGATTTTTTTTTTAAACTGAACTTCAATGCATATTTTAGCAACATGCCTTTGTATTTGCTTAAAGTTGAGTGTTCAACGAGTCACTAAGAATATGAATAGTGATATGTGCTGGTCAGGGGTATGGGTTCCTTGCATTCCCACTGTATGGGAGCCAAGCCGCATGGAAGTGTGGAATTAGCCCCGTCTGAAACTATGTTTTTATCTCGAAAAGTACAAGTTCAATTGAGGATTTTTGATTTAGAGAAAACTGAAGGGTTTATGATATTCATATCCAGACAGCCTACAAGAAGCTCAGTTCCTGTGTCTCCTTCCTACAACATTACACAAAATGTGTTTCCTAGTCATTGTTTAGTGGCATTTTGAATTGATCTTACGACAACTCAAGTTAGATGTAATCAGAATAGATCTTAGAGACTGCGTCCCCATTGGAACTTGGTCAGAAATTAGTTATCTTTCCACTTATCTTTCTGTGACAGCTTACCTAACTCTTCCAGCTGCCTGACTCCTGAGATGCTCAGAACTTTGTTTGATGGCAGAGTTACTGAGACAGACAAACACACTCATTGTTTCTGTGCGTCTTTGGGAATTAAATGGTGCTGTAGAAATAGTAGTCTAAATCACTCTTGGAGACCGAGTCAAAAGAAGTCCACTTAAATAAACAAAACCTAGCAGAAATTAGGCAACTTGAATAGGAAGTAATTGTCATTTCTAGTTTATGATTCTATTAATTATTCATGGTCAACTGAGAGGTTGAGTAAAACATGATTGGTTGAACACAGTGTAAGCCTTGTGAGCTGCAAATAATATATTGAAATTGCAAAAATATTAAATACAGTTGACAATGTAATCTTTTTTTTTTATTCTGTGGTGATTGCAAAGCATATATGAAACAGACTTATATGTAGGAGTCCCTTTAGGAGTGGAAATGCCACCATATGCTAATTTCGGAACTAATTTCTGAGACAAACATTTAAGCAAAGGAAATATTCTCCTTACATTCAGGTGAGATATTAGATAGCATTTCGATTAGGTTAGATTTATAGCATCATTAAAAGATACTCACCAGTTTGTTACAAGAAGCACTCAGTTTAATTACACAATTAGGTTTTAGATTGTTTTTATTATGCACAGAAAGCTTATTACAATTCCAATTTAAGTGGTCATCTTTAGAAATGGAGTTAGATTCTAATTCATTTTCATACTGATGCAAAAAACCCACTATTCTCTGACACAAAGAAAGGTTCTGAAAACCATACAGATTATTAGTAAATACATTTTCAGTAATTATTAATAATTCAACAATTCACTTAACAGATGAAAATCAAGCAATGCAATTATCAGAAATTTTAAAACAGGGAGAGAATGTACCAATTTACAAGGCTCTTGAACTCAAATGTGTTTCTAAATTCTGTATTTTAAACATGATTAATCTAAGATGTTGACCATTATTTCTAAAAATAGAAGATACTTTTAAAATTGCATTTATTTATCATGAAAGAGTAAATCTAAATAATTTTATGTTATATATATTACGTATATTTATTTATAAATCCAAATATTTAGATAAAAATTATGTCATGGGAATCTAGTTTTGTTACTGTTTTCCAGAGGATCTTATAGACTTGAATAAGGAAGAAACCACAAGAGAGATGGTGAAGGACTTTTTCAAGAGCATATAGTGATAGAACAAGTGGGAATGGCTTTAAACTGAAAGAGTGCAGGTTTAGATTACATATTAGGAATAAATTCTGTACTGGGAAGGTGGTGAGGCACTGGGAAGGAGGTTGCATAGAGCAGCTGTGGATGCCCCATCCCTGAAGGAGTTCAAGGCCAGGTTGGACGGGGCTCTGAGGAGCCCGGTCTGGTGGAAAGTGTCCCTGCCTGTGGAGGATGGGCCCATTTTGGAACCCTTCCAACCTGAACCATTCTGTGATTCTTTAAGATCTGTCAAGAATTTACTGTCATGGAAATTCAAATTTATAGAGTAATATTACCTTCAAATTTTGATGCTGAATTATGTTTTTAATTTTGGTGTTCCCTATTATTCTCCACCCACGATTTATAAGAATCAGGCAAAGAAACAAAATCCCAGTCAAAGCATCATTGATTCAGAACTGAATTTTGTAGTCAGGAATGTCTCTTGATATTTCTGATTAAATTCCCTTTTCAACTGTGAAATTCCAGTTTTCTTCTCGCCAGAGAAGAAAAATGTTTATTATTACGTACAACTTACTTCAGCAGAGCCAACGACTTCAATTTGATGCAGTTTGTATCAAAATGAAGTCGTTGTCTCTGCTGAAGTAAGCCAGTAGAGTTCTACTGGTTCTACTAAAAAAAGCCGTGTCAGCTTGATTACTGTGATTGCCACTGAGAATCTGCCTCGGGTATGTGAAAATATGCTTGGGACAATCTACACATAGGAGACTCTTAACATTCAAGTCACTGTTGGTTCTTGCTTTTCTTTATGGAAAAATGAGTTGCTGCAAAATGATGAAGTCACTGCTCAGACACAAAGATGAAGAAGCACAATCCCTTACTCACATAAGCCAAGGCTAATAATTTGAATATTCCCTTCTAGAAGATAACTATTTCTAAGCTGCTGCCCTTAGATTTTACCCACCTGCATCCATTTTTCTCACTGCCTTTTTCAACAACCAGTTTAAGCCATTGTCTGCCTGTTCAGCAGAGCAGGTAGCAAGTCTTCTCTTCTGTCAGATTTACTTTAGCCATAGGTTCATATTACAGAGAGAATGCCATGGCCAAGAATAGGCATCCACCACTGCATTATCTGTCTTGCCAAGGAACAGCTGAATCTACAAGTTCACCTCAGTCTTTCTATAGGAACACAATTCCCTGTGGAGAAAAATTCACTTCATCCCACATGTACATGTAGTCCTAATATCTGGATGGTGGTTTAATGCCTAACCTCGGTGATGCTGAATGTTTCTGAAAAGACAGTCTGTCCAATGAAAGCTCTACTAAGCAAACCTTTTTTGCAGTTGGCTGCTATAATGTCATGAGCATTACAAATTAAAAATTAAAAATAGATCAGATACTTATTTCAATAGATGACCTAAAGGCAAAAGTTTCAAGTCTAGCATTATCCTGAGAAAGCCAGCATTTAAAACGTGGATGTATTAAACCTAGGCATTATTTTCTAAAGCACTGAGCTAGTCCCACTTCTACTGAAATAAAGTTTTCTTTGAAATTCAGTGAAAATATAATGAGCCATCATTTGAGTCCTTTGAAAAATCTTACTTTTAGTGCCAAAGTGTCTCTTGCATACATATATGCTTAACCACAAATGTGCATAAATGTTTAAAAAAAACAACTATAATGTCGTCTTGAAATCATCAGATTACAGTACCATCTTTTATAAGAGAATGCACTTTTCATACTAATACCAGCAAAGTATGTAGAAAAAGAGTCATTTTAGGATATTAAGATGTAATTCCTTTGGCTGCAGCAACGGCAGATCTTGAAAGACTATCCAAGATTTTTAATCAGATCTGGTTTGTTTCAAAGGAGTGGTTTTATTTATTTTTCTGTCCATTTTTGTATCCATTCTATCCATTTCTATCCATTTTCTATTGGTTTTGCTATCCATAATTATCAAAGTTCTGTAACCTTTTAATTGTGACATGACAAATTCCTTAAAGGTATGGGCAAATGAGTGGATCTGCCACAGTTTTTAAGTGAAGATGATATTCATTTGGTCACTCCCACTGAAATTATTTCATTAATCCTTTTTACTGATATCTGGAACAAGAGTACACCTGAGCTTTGGGAGTCTCTTCTAGATGAAGTTTCTGAAAATGGTCATGCTTTTGATGAACGACAGATTTCACTGTTGCTTCATTTTCTCAGATATATAATGTGAATTCAGAGTGACAGTGCTTTCAGTGTACTTAATAAACATGTTCTGAAAGTTTTGCTTTTAAAAAAAAAGATGATAAATAAAATATTTTACACTAAAATAACATTTTTTTTTAAATATGAGAAAGCCAAAGCATCTGCTTTTTTAATTCAACGATTTTGTAGTTTCAAAGAGTTTAAAAAGCATTTCTGTTTAGCACAAGTAATTCTATGCAAAAAGACTCTTGAAGGTTTTGCAGGCTGTGTTCAGAATTAAGGGGTTTAATTTTGCCTCCTAGTACTCTCTCTGTATGTGGGCTGATATATATTTCGCAGTACAACCATAATAACTGTGGTTGCTCTTATCTTCATTTTCACATCCTGCTTGGATTTTTGTAATGCTAAAAGTGGAATTTTCATAAAGACTTTTTTTTACATATCTGGTCCCATATTAAGGCTTTTACCAAACTCTGTGTTTTTGTAAATACATCAGATACATTAAGACACCTTACTCCTGTCACTCCTGTATGATTTAGAATCTTGTAAAAAGCTGCTGTATAAAGTCTTAATGCAGGAATCTGTGTTCCAAACCATCTGCTGTTGGTGTAATTTTTCCCCTCCCTGTCACTGTATCTTAAATGCTGGTGTGCATTATTTTATTTCTAACGCAGAATAAAAGAACACATCGTTTAGGTCCTTCTCTCTTTCAGGCATTTAAGTTCCTCTGACAAGTCCTGCAAAATTCCTCCGAGTTTTTACTGACACTGACAGAAAAACGAAGAAAAATATTAAATGTAATGTAGGGAGGGATTTGGTCTCAGAAATAAAAAGAAACAGGTAGAAGTGATATTTGGAGGATGCTAAAATTTTATCAGTTCAAATTGGCAATGCTGGAGTCTTCTACTCCAAAAATATGTTCTTTGGATTCATAGCATAATTTCATTTTAATGTAAATACTTTTTCTAAGAAAAGGCAATTTTTCAGAAAGATTTTAGCATTTTTTACTTTGATGGCATATTATTTCCACACAGAGGCATAGCAGATATTTTAACTTAAAGTAAGTGAATACAGTACACAATATGTGTACTGTGTGGATATGGCTATTGCCTAAATGTTGTGCTGTCTGGTTATAATTTATTTTTAGAAAGTGTGTGTTAAATTCTATATCGTGAGTATAGTGAGAAATAATGTCTGTGTTCCCATTTACATGTAATAAACATTTATAGCTCATCTTAGAGCAAATGTATATCTATATCTATAAAGTAGTTAACAGCTTAGCGGGGAAATTATGTAGTTCAAGCAGGAAAGTGTAATGGTATTGCCAACTTTCCAATTGCTTTTTGGAAAATAAACAAGCAAAATCATGTGCGTGCCCAATTTGTATTCACTTAGACTAGAAGGTAGGTATTATTTCTGTATTTTGGCTGATTAAAACTACTAACATTCCTGCTCAGTAGAACATGGCTGAGTCCAAAATTAATGAGTATATTGCATATTGGTGCTGTAGTTAAAGCAAAATGAGGGTTTCCTTCATGCAAGACAATAATTAACTGCAATGTAGCCAATCATCAGCTGAATTTTTGAAACTGTAAATCTGATGAGACATTAGGAGCAACAACATTAGAGTTGTAAAAGTAATATACTTTAAAATGAATACACGCTATGTCATTTTTCTGTGTTGCACTTAGATGAGCAACATCACTGAGTCTCACTTGATCCTTGGAAAGCTTATTTGCCATGAACTTAGGAAAAGGAGTACTGACTGAAAAGGCTGGTACCCTGATTGTTAAAAAATTATGTTAAATGGTATTTTTTACTAAGGATCTTTGCTGATGATCTCATAATGGTCTATCTCAACTGACAGTTATTAATCCTGATCTTAAAGAATTTTACTGAAAAACAAAAAGAAATTGAACCCCTGTTTCTTGGACAGAATACAATTGCACATCAGAATAACATTAAGGACTCTGTGTCTTCAAAAAAGAATCCAGAGATACTACATTGGATGCCTGTGGCAAAACGTGGGCAAATTTAAGCCCTCAATCTAAAGCATTGCAATAAACTCATATTCTAACAGCAACAAAAGTCTGTTGCAAAAAGTCTATTGCATGTCATGATTTATTTAGAAGCATTTGGACCACCCAGTCCCAGAAGAAACCAAATGTACTTATGGCTTTAGCCTACATGGGAGACAAACGTGTGTGGAGAAATCAGAAGGTCTCTCTCTGATCTAGAGGGCCTGTGCACTTCCTGCTGCCATCTTACTACAGCTTAATGTGGACAAGGACCCCAACACACAGAAGGAAACTGAAGAAGAGGAGAGTTCCTCCTTATCATTGCCTTTCCTTCTCCAGACATCTGTGTCTGTGCTGCAGTGGTGCTTGCTACCCACCCTGTCTTTGTGCTTCAGCCTCATCACAGGCTACACAACAAGTGGTCCTTCTTTCTGTTTGTCCCTCAGGCTTTGTCTCTCACGGGTGTCTGGGTTATATTTGTGCTCTCCTCTCTGAGTGGAAATAAGAAAGTCCCTCTCATTCTTTTCCCATGCATTCATTTTCCAGTTTGAGCGTTTACTCGGCTCTTGTCTTGGGTACCTAACACCTATAAACCGAGTTCAAAGCCCTTCTTTTTGTGTTAGCTAGTCTGTTTACAAACACATTCCCTCCCCTGAGGGAAAGAGTTATAGTAACTCATAATCATAAAAGCTGGTTTTGGAATTAATTGGCCTGACATTGATCAAATTTGTAACGTCTCTTATTGTTAGACGGAACCCTACATCAGTCTTTTAGAGTACTGAAGCAAACTGTCCCTTGTCCTTGCCCTTTTGTAAAAACTGATGAAAAAGACCTGTGAGATCATCAAGTCCAACCAGACTGATCACCACCTTGTTAACTAGACCATGGCACTAAGTGCTATGCCCAGTTGTTTCTTGACCACCAAACATAGTTCAAAGCTGATTTATTTCTGGGAAATCTCTGTTTATGGGAAAGAGCATGAGTGTATATGTGTAGTCATTGTAACTTTTAAGCCCTCTCAGGGTCTTGGAGGACAGATTCCAGAGCCAGAGATAGACAAGTGTCATGCTACTGATCAGTGACAGGAGATCTGTCTGAGGAGTTCTGTCATAAATGAGTCAGCGTTGTAATTGTAAAACTTTTGTAATTGTCTTTTATTACAAATATAATATTCTATGGATCATTATATTGCTCAGAAAATAGTAGATGATTGATCTAGGTCATATACGACAATTTTCTTAGCTATTGCAGTATGAGACCTATTCTTCCCTCTGTTATTTAAACTGTGACTTAGCAAGCTGGCTAATATGCAGGGGGGTTTTTTTTGGTTTTTTTGGTCTTGGTTTTTTTTTTCAGAAGTCTCTTAAAAACAGCTGAACCTAGACCTCTGGTGTTAAGTTTCCATGCAAACAATTGCTGTAGATAGCCAAGGGTGATCACAATTGCAAGTGTATGGGAAGCTTATTCCAAAGGCAAAAATGGAAAGGAATAAGGCTCTGTCCTAGTGTTAATGAGTGGAGATGGGAGTCCTTACCACAGCGCTGTCTGAGAACTTGTTCAAAGTCACTGAGGAGATGCCATGAGCAGGCTTTTAAATTTATATGGCAAAATAGAGACTAATTCTGTTGTAAAGAAAACACTCTGAGTCTGTTTTTTACATACATAACACATATCTGTTTGTAATAACAGTGAAAATGAAGCATATTATGTTTGTCTCTAGTATTTGTGAATAATTTCCAAACTAGTTCCATTATTTCCTGATATTGAATATTTGTAAAGTACTCCAAGCTAATTATTTGTGCATAGTTCATTTTAGTATTCACCATTTGTGGCTGAGCAATTAGATGCTTACCCATTAGAGAAATCTAATTTTATTCGCTTTAAAAATTCCTTTGCTGAGTCTGAGCTCGGCTCATATAACCTTTTTAATTGGAAAATAATGGAGAATAAGTTATGACTGGTGCTTAATGCCACCTTTTAATTACTGAATGAAATGTATGGATATGTAAATGTCATTCTAATTGAAAATAAATCACTGAAATCTTTTTAAATGCCAAATAATATGATCTTTGAACACCAATGAGCAAATTAATTTATTCAGAAATATTATACATCTCCATTATTTTGGAGATGATTATAATACTAATTTGCACTTATGAACTGATATTACTCCTAGCCCTTTGAAAATCCTGTTTAAAATGTCATAACTGTGACTCAAAAATGCTTATTTTAGTATAACTAACTATTTTTATTAATACTGGAGTGAGGAAACTTTTACAATCATCCAGAAGTTTTAGACTATACTAAAAATCTTTAAAAAACAATTCAAATGTCAGTTTTCATTTTAAGCAAGTTTATTAATGCTTTCTGTCTCCTTTAGGGCATTCTTGTGTTTAAAAGGTTGGGGTTTTTTTTAATTAAAAGAAGCTATCCAGATATAAAACTTTTGTGTAAACAAATGTCTAAGCATGAGGCAACATTGAGTTTTATGATATATCAATGAGACTGAAATAACGCTTCCTTGGAAGAAACAGAAGAAACAAAATTTCATAAGGCACAAGGGTATAATCTTATAAATGGCTGGTAAGGTGACAAGGAAAGCCTGGAGACAGGATCTGATCTCTACTCGTGCTGAAGGCAATGGGATTTTTGCTATTAACTGTCCGTCAATGGTGAATGTCATCGGGCTGCTTCATATTACAGCAAATCTTGTTCATGTCTTTTCAGAATCTGTCATGTATCTAAGTTAGTGAGCCTTGAAAATGCCTGGAAATAGTTAACTGACTTTTTACTCTAAAGCTTATTCAGAAGTTTAAACAGAACTTCTGAGTTTTGTTAATAAAACAGACTTTTTTCCTTTCTAATCTGAAAGGTTATCATGGAATTGGTGCATACATAGCAGTGTCTAGCAAGTATCAATACTAACTTAAGATGTGATAGCTATTAGGTCTTACTATTAAATTACATTAACTAACATAAACATAGTGCTGCTCTGGCATGTCACCAGACCCAAATTAAAATGTTGTAAAATAGAAAGATACTCTACAAAGTTTAAATCAGGTGGAGAGGTCAAGCAGACAGAATGCTTTTTTATAATCAGATTGTAATGACTAAACATTTTAGGCACTGGTGCCTGCGCATTTGCTGGAAGTGATATCAGAAGTCATTAGTAGCTCAGGTCTAAGCAGTCTTCCAAAAATTTGGAGTAGTCAGATTTGGTTTTGTTTGTTCTGTGTTGCGTTTTGCAAGGGTTGGTTTTCAAAAATATATTAATTTTGTAGAACAGTGACTTGAAATATAAAAGACCTCCTGGTAATGTCTAGCTGACAGATGTGATACTGATTTACAGTCAGAAGTTTTTGACCATTTTCAAACATATTAATATAAAGCAGTACTGGTGGTGTCAGCTGAGTGTCTTCCCACCCAAAAATACCTGCATAAAATATTATTTTAATATGATAATTTACAGTGATGGTTGTCCTCTCAAAAATCATACCTTTTTTTTTCAGTCTAAAACATATATGTGCAGTTGGCAAGGGGATACCCTGTGTTTCACAGTCGACTTTGCTCTAGGATTTACCTGTTTTGACAGTAAAACAAAGGTAAGAGTAAAAGAAAAGGAAAACATAACTCTGTATTGTTTTACAGTTATTGAAGTTATAATCTATTGTATTTTCTTTATGTTTATGTCCCGTATTTATTCCTCCAATATACTGTACTATTTATTTATTTAGCCCGACTGAAATATAGTCAGTTTGGGACTTGAAAGGGGCGATTATAGTTGTGTAGTATGTAAAGATACATTTTGGAGAAAGATATAAAAAAGTAACTTCCTTTTCAAGTAATAAAAGCAAAGGAAAGTTATATTTAGCAGAGAACTTGGTTTGTTATAATGAAGAAGGTTCAAGATTTATAGATTACAAGTCATGAAAAAATTAAATGTCACCTGATTCTATTTGTTTTGAAGCTACAGATATAAAATAGGATTAATTACTCTTCCAGCATAAGAAATTTAGGTCATGTCTAAAATAAACAGAATAAGGGCAAATGTTTTTCGAAGTCAGAATCTAAAAGATTACATGCACTTATCTTGTGAAACAGTGGCTATATAGAAAGTGCCTACAGGGAATGGTTAATGATATATGCCAGCTTCCAAGCCCTGTGTATAATGCTATTATTTTCTATATAATGTAATGGTACTTTAATGTATATTATTCTAAGTGGATTTTAACATTTGTTGACAGTAGAATTAAACATATATACAAAAATGTGTCTGCATTAATAGAACTGTGCAGTAGAAGGTCTGTCTTCTCAAATATATTTTAAAAATTCAGTCAGTCATTCTGAGTAAAGAAGGAACACACTGCATTTTGAAATACTGACGCATGAACTAGTTTTTGGATGTTGGCACTTTGTGGGTTTGGGGCCAAAGTGCCCCAAAATTTCAAATCTATTGAAATCTTTGTGCAGAGCAATAATGACCAAGATTGCACGAAAATTTAGACTAATTAAATTGTGTGCTATCCCATGAAGCAGTATAAAATTTCAGAAAATACTTTTGTATACCCTTCTCTGCCTCAGGTGATACTGCATTCTGGAATCCTGCATCTTGCACAGTTACACACATTTTGCATGTAACTACAAATTAACTGTAAGAAGTAATCTTTCTAGCCTATAGAAAGGGTTTCTTTTAAATGTGAAGACTGATTGCATGCACTCCCACCTTTAAAATTATAACCTTACTCTATTAATGGGACTTTGTGTCACAGTACCTACCTTCAGTATTGATGATGAGGAGGGTTTAGATGAATCTTTGTTGCTTACCTAAGGAGAAACACAGAATACCACCAGATAGACTGATTCCATTGCTAAACAGTAAAAATTCTGGAGAGCTCAAGTATATTTATTCTTCATCTGTGTGAGAGATGGAGATGTTCTCTGCATTCTCAAGCCTGAGTGAGGCAGTAATGGGTGACTTCTGCAGTTCGTCTTACTTCCTATAATTGTCACTTGAAGTTTACTGTGTTTTCCCATATGCATAGCTATTTCAGAATATTTCCTACCAACACAAAAAAGATTCTTAAAGTGGTCAAGCAATTAACAGTTCATTAGGGACATAGCAATTTTACTGAAGAATCTATTTTTTCTTGGAGTTAATGAAAAAATTAAGGTCTTCTATTGATGCAAAGAATGCTCTTACACCCCAGCAGGTGTTCAAAGAGGATTATTAAAATAAAGGCCAGTCCCCTGTCTGCTTTATGACTCTAAATCTGGATCTCAAATTTTGGGCAACCAGCTCATGTCCTTGTTGAAAAACATTCTCTTTTTCACTTTGTAAAACAATTTTAAAAGGGTCTTCTTATTACAAATTCTGAAATAAAAAGCATAAGAACTTTTGCTTTGGAGTGTGGGGGGTTGACACTGGCTTCCTCCTGAGCTGGGCAAATGAGAGGAAATACAACAAAAGGCTTGTGGGTCAAGATAAAGGCAGGGAGAGGTCACTCACCAGAGACCATCGTGGCAAAACAGACTCCACTTGGGCAAATTAGTTTAATTTATTGCCAGTCAAATCAGAGTATGCTAATAAGAAATAAAAACCAGATCTTAAAACACCTTCACCCCACCCCTCTCTGCTTCCCAGTTTTCTTTATCTCCTTCTCTCCAGCAGCACAGGCGGGTTGGAAATGGGGCTGTGGTCAGTTCACCACACGTTGTCTCTGCCGCTCCTTCCTCCTCAGGAGAACTCCTCACACTCTTCTCCTGCTCCAGCATGAAGTCTCTCCCACAGGAGACAGTGCTCCAGAATCCAACATGAGTCCTTCCCACGGGCTGCAGCTCTTCATGGACTGCTCCAGCATGGGTCCTTCCCACCACGTGCAGTCCTTCAGGAACAGCACCTCCCCCTTCTTCACTGACCATGGTGTCTGTAGGGGTCTTTCTCTCCCGTATTCTCACTTGTCTCTCCAGCACAAGAAGTATATCTTTTAAAGAACTTTTCTAGAACAGTTTACTTTCCTGCTTGTTCTAGTCCAGGCTCCTGATGTGCTTAACTCATTCAGCTTTTATCTTTTTGGGCCCATCACTAAGATGATTCTGTAGCCTGCATCTGCTTTATATCTCATTGTAGAGATTCTTTTTATCTTGTCAGCTTGGTTGGTTCATGTTCCCCATCCTGTGCCTCCAGCCGCTCCTCCAGCATAAAGGGATCCCAAAGTGTGCATTTTCTTCCACCTTCCAGTGGTATCTACTTCTCATCTTTCCCACTCGGTGTCAACTGCCGAGAGAGATGACTCCAGCAATGCTTATTATTACTAAATTGTTCCTAAGTTCTCAATTCATCTCCACCTTAGCAGTTATATTACATAGCAAACATTCATCTATCCTGTTTAGAGCCAAACTCATTTAAGCTTTGAACACTTTTCAGGTGGTCTAATTAGGCCCTCTGGACCCAGTTAAAATCTGTTTGTGAATGTAAAGTTTAAGCACCATCACAGTGCTGTAGCATTCTTCAGTTTTTCTTCATCTGTTATATCTCTCTAAGAAGTCAGTGACATTTATGTCTGCAGGGAACCGGGAGATAGTTTTTTATTTATAGGACATTCCATTTTAAACTATGAGTAGAGTTCTGAAGAACTGGTAGCACTGGTCTACTTAAAAAAAATATTTTGAGAAGAGGCATGTTGGAAAATGGAACAAAGCAAACTTTTTTCCATGTGTGCTTTTGAAATAACCTTTCAAGTATTTAAATTGTGTTTCCTCAGCAGTGTCCAGGGACTGAACCACATTTCAACATGTGCACAGAATTTTCATTAAGATTATAGGCATTAAAGGAAACATCAGCAGGAAGTCCAGGTGCAAGTTGTTACCTTGTGGGTTTTTTTAATTACACATTTTCAGGTGATGAATAGAAAACATTGTGATAAACACAGAAAATTATCTTGATTTCAAAAATAATTTCCCAATTTTTGTTTTTGCAAAGTATCTCCATAAATATTAAACCATATCTGTCAATCTAGAATTTGCCAACACTAGTAAGAAGCCATGCATAAAGCTGTGGGAGACCAAGAAGCTTAGAAGTCTTATATATTTTACAAACCATTGTAATGTAAGACGCATTTTTGTGGTTTCTGAGACTACATTCACTAATATTTTTGCATTTCCATAGCTTTTTTGAGAATTTCAAGCCACGTTTCACACATCAATAAGTTCAGCTTTGCAATATCTGTGTAAGTCACAATTATCTACGTTATGCAAATGAGCCACCTGAAATATGAAAGATCAAGATATGGCATGGAACTGTGTTCATGCTGAAACTGATACAAATATCCTCATGGATCTTTATGGAATTAAGCTTTTGCCATCTTTATGTTATGTAGGCAATTGAAACATTTATATTTCAGAGAATTTCAAAATAGTTTAATTAGTGAATTGTAATATTGCATCTTTTGCTTTCACAAAGGGTACAGAAATGTTCATTTTAATTGCTCTGCAAAGAGCCTGTTATCATGCACTGCATTACTGCTGTAGTGCTTTATTTTAGTACACAAACATTGATCATCATTCTATAGTTCTAGGTGAAAACATGTAGCAGAGTCCTTAATCAAATTTCTTTTTCTTTAGAATGTGCTGTGGAGGTTTAAATTCTCTCAGCTCAAAGGCTCATCAGATGATGGGAAAACAAGAGTAAAGCTCCTTTTTCGAAATCTAGACACCAAACAAATTGAGACAAAGGTAAGCAACATCATCTTTTTTAATTTAGTTAAACATGAAATAAAATTACTGTCAAGGCATCAGAAATCCAATTTACTGGGACATACATATGGTGAACACATCACAGCTTCTCCTTTTTGGCCAATTCTTTCGAAACTCCACAATAAACAGAAGCAATGTAATACCCATAGGTTTCTTGCACTATTTCTACAAGCCTGTTATTGTGTTATGATGGTATTTTACTCTTTAAGAAAGATAATTTCTCTGAAGTTATTCTGTCAACCCATAGTACATATAATGTCTAAAAGCTGCATTTAAAAAAGATAAAGTAAAAATAAAACTTTGATCCCAAGCTTGCTGTTGAAAAAAAAAAAATAGACGGTTTTTCAGTTATGTGTTTTTAAAAAGAATGAGGAGAACTTTGGTGTGATTTGACATACAAGAGGAAGATAAGAGTGTGGTTCAACTGAGTTTTGGTGGACAAAAGCCAAACAAAGGACAAACTTTATTTATCATAAAGTTACAGCACATGCAATATATCTTTCTTTATACATCTGTATTACTAAATTATTCAGGATTTTATCAGCAAGCTTAACCTGAGTTGCCTCTTGGCTCTACTGTAAAAGATATTATAGTATCTGTTACAAAAGGTACAATGTATAATAATTTGTCTAGTAGCAGGCCATTTCCACTTCATTTCTCACAGTAGTCCTTGGAGACAGAGAAGGACTACTGTCTTCATTTTATATGTGATCTGTTAAAGAGAGCTTACATAACTTGTTTCAGGTCGGACAGGAAGATTGTACTCATGCAAAAACTATATTGTGTATCTCTGTGCATTAAATCATTAGATAGTCCCTGTGTGTGATTAGCCAAGGGCTGCAATTCCATTGCTTGTAATGGAATTCTATTACTTTAATACTGTATCATTCCTCTTTCTGTTGTGGTAAACAATCTGATTTTTAAAATTTTATTTTATTGTTATTTTTGTTCAAATTATATTGTTTTTAATTGGTTTTACCTGATTTTACTCTTTAGATAGAAAAATTGTAAGTTTTAGCATTTTTTATGAAAATTTCGATTATCTGTAAAATTATTATAAGTGAGTCCTTATGATAATTTTGCAGTAGATTTTGTTCAGGCGACAGATTTGTTAAAACATTAAAAATTATTCTTTTACATAGCTCTAATGAAAACATCTTGTAATTGGCAAAATTCACATGAATGTTTGTGAAGTACCTTGAAAGTATCAGATGGAAGTTGATATGGGGTTGGTTCATGCAGAATTCTTAATATCTATGTACCTAAATGTTCATATGTGTTGTAAATGTTTGAAGATCCCAGAAGGAGCTCATTAAAGGCCAGAGGAAAGGCTGATACTAAGTAGCTGAGGATTTATCAGCATTTCCGTGACTACACCTTTTACAACTGCCTCTGCAAAGTGCAATATACCCACTAGGATTTCACATTAAATGGGACTGGGACACAGCTGTGCAGCCTCTCCACTTCACATAAGTGGTATGTACAATCAACTGTATGCCCACCACCTAAATGGTATGATTTCTTAGACTTGAGAGTTACAGGCTGGCTGGAAAATGCCTAACACTAATACCCATAGTACAATCCAGAATTTGCCTCTGCTTCTTGCACTGAAAGAGATTTCATAGGGCCAGATGGTTCTATACAGTGAAATGCGGCCAATAACAAGAAACAAAAATATTATCAAATAACAGAAGTTTCATTTTTCCTGAGTTAAATTAGCCACTAGGCACAAAAGAATGCTCGATGCAGAGGACTTATGTTCCCTTGGCGGAAAACAGAGAGTCAAGGTTGCAAAACAATTTTCCAGACTATGTCTAATTTTATATTATTATGAATTCTTAGAGGTGAAAAAAATCACATTTAGGAATTCTATTTTTGTGTCTTGTTTGCTAGCTGGATGTAATGGTTCTTCTCCTTCTACTTTGGCCTCTAAATTTTAAGCCAAGTACTTCTTCCTGTGCACTTCAGTATTAGGTGAACAGTACATTCCTCCATTTGAAAAGTTTTCTGTTGAAAGGAGATAATAAGGCGAAGATTCCTGTCAGTTTTTTCTCCTTCACGTTCTTCTTATTCCCTACAACTTCTCATAGTTTCCCACTTCAGCACTTCCCTGAACTTAGTCTCAAATATTTTTTGAAGAAAGATAAGAAACCATTGTGGTCAGTAGAGTATTGTGAGCCATAGTGAAGCTTCAACTAGATGTTGCTGGTCTCATAAACTTCTTGTCTGTTACAAGAAGATAACTTAAGAGCCCTGCGTATTCTTCTCATCCATGATATGGCAACCAAGCCCTGCTATACTTGCTGAGATACAGAACCAAATTTAGAATTTTGGTTTCCAATATGACTTCGATGTTGTCTGGAGCTAAAACCTGGATATCTTTATTTGGGCTTTTAACCTGAAAACAAAACCAAAACAAACAAAAAACAAAACAAAAAAAAAAAAAAAAAAAAAAACCCCCCCGAAAAAAAAAAAAAAAAAAAATCAGTCTGGTTGGAAAATATATCTTGAACAACACAGTGGTAATAATTCTGCTCTTGTCAACAAATAATATACACTGAGGCTTACCAGTGTCCTTAAAGTCATGAAATGCACAAGGCACAATAACACTTTCTGTCAGCATCTCCATTATTTGCCTTTTATGTGATACAGGCTCATGTCTTGTTCAAATAGTGATTCAACAGCTCTCAGAAGTTACCAATAAAATTGTGTGCATGGTAATAATGCAACAGGCCTGTCAAGCTCTTTATGATATGTAATAAATCCAACTCTCCTAGTGGGGAGATGAAACAAGAACATATATTTGTCTTCCTTGGCTGTGCACATACAGTGTCAGTGCAGTGTGTTCATTTTTTATGTTTTCAGTACCAGCAGGAAGTTTTGCAGTCCTGTCCTCCCACTGCTTTAATCCAATCTTTTGTGTTCTTCTCTCAGTGTCTTCCTTCTAGTTCCTTTGTTGTACTTAATCTACTTATTACGGTACTTACAGTAAACTGAAATAGCTTTGGTTATTGAAATATTAGACATGCACAGATTCTTCTTAAAAACTGACAATCTCAATTAAAGAAAAAAGCAGCAAACTCAGATAAGGAAAGCAAACAGAAGGGTGCTGTTAGATGGTATAGCACAGATAAAATGATCAGTTACTCATCTGCCTCACTGAGTACAGAGAGAAATATTACTTTAAAACAAATAAACTATCAGAGCAATGTATGTGTTTGAAAGAAGTGTCATTGATGTTATTTTCTAGGAAGAATTCACATTACATTCCAAAGCTGAAGAGGCTAAATTTCTACCTATAAAACTGTATTCAAGATAGCAAAGAAACATATTGTGTCCCAGTCTTCAGACTATGCAACGTCTACATTTTCCCAAGTCCAAAAGCCATCCTTATCTTTTACTAAATCCATATTTTCAAACTAACCCCTAGTCCTCTTCCCCTTTCCCTGCTGTAATCTACATGCAAGCAAATCACTATCCCAGCCTATCCATAGATATGTGTGACTATTCCTCATCATCTACGCCTGACTAGCCAGCTGCAGGATTGCAAAGGCAGCCAGCACAGGCACCAGACATCCTCCAGACGCAAAGCTCCACAGCCTTACCCCATTAGTGGTCTTCCGGATCAAATACTACTGTGATGAGCTGCATTTCTGGAAGCTTCTGGTGCACGAGGCCTCAGGTGAGCCCCACCTCTCTGATACCACCATAGGTGACCACATCTAACTGAGGCCTGCAAGAGGCCTGCAAGATGGTATCTCCAGAGCTCTGCTCCTCTTTTATGATCCCAGAGGATCGCTCATCCCTGCACAAACCCAACACAAAATAGTGAAGATATGAGAGACAAGAGAAGCAGCTGGTAAACTGCATGAGGAGTGCTTATTTGCCACACATTTTGCTTTTCAGCTCTGTAATAACTTTCAAATTTGGCACCACTCTTGAAAATAATCCAAAAATGGGGGACTTGCAGTGTTAACTGCAGAAAATAGTGTTGTTGTCACATAAAACATAGGTTTAGTGTTACTGCTAGTCTTCCACTTCTATGTAGTTTATATCTTACAGAAACAAGAGCTTATTAGTATTCGGAAGGTTACTCACAATAGATTGGACGAGTTCTCTAAGATATAGAGAGGGGGATACTACAGTTTGATCCATACTCTGAACTGTGATGGAAACAGAGAGGACTCTGCAGGTGGGACATTGGGAAAGACTGACTCACAGTGGAAGAGATGTTCCTGTCTTTGCTGTTTTCTAAACCCAAAGCTCTCCAAATAATGTTGTTAGAGCAGTCTGAAATCCTGTCTGCAGTCTGTGTTAGGTTACCTCTGTTTGCTTATCTCCATAAACATTTATAGTTTGGAAGTGCATAAAACTGGAGTAGAGAAATGGAAACTCTGTGAAGGGCTCCCTCCTCTCAGTTTGTTTGGCTGTGTTTGGTCAATGTGTTGAATGTCAGAACCGAAGGTGAAATTGTTGGGTGATTTCAGTTGATTTTGGAGCAAATCTAAGGTTAATGTGAATAGTCATATTTTTGAATTTCTTGTTTTTGAAGATGGAATTTCAGTAAATGTAAAACATTTGATTGAGCTGAGAACTTATGTATTGAGGCCTATATTATTTCATATTTCATATTTCATTAATAATCATGACTGTGTACATCATTTTAATTTTATAAAACTTAGATAAGGAGAGTTAAATAGTGGCATTTAAGGGTTATTTCCCTGGAAGTGTTCATATTAATTTATATTAATATTTAAAGTTAACATCTGCTGTCAATAAAATGTATTTTACGAAACCTCCTCCCATATTTGCTCCTCAAATGTCAGTTAAAATGGAAAAAAAAGGAGCTTTTTGCCCCCAAAATTCAGAACAAAGATAACATGGGCTTAAATACACTCACTTTGCTCTGCTCCACTGTGGCTTCTCCATCAGTTTCAGTCCCTTCAGGGGTGTTACCTGCTCTGCCATGGAGCACCTCCTACTACACTGGCCTTGTTACCTTTTTGGGGAATTTTCTGCCCTTTGTTACATGTGTTTACCCTGATACATCCCTGCCTTGCTCTGGGGCTCAGCCATGCCCTGTGGTGCGTTAGTTGGACCTGGCTAGAACTTGCTGTATCTCCTTGAAGAGGCTGTGCCTGCAGGTCCCTCCACTCCCAAAATTTTCCCAGTTGTCCCCCAAATAGGGTCACAAAATCATGCCCCACAAATACTAGTGAGCAATTCATTAGTAGTAGGACCACTTGTGCCTAGTAAATACCTGGCCTTGGATAACAAAATGGTGTGATGGTGAGCTTTCCTGGGACAGTAAGTTTGAATTCCAAATATTCTGTTTGGGCCAGTTTTGTTTAGAACATAGGATGAAGTTCTGTTACAGGAAAAGCAGAAGTCCGGTGCTTTGCTTTTTGCTTTAAAACAAGCATACAGAGTGCCTCAATAAACAACTAGTTAGCCAACAGATTGTTGAAAACAGTCTTCTCCTCAAACCAAGTGTCTCAAGTATCCCCACAATATATTTACCAGCTGTAGAATTTATACACAGTAGTAGCACTTGAACTGAACATGTGTTTTACATGATATTTGTTGTCATTGTATCGGACTATCACTCTATTACTGCCTGGGATCATAGGGAAAAAGAAAGTTAACTTGTGCACAGAAGATTAAATAAGTTGTAAAAATTCAAGCAAATCTGAGAACTATTTAGGAATAATTCTGCCTTTCTTTGTGAATTAGGGCATAGGAATTTCATACATAGCCATGTTTGTTTCTATCATTAGGGTGTGGTGTGACTTCACCTTATCTTTCACCCTGCCTCTGGCCTCTCATCTCTTCTTCAGAGGCTGACAAAAGATGTGATCTCCTCACCCTACCCTCCACTGACTTGATACTGCATCATCCTCAAACAGCCTTAACTTGTCAAATACTTTAATAATATTCAACAAGACCAAGTGCCGAGTCCTGCCCTTGTGTCGCAACAGCTCCAGGCAGTGCTACAGGCTAGGGCGGTCACTGGAAAGCTGCCTGGTGGGAAAAGACCTGAGGGTGCTGGTTGACAGCAGCTGAACACGATCTAATGTGTGCCCAGGTGGCCAAGAAGGCCAATGGCATCCTGGCCTGCATCAGCAATAGCGTGGCCAGTAGGACCAGGGCAGTGATTGTTCCCCTGTACTCAGCACTGGTGAGGTCACACCTTGAATCCTGTGTCCAGATCTGGGCCCCTCACTTCAAGAAGGGCAGCAGAGCCGGTGATGGATGGGACAGGCATGTCATTTGAAGAGTGGCTGAAGGAGCTGGGGTTCTTTAACCCGGAGAAAAGGAGTCTCAGGGAAGGTCGTACTGCTCTCCAGAACTGCCTGAAACAAGTTACAAGTGATAGGATGAAAGGAAATGGCCTCAGCTTGTGCCAGGGGAGGTTTAGATTGGATATTAGGAAAAGTTTCTTCACCAAAAGGGTTGTCAAGAATTGGAACAGGCTGCCCAGGGAAGTGGTTGAGTCACCATCCCTGGAGGTATGTCAAGTGTAGATGCGGCACTTAGCGGCATGGTTTAGTGGTAGACTTAGCAGTGCTGGGTTAATGGTTGGACTCAGTGATCTTCAAGATCTTTTCCAGCCTTAATTGTTCTATGTTGCAATATTTGAATGTTCTTGCAAGTTGACTGATTTCATTGTCCAAGCTGAGTACAATGTAAACAATAAAGTAGCATAGAGTGAAAACTAAACTGACACGCAGCACTGCCAGTGAACAAGGTATGGATGTACAGTTTTTATTGTTAACAATTTTAATTTTACAGTTTCCGAAAAGGATTCAATTTTCGTGTTAAGGCCATTATTGTTTTCTAACTAGTCTGCTCTGTATTCATGTAAAATGTTTATAAACCTGAATTGAATTCACATTTTCTCTTCTCTTTTTTTTTTCTCTTACTTCTTTCAGGAACTTGAATTTCAGGATCTGACGGCAGTTTTACACTGTATTCACTCCTTTATAGCAGCAAAAGTGGCATCTGTGGATCCAGTATTCATAGACAGTCAGAGTATTGCAAGAAAATATATGTACAGTAACTGAAACTAGATTATATGTTGTGACTATGGAAAATAAATTATTTTCTTAACAAAAGTAGTTATTTCATTCACAATATTGCAACTTTGTGATTTTATAAGAAGCCTATAGTTGTGTTATCTGTAATGTTAAGAGTTTTCACAATCTGACAAATATTTTGAATCTATGAGTTAAAAAGTACTAAGTCAAACAGAATCAGTTTATCTTCAGCATTAATCTAAAACTCTAAGTGAATATTCATTCAGTAATATTTGTAGAGTCATTTCGATTTCTGCTTTCATGATGATACTTTCTCCCCCTTATTAGATAGTAATGTGGAGTAACATTTGAAAAGTATATGTCCAAAATTTGGCCTCTAAGTCTGCTTTGAAAAGTGTTGGGCACACAGGCAATTTCTACAGTCTTCACTGTAGAAAACAAGTAATTATTGAAGATGACTGCTGTAGAAATTGAACTTTCATCTTCCTTCCATATGTTTGAAAAACTGTAGTTCCATGGTTGGGTTCCTTCAGGGCCTGAGAGTTTAGCTCTGGCAAAACACTAAATACTCTATTTCAGATCTAGGAACATAGTTAAGCACACACTTTGCTCTGAGAATACTAAGTAGCCCCAGTGTGTGCGCAAGGTAATTTTAAGTGTGTATTTAGGTATCATGGTAGATCAACTGTGAAGAGCTTTAGACTCAGCTAAGAAGCCTGACTAGAGACACTTAGTTTTAGAAAACTTGCCATAGGGTTTTCTCATATTTTAATAAAGCTTCCATGACCCATTCATTTATTCATTCATAGATTGACTTGACACCTATCCTTTGATGTAATGCTCTGTATGCTTGGGAACAGCTTTTGTTTGGAGGAACATGCTTCCAATATATGATGATCATAACAAAATATAAATATTTTTCTGGGACATCTACCTTTCTTTTTCCTATAGCTTTAACCTTGACTTATATTCAAACAAAGTGGATTTTGTCCTTGCTGAGGAAATAATTTCATTTTACTTTTGACATATGCCTAACCTTCCTTCTGAAATCATAATCTTAACTGAACGGATAGTTCTTCCTGCTATTGAAAAAATGATTTTAAAAAAAGACATTTTAGTCTTAGGGCATATTCCCTGTAAGTCATACCAAATATTGCAGATTTTTGTGATAGAAGTCTCAGTTTTTCTCACTTGCACTTTTGAGGCAGCATCAAGAAAATAAAACAGTCAAAATCAAACAAGTAAAATATCTGGAGTAGATGCCGTGGATAAGGAGTGAATTCATCAAAGTCCTCCCTAAATTTTAGGAGTCTTGCCAAGTGTCCTGCTAAAGTCAGAGCCTAAAGTTACTGTATCCTAATGAAAAGAGGTTGGTGCCTTTGAAAGGTCTCAAGTGAGAAGTGTTTTTACATAAACTCAGTACTTAAGTTTAGTCAGCTAAATGCTCTCTTTCAGGTCTTAAGCTGTCTTGGCAGACTGCAGTGGGGCCATAGGCACTTACTTCAAACAGATGCTTCTCTGTCCACCTAAAGCTTAGGCACAAATAAAGTGCCTAGTGCAGGTGATTTAATCCTGCCATGAGGATTACTTGTTTCTGAGTGTTATCCATAGAGAAATTTATTTGAACAGTGCAGACTCTGCTCGTAATTCCAGTGTTGTTTAGGGTTCCATTGTTGTTTGCAATGAGGCATAGTAATAGTGCTAACTCCTGGTAAAACAATATTTAGTAAATTTGATAAATATTTTCATTAATTAAAAAAAAAATCTTTATAGACTTTATGGTATTTTTAACATACATAGTCTCAATTTCATATTACTTTTATTTCAAAAAAATAATTTTAAAACTTTTCTTTCTCGAACATGCATTTATTGACAATGTTTCATTTAATTCTCAGCTTTTTTATTTTCAGCTCATTGTATTTACTGAGGTTTTAACATTCACAAATTATAGCATTAACATTAGAATATCTTTCTTACAATCAATTCTCAATTCAGTTTATTAGCATGAACAATTAGAAATGTCTCTGTTTCTGTAGGATGAAGAATTATGGAATTAATTCAGAGTTTTTTCCTAATATTTTCTCATATACAAAGTTCAATACTAACATGGTAGTTACGGTAGAAAGCTGTACCAGCTAGCACTGAACTGGTACTATGGTCCAACATCTAGACTTAATGTTTTAAGAATCATGTGATTATAAACTAACATAGCTCCCCAAATACTGTAATAAAACCTTAAAATAAATTAGGCCTAGTTTATTAATTAATCTTTCATTTCTACCAAAAAAAAGTTCTGCAATTCAAAAAGAGCATTATTAATTTTTTTTTTTCCAAAGCAGCTGGATATTGCACTTTTTCATTAGCACCTTCAAATCTCTTATATGAAGATGTTTATGCTGATTTTAAGTAACTTTGTTATTTGTTTAATGAAATTTCTAATTTCTTTTAGTCTTTTACTGAACTACTGTTTTTGCAAGACAGTAGTTTTCCTCTGTATGTCCAAATCAATCTCAAGGAATATTAGAGAAAAAATTCTTGTAAATTCACCCTCTGAAATTTAGCACTGTATTTTAGAAATAATTCTCCAAACATATTTCTAATGAGGAACTTGAAGATCCTTATTAGCTCACTTTCTTTTTCCTTTCTTTCACATTCTGCAACAGCCTCAAGGCAGGGACTAAAGGCCAGATTTTTAAGGAAGTTGCCAGAGCCTGGGAAAAGCTAATGGATTGCTAGTTACTCAGCTGTTACATAGGCTGTGCAGGACTTCCATAGCACCTTGCATTTCTTAGTCATATACCTCATATTTGCAAATGTTGCACTCCCAGTTTGTTTGGTCGCTTATGTTTGTCAAAATTTTAATCGTCAGTAAAGCATGTTATTTTGTCATTGCATTCAGAATGTGGATCATATGTCATGCATATGTTTTTCTCTGTCAAATTTTTGAGTATTTGCACCACATTTCAGCTCACTAAACACCTCGAAATAGGAAAATAGTAGGATTCACAAAAAGATCTACTGATAGGTCACCCCTCAGGAATGGCAGGCTGAGGCAGAGGACACTTCCTTTAGGTAGCTGGCATGTCAAATATTTAATTGCTAATGAGACCATAAAACAAATTTTAATATTCTTTGTTACATACTTGTGATATATTAAGCTTTAGTCTTACTATCTCATCACGTATTTGTGTATAGTTTTCCTTTTTTTTCCTTTATTTTGAGACAAAGGTGTACCAGAATTGAATACAGAGTAGGAAAAGAGAAGCATTTGCTACAGCAGCACCATAAACAGCAGGCTGGGAGAGGAAGCAAACAAACTTAGAGTTATAAAATTGGGCACCATCACAAAATCAAGATAGCCGCTTGTGATTAGAAGTGAGTAGAAAGAAGATAGTCTCTATATGTCCAAATTATCTTTATGCCTTTATTTAAACTCAAGACTGGGTTAAAAGGCTAAAAATAATCCCAAATAATACAAACATGATTTTGATCAAATGGGTAGTACTGTTGATTTAAATTGGAACAAGGCTCATCAGTGACTAATAAAAGGAGTGGTACAGCCTGGACTTAGGCACTGGACTTGAATCATACTGATGATTTGTTAATATAATTTCTGACATTTTTTGCTCTAACATGAATAAAATCTGCAGGAAAAATCCTATTCACAATCAAGCTAAAGCCAGCTCAGCTCTGTTCTCTGTGCACGGCTTGGTTGTGCTTCCCTGTTGAAAACACCAGAGCTTTTAATAGGGGGAACATGGCCAGGCTGTGCCAGATGGCCTCAGGGATAAAAAACAGGCCCTGACAATTTTAGTTATAAATTTAGATGTTACCAGAGTGTTTCACTGACCTAATCTGACCTATACTATTTAGTTTTATTTTTGCCTGTAATCATAAAGCCCAGAACCATAATACTGAGGCTGTGCTGATCCAAAGCTCGAGCTGTGGACATCTGACTGAATTCTTCTAAGGTTAGGATCTTAGAAAAAATATTTCAAAATTATTCTCAACCTTAAGCCGGTCGGCCTGAAGCTTAAAAAATAATTTTCTGGGGGAGGAAGACTAAGCTCTGACAAATTTTTCAACCATTAATCTAAAATTCTGTATTATATCTGAACTACATTAATTCATAAGCAACTTCAGACAAGGCATGCCTTTTCCACAAAACCTTAAATGTGTAGTCTGATCTTTGCAGTGGCCTAAGCATAATTTTAAACTGCCTGAAATTCTTTCTAAGTACAGCCCCATAAATGCTTCTATCAAAATACTGTCAGCATTTTATAACACTTTCGTGCCCACCTGAGTATCTCCTCTATCACAGTGCTCAAAGTGAGGTGTGTATAATGGCAATGCAATTTTTCCACATTGTGTTTACTTCTGTGGTTAATTTTCTTTTAATATAGTTTGCCTGTGTCCTCCAGTAAGCTTTTTCAGGGCAGAGAGGGTGAATGTTAGGAAGGAAGCACTTTCTCCATGCTCTCATGAGAGGCAAAGTGATGATTTCTGTCCCTCTTTTCCATGCATGAGAAACGGGACAAAGCACTGCAAAAATGGAAACAGGGGAGGGATGGACAGATAGACAGACTGTGAAATCTTGAAAAACTTCTTTGCCTAGGTATGCAAGCTAAAAATACCTCTTGGAATTCATTTGACTCCTTTTTCGAACTTCATCAGGAAATTCATCTTTCAGTGTAGTTCTCTTACTTTGAATTGCTATTCATTGAGTTATGGATGCTGAATAGTTAAAGACTGCAAAGAAAAAATGTAAAATGTATCATGTAATCATATATTTTTTTTCTTAATCTATGCTTCAAAAATGCTTGGGTACTTTTGTGTTGAAGCATGTAGAGAAGCAATTGTCTTATGTGAACTAAAAGACCTTGTAGTGAATTTTTAAGTGCAAAACAGATTTGTGTAGCATGCAAGATGAAATCAAATATGTATTCTAATATGATTCAACCACAAAAAATTCTTAAGTAAAATATTTTCATTAAATTTGAAGTTATCAAATTCCGTGGACATGAGCCAACACCATCTGCTATTTTGAGTCCCAGTGACTTGTACAGGACTTTGCCTGAAACAAAGGTACACGACTTTAAGTAATAAACAGAGGAAGAAAGATGCTTTTCTTTTCTAATATTCCCTCAGTGCACAGCTGCCTACATGTTCACTTAAAGGATTTGTTCCTGATGAAAAATCTGCTGACTTTTCAGTAGGGAATCAAACTCAGAGCTATTAGGGCTGAAAGCCATAATCTTTTTTTTGGAGCAGCTGTCATGATGCCCTGTACAAGTTGCACTTACGCAGGTATTCCGACCTCTAGCTTAAATGGATCACAGACTTTTTCTCAGTGCAAAGAAATGATCTCTTGTGTAAGTCTACACATCAGGAGCTGTAAGTGGCAGAAGCATCTCAGCTGCATAGATCTCTAGGATTGCAAGGTAACCAAGCAGGGAAAGGAAGTTAAATGTAAGAGCTTTATTTTTCTTTCCTCACTACCGATTATTCTTGGAACATTATTTCTGTTATATTTCTAGGCTAACTAACTGACTGTTTTTTATAAAACTCTAAATTCCCAGCTATGATGGAAATGTCATACTCGATGCTTATTAATGAATGAATGTAGGAATTAGGTGTCTGGTCTATGTTAATCATCTGGCCTCAACCCCATAACCAGTGGATAGAAACCAGTGGACTGAATTATGTTCTGAGAAGGCATCTCTCTCCATCAACAAGCTGTACTACCACACAGATTTCTGACAGCTCAATTTTCTATAGACAGATTTAATATCAGATTTATGTACCAATACAATAAAAAGTTGCAATCATGAGCAATGTTGCAGGATTATGAGAATAAAATAAAACAATCCTGAAGTGAATGAAATTTAAATCAGAAGTTTGTCATCCCATTTAACTGGCAGAGGGGAGGGAAGAAAAGGTCTTAGCCTGTTTTTCCAGCTAGCAGTTACTACCTGGGGCTTAGTAGCAAATATTTCTAAAATAAGGCAGTGGAAATTGTATTAATTCATAGATGAGTTCTATGTCTCAGGGGAGGCACTGACTCTTGGAGCATAGAGCTACTCATAAAAAAAATATTAGAGACATTCTACTGTGTCTTTAAGCACTTTGTTCAATTAACATTCAGAACTGAGCTAAATTGCTACCCTACAACATCCATAAGCAGAGTACATAATCAGCTCACTGTTTTCTTTTTTCACACAAGATGGACAAGTATTCCCTGGTGGAGTGAATATGAATATTAAATTGGTTCTGGGGATAAAACTTTCCCTGTGTTTTAACGCAGAAGTCCTTCACTGAACCACTGTGTTTAATTGCTGGATAGAAATGGAAAAAGCTGTTTCTTAAATTTTTCACACTTAGAGAAGTGATGTGATTTGTATCTATCTTGTACTCTAACTATGTTCAATACAATGAAGAATCTTTGGGGTAAAGGCCGGAGTTCTCCTAATTTACCTATAACTAAAAGTACAGTGGCTTCCACAAAAGCCCCAGCAGTTACTAGCACATATCACGTCATGGTGCTTGAGATATATTGATCCTTTCACAGAACTCCAAAGGGGAAATGTGTGCAGCCAGAGAGAAGTAGGAAACAGCAGCATCCAAATGGACTGCAGAGTTGAATGTCACAGTCATTTCTGGGCTTCAGTTCTTCATTCCAGTCAATGCTTTTTATCAGCATTTATAGTACTATTAGACATTTATTTCTCCCCATCACTGGGATATTCATAGCAGGATGAAAGGAAAAGTAATCAGATTCATAACCAAACTTATATTGGATTTGTCTTTTACCTTCCTTTGGACCAAGGCACTGAGGAATTTCAGTTAACTCACTCCATACAGAAGGTAAAAATGCTCTTATGACAGCATCAGATTCTGGGTTCCTGGTCACTTACACAAAGTTAATTTCTTCCCAGTCCTGCAAATAATCTCCATGAGTTTATTTGCATGTTTTCTTTTGCACTTTAGAGTTTTACTAATATCTCAAAATACTCTTAACATTCTTTTGTTTCATTACAATATTTGTCACCCTAATTCTGTAAAGCCAAGTGCTTCTAATGCCTTTTGTTGCCACATTAACTATTTCTGTTCCCTCAATATTTTTTCATTTTCTTTTAATTTCTTAATAAGTTTCTCACTCAGTGTTTTATATCCTGTAGAGAAATATCTGCAATTGCAATCAGGAAATTATCCCAAAAAAGACAGTTTCTGAATGCTTGTATGAAAAGGATGTAAACAAGGTTCCTCTGCTTTAATCATAGAGATCTTTTACTGATTTTCTTCTTGGAGAATCTTGCACCATACTTCAGTTTTTTCTGGTATGTCATAGTATGCACAGCAGAGTAGTAGGTCTTTGCCATGCTAATTATTATACAGCCTTCAACAACATATGCCTTTCATCAGTAGTAAATCCATTTAGATGGCATGCCCTCGTGTGATTTTACTTAATCTGTCTTAAAGACACATAGGTTTTCTGGTTTGTTTTTTTTTTCTTTATTTAAATGGCATGGCCAGTCACTAAATGGTTCTTTTCACTCAGAATTGCTTAGCTCCTCTGCCTTCAAAGAAAATGTTCTTCTAGTTTGACATGACTGATATTTTGCTTTGTAACAATACAGGCAAGTAGGTAAGGTATAGGTGTTATTTTTTAAAATTATTTTCAATAAGCACGGTATATTCTCTACCATCCAAAGCTGCACTACTTTTCCAACAGGCTGAAAATGCCTGTGTGCTAAACTGTGTCTAAGAGTGGGTCCCATTTTTGCCTAATGTTTGCTAATCAATTTCTTCATTTTTATTGGTGCATTTTAATCTGCAGTAAACACTACCCTTAGATTTATCATACCACTTCCATTTTAACACGTCATTTTTCTGAAAGATTATACGTTGTGTTCATTTGTCACAGCTCTTTCAAAAAAATTCAGTCAAACTTTTCTTTTACAGTTACATTCTCAACTCTTGGTCTGAAAAAATTCAATTGTCTGAAAAAAAAATCTCTGTAGTTGTTCTCCAACAATTTGCTTCATTTTTTCTCTTCTTTTTCCTTTTTTTTTTGCTTTTGACAAAAAATGAGAAGAAAGTTATATTTTGAATTTTTAGTTCCATACTCTGTCCTATTTTTGTTTTTCCCACATTCCTTTTTAATTCTGACATTCAAAACATAGCCAGAATTATGTCTCTGTGGCAGGAAAACATCCTGTCCAAAATCAAAAATCTGCAGATTGTAGGATTTTCCATTAGAGAACAACTTCCATCTAACAAAGAACAACCAGATGATGTATTTTAAACACCCACAAAAAGGATACAGAGCTATTAACCAGGGTAAGGTAGAATCATAGTGTCATAGAGTCATCAAGGTTGGAAGAGATCCCCAAGATCATCAAGTCCAACCGCCCACCCAGCACTACACTGTAACCACTAAACCACGTCATCCAAAACCAGATCCAGACACCTCTTATAAACACCTCCGGGGATGGTGCCTGGCCACCCAAACAGTAAGATTTTTTTTGTAATATCTTATCTAAATCTCGTCTGTCTCACCTTAAGGTAATTTCCTCTTGTCCTCTCACTGCAGGTACAGCAGAAGAGACTGACCCCTACCTCACTGCAACCTCCTTTCAGGGCATTGTAGAGAGCAATGAGGTCCCCCCCGAGCCTCCTCTTCTCGAGACTAAACAAACTCAGCTCCCTCAGCTGTTCCTCACAGGACACGTTCTCTAGTCCTTCCACGAGCCTTGTTGCCCTTCTCTGGACACACTCCAGTATCTTAATGTCCTTTTTGAAGTCCGTGGCCCAAAACTGAATGCGGTACTCAAGGTGTGGCCTCACCAGTGCAGAGTACAGGGGGACAATAGCTGCCCTGGTCCTGCTGGCCACACTATGGCTGATACAGGCCAGGATGCCACTGGCCTTTTGGCCATCTGGGCACACACTGGCTCATGTTCAGCTGGCTGTTGACCAGCACCCCCAAGTCCCTTTCTGCTGGACAGCTCTCAAGACACTCTTCCCCCTTCTTGTAGCACTGCAGGGGGTTGTTGTGACCCAAGTGCAGGACTCTTCACATTACTGAACCTCCTGCAGTTGTCCTCAGCCCACTGATGGAGTCTGTCCAGGTCTCTCTGTAGAGCCTTCCTGCCCTCAGTCAGGTTAACGCTCCCTCTCACCCAACTTTGTAATGTCTGCAAAATTACTGAGGGTGCACTCAAGCCCCATGTCCAGGTCTTCAATAAAGATGTTAAACAGGACTGGCCCCAATACTGAGCCTTGGGGAACACCGCTAGTGACAGCTGCCAACCAGATTTAGCTCCATTCACCACAGCTCTCTGGGCCCAGCCAGCCAGTCAGCTTTTACTCTTTGAAGAGCCTACCCATCCAAGCTGCCAGCGGCCAGTTCTTCTAAGAGGATGCTGTGGGAGATGGTATCAAACACTTCACTGAAGTCTAGATAGACTACATCCACAGCCTTCCCCTCATCAGTTAAGCAGGTCACTTTGTCATAGGAGGACATCAGGTTGGTCAAGCAAGACCTTCCTTAGGTGTTGATAAAACTGTAGTTCCTCTGTGAACTCTAGGTAGTGAGAACAGTGAGAATCCAAACTGTTAAATGTCTTTGAGGGTTTCTTCACAGGCAGCTCGAGAAACAGAGTTCCATAATCAGCTTCCCCCTTGCTGAGCAGATCTTGCAGTGGGAAATAGATCTAGCTGTTCTAGTATTATGTGTAAGTAATTATTTAGATTACCCCAAAAGAAAATTGCTGTGTACAACAATCTACTCACACTAGGAACTCACTTTTAATTCCTAGACCTTCACAGTTGTTTACTGAGCATATTTCAGTTAATAACTGCAGCCAGCTGAGAGTGTGCGTATAAATGATTGCTGTGCCTCAGTTGATGAGTGGAAGTCGTCATTAAGCTGTAATAGCTTGATTACCTATGGTTGCTTATCTGTGAATCTATCCTCGGACTTCTCAGGTCAAATAGATTAGCCGCACTAGAAGTGTGCTTCAGTGGGTTTGAAATTAAATTAAAAATCTACAAAATTTTCTGCAAAATATTCTTAGCGTGGTGAGAGCAAGCAAGTAGTTGCATGAAAAGTAGAAAATAAGCACAGTTGATGTACTTGAAAAGTCTATTGAAATCCATCTTTATATTTTTAAACTCTAAGGATTTCTAACCATGTCAAAATGAGCCATTTATTTTTTACTCATGGCAACATAATTACACAGTGTAGGAAAGTCATCCTTTAAGTTGTAGTATTGTCACATTTTCAAATGTGAGAGGTCATTCAGAGCATCTGCCTGTTCAGCTGCATCATCGCTTAATGTTTCTTTCTAAATGGATGCCTGACTCATTTGTGTCATTATCCAGAGCCATCACCACTTACTCCTGGAGGCCCTTCATCCTGCGTATTCCCTATGCTGCCGTGTCAGAAAGCAAAGAGCCACCATTTCTTATATGCATTTTGTCTCAGATTTTTGAAAGTGAGGAAGTTTTATGTTTAGACCTACAAGAAAAATGCTTTCCTCCCTTGAATCAAAACTGAAACCAAAAAAAAGGCGCAAATATTCTTTTCCAACCCAAATGGTTCCTATGTTTCTAAAAGCTATCTTAAAAGGGGAAAAACCCCTTTTCATTTAGCACAGTGTTCCTAAATATTTTCTACGTTCCCCCAAGCCTCCATGAATTAGTCAAATGGGATTACAAGCAGTTTAAAGATGCTAGCAAGTATGGTCTCAGCCCATCTTCTACACGCACAGAGTGAAACAAAGGTATGATTCTCAACTGTTACAAGGAGAAGGAAGATGAATATTTATAGAAAAACATATACTAATTTGATTTTTTTCTTGTACTTTTTTTGGTCGTCTATATTTATCTTTTGTTGTTGGCTTTTTTCCCCAGTTGAACTGTTCTGCCTTCACAAAAAAAAAGTTTTCCTCATACTCTAACACTAATTATAAGCTGAATTTGGAAGACTACTTACTGAGATGAATTAACAAAGTAGATTTCCGTGCATCCCAGCACAACTGTTGTGCATCTGGCAATACCTTCCAACCAGCAATCAATCTGCCCAAGTCCAGACGGCAGAGACTTGAGACTCTGGGATCCACCACTTGGGGAATTCTCAGCCTGTCAGTTTTCCTGCCACCACGCTTCATTTCAGAAAACAGGCCTTGGATTAGAAAGATTTCTCCAAGTTCTTCTCTTTTAATAACAGCGGAGCTTTAAGGGTGACCAGTCAGAAACAAAAAAATACCCTTTTTGCATTAAAAATTCCCATACTGCAGATCAGGGCAGAAGAAAGTTCATTGTTAGGAAGTACTGAAAATGAGAGGTGCCTGAATCTCCTCTTTCTCTTTATGTTCCGTGATCATCTTGGTTCCATATGATTCCATGATTTTAGCTGAGCGTCCTCAGCTAAAATCACCATGGTGATCACAGCACCCACCACTGTTGAAAACGGTGCCTGTTCATGCAGAAGACTTGGAGCTGGGCTAATTCACTGCCTAGAATTTGTTCAGTTGTCTCTTGGTCACCTTGTAAAGGCAACAATGGGCTAATTTTAAGTATATAAATAGACACCAGTCTACTGGAGAGACTTGTCATTCGTTTCAAACATGTAATATTTGCATAATTAATTTTTTTGTGAGAAAACACTAGTTGTAATGCAATATGTGATTACAGTCATAAAGGCAAAACTTATGTAAAAACCATCTTGTAAATGAGATAGCTGCATTCACAAGGCTCTTATCTGTAGAACACAAAGCTCTGCGAAAGTATGTATAAGTGCTTCTAACCACCTTTTATACATGGCTTACTGCTGTTGAATCCTTTTGTTTATGCCATTGCTGTGGCAGTGTTTGAAATAAAGAGCAGGACCACATGCTCTGCTCTATAAACAATTAGGTACACCACTGATACTTAAAAGTAATTTTAAGTATTAATTCAGTGGAGGGGAAAAAATATATTTAAAGTGTAAAAGCATTCTCTCAAATGAAAACTTGGGATGTGAACAGAAAACAAACAAGCAAAAAAAAGCAAACTAATGAGCTCAACTGGAACAGCATGGAGCCAGGGGCTTCGGGATATGCTGAGTCCTGAGAAGCTGTTACGCAGACCAGAGTAGGCAGCATACATAGTTACAAACATGGAGAGCAGGAAAAGAGAATTATTCAACAATTACTTGCACAGTGTGAGCACAAACACTGCTCAATTGTTGTGGAACAGTAGTCCTATCAGAGAAAGTGAAATCTTTGGGTTTTGGTTTCCTTTTTGTGCTTGTGAGTGATTTTGCAAGTGCAAGTACTTTCCGTATCTCTTCTTGAAGCAGGTAAATGTATAACTCACTGCCCTGTTCCTCAGATTATAATATTAATTATGCCTTTTGAAGTTTCTAAACAGTCTTTCAAAGGATGCAATTCCATCCACCAAGAGGTCACTGCTGGTCACCGAAAATTTTCTCGTGTCATTCCTCTGCATTCACTGTTCCCGTGGCAGGTGTCTGTTCACTAGACATATTTTTGCCATTTACTGTATTTTTTCACCGAGCATCCTTGAGAGGTTGGGTTTTTTCATATCTGGTCTAGTGGCTCTGGAAATCAAATTTTATGTTCTCTTAATCAATTTAATCAAAACTTCTTATTTACAACCAATATTTTGGAATTCTTAAATCTCTCAAAGACGGATGGAGATAGGAGTTTAGCCCTGTTTGGAATTTTCTGATAGCTTACTACATTGACAAAACAAAATGTCAGTTATTTCAAATTTTTACACTGCATGACATTATCAGGTGTACATAAATGATTAGTTATTCATGCTTATTGCATTCTCTTTATTCCATTACATGAAAAAATTGAGTATTTGTTATATAAGCCGTGATTATTTTTAAAAAGGGAATAACAATTTATAATGTTAGATGCTCAGATCTGTAGTTATCTTTGTATCCACTGGAAAGTAAATTTAAAAAAAAAAAAAAAAGTTTTGCAATAAGATTGGGGGGATTAATTTTAGTTTAAATATTTTGGCATATTTTGTAGTATATTAGTTGAGGATTAGTCCTGTTTCAACAGAAGCATGACCAACGACTTATGTTGATAGAGATAACAATCTATAAATCATTTATGATTTAAACTAAGGAATTTAAGTTCCTCAGAATGTTCTCAGGTTATAATTAGCTGTAAAAAATAGAGATGACTTTATTCTTTCTGAAAGTGCTAAGTGAAAAGAAAGGAAAGCTACTTGACTTTTTATTTGAAAAAACTAGTTGTTATTTGTCCTTGAAATTTATATTAAAAGCATTCCCACATGTATTTTAGATCAATATTTCCAGGACTTACTATCTTAAATATTGCAGTTTGTCCAGTGTGGGTGGCAAGCACCATCAATAGCTGAGCCATACAGCACATCTGTGGGAATTTCCATCCCAAAATAATCAGTTTGAAATATGCAGCCACTGCTTCTCCTCCCCTCCATCATTCAATCTTGTTTATAAAGTGAAAGGCAATTGCCACTTCTTGGAGAAAACTTGCAAGAATATATGATGGAGGAGAAGTGTGGAGATTTTTAATGAAATCAGTGCTTTTCTCCAGTGTATGAGCATCATTGACAAAGATGTCCAGAGTTGGTTCATACTCTGATCAGTAACCCTCAGTGTGGCATAAATCTGAGTCCTGCCTACTGTTGTTCATGGAAAAAAAAAGGTGTCTATTTCAGATATTCCTTTTAATGGTTTTTTCCACCCAAAGAAGAAAAAGATATGTAGACACTTTATAGGAAATGTTTCAAACCACTTCCAGACGTGCTTTTGAGAGTCAGTGGGCGTTGGTGGAATTCCCTAAGAACTCAGGGCTCTAGGATTTAATAATCAGTGGTGACATTAATACTCAGGTATTCCCCTCGAATTGCCATTTGTTCTTATTTATACCCCGTAAATCTTTATTGAAAGGAAAAGATCATCTTCTCTTCAGTAGCCGACAAGTTTTGAATAATCAAGTGTGTTGCAGTCTATGGAACAGGAAAAAAGTGGTATACAGCAGGCAGTTAGCACAAAATTTTCAGTTTTAAAACTTTATACAACATGAAGTCAGAAGTTCTTTTTGAAGAAGAACATTTGAATTAGTATAGTCTACTGCAGCCAGTAAGTATACCTTATTAAATGTTTCCTGACAGTCCACTGCCTCTGTCCTGAAAATGCATTAGTTCAGCAGTTCTTAATAGAGCCAAACTGAAGTAGGTGTCAAAATTCTATACAGACACATAGAGACTGTCTGAACGTTGTTCATCTTCTCCATGTGGTGATTAAATGTTTGTTGAAGTTCTTTGGGGTTTTGCATTTTGCAGGTTTCTTTCTTTTTTGGAGGAAGGTTGTACTGAGGGCTAAAATGCAACAAAATGAGGCCGTATATGTGATCTTCTTAGTACAGGGAACTACTTGCAGATAATCCTGTAATGATCAAAATGAAATGAAGAAAAATTTTTCATACTCACAGTATTTCACATCTAAATGGTATTCATTATATATTTTATTACACATTTTGTGTATTTCAGTTGGAAAATTAAAAAAAGACATCTGAAATGCAGCATTTTTTTGTGGGTGCAGCTTTGCTTTTGTTTTTCTTTATTGGAAATGCAGCCTTGCAACATGTGCATGATTATAGATTTGCATAGTGTAAAATTACTGTAATTTTATCTGTTCAGGAAGTACGAAAGGGATTTAATAAGTAGTAAAAATTAAACTAAGAAGTAATATAAAGGCAGAGTGTATATATTTTGCACTTTTAAATAACCTTTTATAACAAGACTCTATTATCGTACAGTATACTGTAATTCCACTTTGTAGTGATACTCTTGCTATTGTCACAGTATTGTCTTTAAATCTGGATATGAATGGTTTGTATATGTACACACTTCAAAAGTAATTTCTACAATGGAATATGTGCTCCCTGTCACTGTTATTAGCATCCAACTGGAAAAATATTCACCAATTATTTTTTTTATAAATTATGAATGTACAGTGTAAATTAGCAAATCAAATATTGTAGCAATGAAGAGATGCACTTTAAAAATGTAAAAGTGTATATCTCCAAGGGTGTTATTTTGTATAGATGTTTTTGAATAAATAATTTATTGCTCATTAGTGGGGTTTTTTGTTATTTATGAAATAAATATAAGTATTTGATAGCAGCTATGTGAGTTTTATATTTTATCATCAGTGATTTTAGTGGGTTTCTTACTTTTTAAAATTAAGATTTTGTAATTAGAACAGTAAAGGACTTAGTCACATTTTCCTTTTCATTCAATAAATTGTTGTTGACTTGATCTAGTTGCTGTGAGGGAGCCAAGTTGTGATCCATGATCAACCCCCAGTCCTTTTCATGGTCAGCCAGAGAAAGGACATTACCAGAGCATCTTCCTTCAGTCATCAAGATCAATTTAGCCATGGAAATTGAGTTATGGAGAGAGGGATACATAGTAAGGAGTTGGAAGCACTTTCATTTTCCATGGTTTAAATGCAGCCAGTTGATATTTACTAAAAGGCATAATGACCACAGTATACATCTGTTTCAGTGAGAGATCAGTGCTGAAATCTGAACTGTACAGTACTAAACAGCAAAATGTCTGCAGCCTTCAAAGATGGGCATAATTCAGATTTGTAATCTGAGATTTCTTCTAGATTTGTTCCTTGCTTTGCTAACAGAGAAAAAATATGGCACATTAGGACCAAGTCACCTCTACCAGGCAGATTTTTGGGAAAAGAGACTTCAGAAAAGTTTTATAAACAAGGTTTCTTTCTTTTTTAAAGTCTTCTAGTATATCTAGTTTATAAGAAGAAAACACATTTCTATTCTGAAGGAAAAGTATAAATCCTGAATTTAAACCTAAAACAAAAACAGTGTGTTTGCAATGGAGCTTAGATAATGACAATAGCAGTGTCATCAAGGAAAACCTATAAGTAGTTAACACATTTCAGTCACCCCTCCTCTTAGTCTTTGAATCCAGAGGCATCCTTAGTATCACAAAATTGAATCTGAAGTAAGACTTAGACAACTAAACTGAAAGCACAGAATGAAAAAGCAATCATAGCAAAAGCCTTTTGTCCATAGAGGCTTTAAATCTTTGCACATCCTTAACACTCCAGATTTCCCACCTATTCTGATGTGCGCTCCATGTAGGCAGAGGTCAGCTGGGAGGAAGGCTGCTTGGTCCACAGAAAGGCTTGGTGCTACAGGGCATTTTTAGAGTGCAGTCAGTCTTCTCAGAAGATGATATGGCAGCTGCAATTTCTATTGAAATATGTACTGGCAGGTGGGGAAAGGCAGAGTCACACCAACATTTAACTGCCCGTTAATTACAGCACTGGCCCTGAGGGGAAAATGTTCTTTTAGCAAGTGACCTCCTAGAGCAGACGGATTTTTAGATGCCTGCCTGTCCCTCTTCTCTGCTCGGGTCTACCCCTGAGGAGAGGCAGCACGGGAGAGCGTGTACCTGCATTGTGGGTGGCAGTCTGGCATTTTACATCCAGCAGTCCCTGCAGAGGTCAAGTTCAATGTCCAGCCTGGTGGGAGCAACAGGGCAGGAAGGACAGGGGGACAGGGCAGGCAGCTGGGGGCCTGTGTACTCCTTAAGCATTGACTTCTCTTTGCGTGTGCACGAGCCCTTGAGTGCAATACCGCAGCTGCCTTTATTATCTCAGGAGGCTGCTGTGAATGGCAGCACTTTTTGGCTTCCTGCTGAGGTTGTGCCGCTATGGAGGGGAGGAGGCAGATTTGCTGGAGAGGTAAAGCGAGCACAGATGAAGGTGCAAGCTTTGGTAACCCAGCAGGCAGGATAGTTATCTGGGGAGGTGTAATCCTGAGCTCTGGTTCCAAAGAGAAATATGCAGAGATGTGAGGAAGGTCTCATTTATGTGCTTAAAGTGCATTTTACTATGACATATTGGACTTTTTCACTTCCCCATGGTAGTAAATTGTGCTTCTCATGGCAATAGATGTAATTGCTTGGCACTAAATTATATTAACTATTTCAGGTGGTTTGTTCTACTTAATGCTTGGAATGACAGAGCTGAATTACTTTGTGCAGTATGTAGCTCAAAAGAGAAGAAAATTCCTAGTTATTAGGGGAAAAAAAGTGGGGTTTTTTCAACTGCAGAAAAAAATATTTAGACAGTGGCAAATTTTAAAGTATTAGCATTTCTTCTTTTCTTACAATTTTTAATACTGGTTGAGGTTAGTTGTAAACTTAGTGATTTTTGCAAATGAAAGGAGCTGTTCTTCACAGTTCATTTTTATTAAACTAGGTTATACTCAGTCTGCGCTGCAGCCCATGAACTGGGGCTAGTAGCACTGCACCTGACAGAGAAATGGGTGGGTTAATTTTTAAGTACCCAAAGAGAAGAGGTTGTTTTCCTTTTCTCTCTTCTGAGAGCTGGACTTTGTTGTTCATATGCAGCCTTGTTTAATGATTCAGGTGCAGCTTTTGTGCATCCAAAGGGGGAACTTTACTTGATGGTGTCAAAAGTAGAGCAAGAAGAGCTTAAGAGTACTTGTTCTGTATCTCTGCCATCTGTGAAACTCCCATTGCATGAAATACTTATTGCCTACACAGCACAGAGGATTTTTAAGCCTGTAAACCCCTTCTTGTTCTATACAGAATTGTGATGGAATTCAAGAGAATGGTTTAGTGACAATTAAAAGAGACCCACTACAGAAGAACTAGGAACAAAGGATATTAAACAAAATAGGGAGGGAGGAGGAGAGAGAGGGAGAGATGGAGGTAGAAAGGCAGAACAAATGGAGGGTGGGGGCATGGGAAAGGGCTGGAAACTGGCAACAGAATGGGAGATCAGAAAGCGGGGCATACATGATGACACTGAGGGATGTAAAGGCTGGAGAGCTAAGGGACGTAGGAAGGGTGTCCTTGCCTGGAAAACTGGCCAATGTCTGTAACTTTGGTTGAGAATTAGAGGGGTGCTCCCTTTCAGACGTTAATACTGAGCACATGGAGATGTGTTACTGGGGTTAGGGGGCAGGAAGTAGGATGGAAACTCTGAATAGAGCTGAAAAGTCGTTGTCGCGTGACATTTCCTGGTGATGCAAGTAAGTTGATACAGTTTGTTACAAGCATAAAATTACTCAAAATTAATAGAAAAAGATCAAAGCTGGAAGGAAGGACCTTAAAAGGGTATGGTCTCATATTTTAATATCTTGCCTAGAATATTTAAATCTTATCAGTTTTCAGAGTTATTTTGTTGTAATTTGTGCTCTTATACAATTCACTTAGACATTAGGTGTATTCACTTTAAGGAAAGGGTGAGACAGTTATATCTCAAAGCTTTCACCAATGTGGGGAACACAGAAAGATGAAACTTCAGGAGATAAATGAGATCGAGGTAAAATACAGCTGGAAAGAAAAGAGGAGAAAGTAACTGAAGGTTCCAACAAAAACTGGTGAGGAAAAGCAAAGTTAGAGCAGTCTGTTAAGGGTACAGGCAGCTGAGCTGCCTGAACCTATTGGCTTACACACGTGGGTCAGGTTAACACTGACTCATAAAGCAGGCTTAAATGACAGACCACAACTCTATTTTTGCAAAAGTATGTTATCTAAGCATATCCAAAGACTCCTGAATAACTGTTCTTTGCCAGTTCATTCTTACCTATTTAATTCTCCGAGCATTTTGTTCTTGAAAACTACTGTACTTGATCAACACAAAATATTGTGAAATATAAAAAAATAATATTAGACATAGGACGTTACCAATAACATTTTTAATTGAGGACCTTTCACATTTCTGTAAGAGAGCCCATGTAACTACAGCACCTTGTTTGCATGCCTCTTCAGCCTTCCAGCATTTTCTAAAACAGCATCTGGCCTCAAGATCTCAGATTCAAAGTCTTCAGTACCCAAAACTGAGCAATCCAGTCAGTTCACTGCATGGGATTAGCCACAAAGTGTTGGGGTCTTATGGGAAGAGATGAGTTCCCTGTCTTCTGCAACTTCTCCTTCTTGAACAGCCACACTGAATCTATATATCCCTGGCATTCTCAGGGCTAAAGGAGCATAGATACACCTATGCAAGGTTGTATGTACTGGAATACCTGTAGCTTCGTGCACATCTCCTTCCTGTCTCTCAGAGAAACATTCCTGCATCTGCTGTCCTGCAGCCAAGATGAGGCATCTGTTAAACCATTACCCAGACCTGGCACATGTACTACTTTACAAAGAATGTTACGGCACAAGCAGTGGAGTGCAAAAGTCGTCACAAACTATGGTCCCTATGGGGCTCTAGCCATCTGCTTGCTAATTATGAATACCACAACCTAGCTTCTGCACAGAAAACAAACATTGCTGCTGGCAGGTTCATTCTGCCATATAATTACTGCGACTGGCACAGGCAGAATTCCAGGAAAGTTATGTCTTTTTCTGCCCATTGCTGTTGCCATTTTGTTCCCCCTTTAAAGGATCCACCTGTTCTTTCTGCCACCTTGTACCTTGTTCTAACCTGCTTGCATCTGCCTTTCCCAGCCTGTGCTAATCTCTCTCTCTGACAGTTAAAGTACATCACATTACCTAGGACATGCTTTTTATGTGGCAAGAACTTTGTTTGTATTAAGCTAGTGTTGATATAGCAGTGGAGTATTTAGCATCTTTGTGCGTATTGAGCTAATGTTGATATGTCAGTGGTGTATTCAGCAACCTTTCATAAAAGTCATCTTTGTAATAAGGCAGATATGTTCACTGCCTGGGCAAATGAAGCTGTTCTTTGTGTCGGATTAGATCTCTAGAGGTGACAGTTAATTCAGAGCAGTCAACACTCCTTTGTGGTCAAATCTCCATGAAACACCAGATCTGTACTCATCAGCGCTTTTCTTTCCTCCACACTGCTTTTCCCTGTCTGTGAATAACTCTCACCTCTGCCCAAATAGGTGTCAACAGGGGACAGTCCACTGCTTTCATCTGTTACAGACAGGCTGGAGACAGAACAACCTGTGGGGATGAGCATTGAGGCAACGCCCATTCCCACGGGTCACAGGCTGTTTGGGCTGGTGTTGCACTGTTGGCTAGTTATCCTCTTGCACAGGCACACAAATGAGATGACTTTTAATTAATGAAAATTCAGGTACTTGGGTGCTATCACATGCAGCAACTGAAAAAAAAGGTGAGGATCTAAACCTCTCTGTGCCACAGGGGGAAGAGAATATGGACATCATTCTTAGATTTATGTATATTAAAAAAAGCTACCTGGTGTCATAATATTATTTGGTTTTAAATGATATATGAAGATTATAAACATGTCTGTATGAGTTACACACTCAACTTCAGACCCTACTTAATAACTTCTACAGGGAGAGGAGTCATTTCTTATTCATGGTCCTTCAAGAGTATTACATTATATTTGTCACGACCCAAAGCTTCTACTGGTCCTGTCGTCAGAGTGTTTTTATTTATGAATGAATACCCACAACACATTGATTAATCATGTTAGAGCTCTGGAAGGTTCATTTTGTCCTTCACAGTGGTCATCAGGAGAGCCTGGGACTATTCTATCACACAGTCAAGAATCTGATATGCTTCTGTCTTCCATAGTGGCCACATTCAATCACCTTGAAAAATTGATTAGAGAGCACCCTTTATCAACCAAGCTGTTTCTCTAGTGAAGAACTTTTCATTGCTCTGATACTACTAAATTAAACTATATTAGGAAATGGTTGGGATTTGGCTTATCGTTATCCCTAAGGTAAATTCGTGACAATTATCTCTGCTATGTTTTTGCGCCAAGCCAGTCAACAGTGTGCTGAAATGCCCCTAGGCATGGCTGAAGAATTAGCACAGGCCAGATGCTGTCTGTTACAGGCAGTGTAACTACACTCATCTGGATTTGGAGATCTCCGGTAGTATGGATGAAATCCGTAGTATTTCACGCACCTGTAACTTATGCTACAGAAGCAGCTTTGCATTCCAGGGACGCCAGTATTCTTATACAAGCTCTACCACATGGCATTGGTACCTTGTACCAGAGAAAGGCATCCATGTCTTCCATACGTGTCTTTTGAATAAAAAGTTCTTTGATTTGTGGTGACTTTGTTGAAAACTAGAAAAAAGAGCTGGGTATCAAAATCCTGCAAAAATGCACAGTATAATCATGGCATGGACTTACAGCCCTAATTTACAGTAACATAGATGTGTGTTTTGAGGGCATTAAGCAGTGCAATGGAATAAGGTTAGAACTCTTTTTTGGGAACACGTTGCCAGGGTGCTACAGCTACAAAAGCCACTTCCCATGAAAAGACATTTCACTCAAGTGTTTATTCCTCATTAACAAAAATTTTATTATTTCTCATGGGAACTGTGATCCTCTCAGAAGGCAAATAATTCTACTGTCAAACACCAATGATCTGAATTGTGCATAGATTTGGTTTTTCTGTTGTTGAAGAAAGGGCTACCTCGTGCATCAGGGATCAACTGCATACCTGAAGAAGCGAGGGGTACATTGTTAGGGAAAACTGACACAGATTGTTTTCTAACTGCGGTTCCTACAATTATGTGCAAAATCATCCTGCTGCTTTACAGCAGTGAGCTGATCTGCAAGACAAGACTCATCCCAGTTTACCCATAATTAAATGCCTACATACCATTACATACCCTGCAATAAGCTGGTGCACAAAAATCAGCCAGACGGCTGGTCATGGATGGGGGATGTCCAGGCAGAGCTCATCACTGCCTGCAGAAGAGCAGGGCTGGGAAGCTGGGCAGCAGCACGGGAAGGGCAGCAGGTAAGTGTTGCACACCAGGCTGCAGGAGGAGTAATGAGAAGATGGAGGGGGGGGGGAACGAATTTGTTGTTCTTTCTGTCAGTTCTTGGGTTTGTGCTCCTTCTGACGAAGAGCTGGTGTGACAGTACTGGCTACTGAGACCCAAGGGAATTGTATGCAGAGGCCCTGAACTAAGGCAGGCCCAGAGGGTCAGGACTCTGTGGAGAAGGCTTTCCTTTTTCTCTTTCTTCTTCACTGCACACCCTTGTAACCTCTTTCAATTTTTAATTGTATTTTTTGCTATTTGCAAGCTATGTTTTATTTCATTGCCTGGATTTTTTAATTCCAGTGCAGTTTGTCTTCTCATACCTTTTTCTGCAGAAATGAAAACTTGCTCCCTATAGGTTTTTTTTTTTTAATGTGTAAATGCTCAATCGCTTACAATGCCAAACTTTAGCATTTTCTCACCAAACCAAGCACCTTCACTCCTTTAAGCCTCACATTGTTAAATCTTACTCACAGTCTGCAGATCTCAAAAGTGGATGTGATGAACTTGTAGTAGCATTATCAATTCCAAATATTGACACCACAGGTTTTTTGTTGGTTTGTTTTTTTTAGTTCTCCTTTTATATCTCAGAGACACACTTTTTTTTCTCTTGCCAGAGCATTAATCTGAAAGGTCTGTTGAGAATCAGTGATAAACGGTTCCTTTATATCTTTTTCTTTCTCCTCAGTCATAGCTTCTCCAGATTCTCTTATCACATGTTTATTATCTGTAAAATTTTTTTCCAGAGACACCACTTTATACTTGGCTGTATTAAAATATTTTTTTTAATTTGTCAGTCTACCATGTTATCTATTATTAATTTTACCTCAGTTCAGGTATGAAGACTTCAGTGAAAAATGTCTTTTTTTGTTGTCTGTGTAATATATCTATGTGTGTGTGTGTGTGTGTGTGTGCATGACAGAGAGGGTATATATATATATTTTATGTGTATATACATACAAATACACACAGATACTCTTCCCTGTTCCTTCACTTCTTTGGTAATCTCAGGTTATTTTTCACAAAATATTGATTCTTATTAATACTCATTTAAATATGATAGGTTTCATTCATGCTACTTGCTACTATTTAATGCGGCATGCTTATTAATTCTTATGTGCCTTTTGGATCTGGATGTTTCAACATAGAAATAAGAAAGCTGTAGCATCTCCTGTTTGTTCAGTCTGAGAGTTTTCTAAAATGTACTTTAGCTACAGAGTGCTTCAAACCCATCACGGCATTAAAAACAACAGTTCAAGATTTTTGGAACCTTGACATGACGTCAAATAGCCAAGATGTTTTTTTTTACTCAGTCATAACGCTCACTTGAACACTAAATATTCCAGAGAGTAGTGCTTTGTAACCTCTTAATATCAGCACTCACAAAGAACTTTTCATTTAACTTCTTCAGATCATTTACTTTCCTGATTTGTGACTGACTAATGGAAATTTGGAGATTGATTTGGAAGCATACTCATTTGCCTGAGTGAATATGAGCTTGGATGAAAGAGTTCAGGAGTAACTGATCAGATTTAAAATGTGGTTTTCAATTAACAAAATGTGTTTATAATGTAGGATGTATCTGGTGAACTGTCCATTTAATGAGCTGGTGGCCATCTTGACATCATCAAGCATCACTGGCTGTTTGTTTCCCTTTACTACCTCTTTTTCCAAACTGATAATTCCAACTCCAGATTTATTTCCAAACCGATAACTCCAACTCCAAAATTATTTCTTACTGTGTTAATATCTACCATTGTCTTTATCTTTGAATTGATAAAAACAGATAACTAATAGTTAAATAATAAATTTGGAAAGTCAATACCATGCCTGGGAAAATGCAACCTACCAGGCAGGCCACTAAAGCAGAACAGCAGAAAGCATTCAAGTGTGAATTCAAGGACCGCTGTCCAAGTTATTGCAACATTTGTGTCTACAGAGGGGCTTCCACATCACAAACATCTGCAATGCCTCATTTTGGGGATGTTATACAGCCTCAAAAACCCAGGCTTCAGACAGTGCAGAGAGAGAACAACACTCTTGAGAATGGACTGTACCAATACTGTCCTGCTGAGGTACCTGACCCAGCTCATTACAACTGCTGAGAACCACAACTACCTTAAAACGTTCTTCATGATATAGCGTTTGCACTGACCTGCAGGGCAGATTCTCTCTCCATTATGATTCCCTGTTCCTCTTCCTTTATAATTGTATCCTCCTTTTCTTGAGCACTTTGACTACACCACCTTTTTTTTCTTTCAAATGATGGGTACAAAATGCAAATGTTGTCACTGCCTGGATTTTCCCAATAAGCTGGTCCTGGGAGGCAGGACATCGAAGACATTGGTCCAGATCCTAGTGCTATCAAAAGAGCTTCTAAAGTGAGATATCCATTTGTCATGATTCCTACCACGGAAATATTCACAGAACATTTCACTACAAAAGAAGAACAGAAACATCTGCCATCCTTTGAGTATGGCCATGAATCACTGTCACTACTTGCACTTCCCAGTTTTCCCTCTGGAATCTTAAACTCTTTTGTGGATTTATCACTAACCATGCTGAGAGCCTCATTTAGAGCAGGCAGAATACTAAAATTGGTCTGTCATAATTTCGTTATGTGGTCATTGTTTTTATTTTGCTAAATCCATTTCTGTTTTCTCCTAAGTTACAAAAGATCATGTCTTGTTAGTATTTGACCAGCTTTATGACTACATGACATATGGTGTATCTGCTGACCATCCTTAAATCCAAGACATAAACTTCATCACATGAAACTGCAGTGGTCTCTGCAAGAAGGCCATGCATTGGAAGAAGACAGAAAGTTCACCATTAAGCTTTAAATTAAAATGATCTGTCTGAAAGAGTCTGAGTTTGGTCTGAAAACACTGCTCTGTGAAGATGAAAGATTAATTTTGTTTCATTTTAAAAGGAAAAGTTTTTATGATTCAAGCCATTGAATTTCAGACCTTCTATAGACCTTAAAAATTGTTCATCTGTTCGACGTCCTTTCACATAAATCATAATTTGCTCATTAGTTAAGGCAGAGTTTTCAAGCAGTGATATACAGGATTAGCATGAATTCAGACACAAGAAATTGAGTGGATCCTTCTCTGCAGTTAAATTTATCTTTACGTAGTTTTGTTCTGCAAATTGGGTTACTCCAAAACAACAGGACATCTGAGGGATTCTTCCTGCAACTAGAGTTTTAAATGCTTGCTTGCATGAGATAAAACATCAATTTGGGTTTAAATCAACATTTTAACGAGACAGTCTCATGTTCTATTGATGTTACATTCCACCTACTTCTGAGAAAACTAATTTATCTGAGAACATGATTCCAGAATCATACACTAAAATCAGTATGTGATGACCAAATCCCATTGATCCAACTCTGATCCGGCATGTCCAGATCCCTCTGCAGAGCCTTCCTACTCTCCAGCAGATCAGCACTCCCACCCAACTTGGTTTTGTCAGCAAACTGACTGAGGGTGCCTTCAGTCCACTTGTCCAAATAATTGATAAAGGACTGGCACCAATACTGAGCCCTGGGGAACCCCATTAGTGACTGGCCAGCAACTGGACGTGGCAGCATTCTCTGGCCATCCAGCCAGTCCTAAGAGCCATTTAGCATTGTATTTTTCATTTGACAAAAAAAAAACCCAAACAATAGTTAATGCTGGGAGGGACCTGTAAAAAAAAGGATAAGAAAAATTCAAGCCATAGTTAATTTGTGATTCCAGGGTCCCTGTTGTAAATCTTGTACCTCATAGGCCTTAATATATTTTTATTCCATAAAATTGTGAAAACATTGCTATGAACTATTATGAATTTTTTTACCAGACACAAGCTGCTTCATGGTATAACTTTGTGTTGTCTAAATAACAGTACCTTTTTGTTTATTTTCAACCTATGCGACCTTTAGTTCTCTACTGGTATAGACAGTGAATGATTGCTGCCTATTCACCCTCTTCATCCTATTTCTGTCTTCAGAGACCTCTACAAGGTCTTCTCTATTTAAAGAAAGTAATAGCAAAAAAAAAAAAAGATAAAATAAATACATTTTTCCTAATAAAATTAAATTAATTCTGGAAAAAAACTAAGTGCCTAAAGTAACTAGAAGTAATGGCATCATTGAAACCCAGATAAACTGATCTTTCCCACTAAACTACTTTTCTTTCACCCTATTCTTGCCTTTTTTGACTTGTGACATTTTGTTCAACATATTAAAATGAAGCTTATTGCTGTTGCTTCTGTGTTGTTAAGCTGGAACTTCAGGAAAGTTGCTTCTGTTGAACTATTGCGCAGTTATATGCACTTTTTTCCTCTTCTCTTGCAACTGTTCCTAGAACTTTAAAAGCCAGAGGAGATTAGGAACTAATTTTTCTATTATAGATTAGATATCCATATTAACAGTGTCCTTCACGCTTTACTAGACCCCAAGATTGTCACTAAATGCTACAAAACAATGTAATCTGCTGTCAAAAATAGCTCCTGCAGCAGCACAGGTTTGTGTTGGAGGTCTCTCATTCTAATCCAATGCTTGTAAGAGCTGATGATGCCTCAGAGAGCCTGGCAGGGCTGCAGGCTGTTACAGTGCAAATGTCAGTTGTTTTGGGGTTATAGAACTGTGTCTGTTTCCTGTATCAAACATCAGATGCAGTTGCATAATATTTTAAGTACAGGTTAATTTTTCTGAATGCCATAGTAGGCCTGCAGAAATTCATATGTCTGAGCAATCTGAAATTCTATTGCTTTGAGGTATTTCCTTGAACAGAATTTATCTTTTTATCATCAATTCAAAAATTTATTTTATAGGTCTTTAACTTTTAAAAACATAGATACAGTATTGGTCTTCATGTGCAGATTTAAATCTTGGGACTTTAGCAAGTTGAACGAGTCAACTTAAAACTTAATAATATTAATATGGTTAGCTGTTAAGGTTCATTGCTGCTTTTCTCAAGAATGTTGTTTAGCATAAGGATTGTTTTATACTGGTCTTGTACTCCATGTTTAGACCATCATTGATCTGTGCAGTTTCACTGCTGGGCGTGAAGGTCTGACCCCCTTTCTGCAGGAAGAATGGCTTAAGACAGACAGCTAACAGAAAATCTGGAAAAAGGGGGTACATTCAGCGGGATATTCATCGAAATTTTCTGCACTTACAATGGCAATTTGTGAATCTTGATTTAAAAAATTAAGGCTGTTCTTGAGCAACTAATTTTTACCCTCTTAATTCTCTTTCATCAGATTTCAGTAACAGGATTCTGAATGAGCTCCAATAAGAACAGGAATTCAGCTGTGACTGTCTGTGTGAGTCCAGTGAAATTAAGATTTCGCACATGTTTTAACTAAAGCTGTATTTGTGGCTCAGTGGGCAGTTCATACTCAGAAAAACACTAAGTAAATGTTGCCATTCAGTTTTGTTCATCACAGACAAATTTACTGCATGTAACAATTTAAGGCCCACTGTTGACAAATATTCCAACTGTAACCAATGAGCAAATGCTGAGATCCTTATTCAAACAAACCTTGATGTAGGTGTGCTCTTTTTGAGCTAAATAGGGAAGCTTTGATTTTTGACTGTGGAACTGCAAAGAAAATCAAGCCTGTTTTCCACTTTAAGAAAGTCTCTCATCTCTCAGAAATTAAACCTGTAGTACTTGTGAAGTATATGAAAGGATATAGTGGGAGCTTCTTATTCTAGTAGGTGTTTGGAATGGATCTGCTTTTCTCAAAGCTTTGCTGTTCCTTAGAAGAAGTCAATCTTCTTTATACTTTCTTATGTAAGGAAACATAATCTTAAAAGCTTTACAATTTGGAACAGGCTTAAAGAGATATTGCAAGTTTGACTTCTTGTCTGCAGTCTCAAATACTCCAGCCGAGGAGCATAAACCTACCTTTCCAATAGAGGTCTGTTTCCCTTTGCTCTGTGCTTGCTTCTCAACCATGTCCACTCATCTTTGCAGTGAACAGGTAATGGGTGATATTCCCAAACCGCTGTAATAACATCCTGGAGTTTGTCCTCCAGTCAGTTCGCATGCTCCTAGGTTTCCTTTCACCTCCATATCCCACAGCCTCAAGCTCCAGGATGCTCTCTGCTACCCACCCCTACTTCCCTTATCCCCCACGGCAGAGATCAAAACACTGATCTTTGGCTCCACCTTGTGATCTCCCTGGCGTGACCAGCAAAGATTAAGTGAGGGAATCCTCAATACTGATTCCAAATCTGATTTTGATCTCTCTGCCTCTCTAGGAAACAGGAAAAAAACCAGCCATATAGATTCTTTAGGTCAAACTTCTGACTTTAAAAGAAGCAATAGGGCTGGAAAGTGTAACTAAAGAAAATATCTAGGCTCGGAGAAAAAGACTAAATAAAAAGTGCTGGAAGGAAGTTGGTGGGCAACCTGGGGGTTAGCATCTGAATTCAAAAGGGTTATTTTGGTAAAGCACAAATTATAGAATGCATAAAATAGGACACAAAATTGCTTTTTTGGTCAAATACATTAAAAAAAATGAAAAATAGTTTATTTTACTGCATGACATTGCAATTTTATACAGATTTTTTTTTTTTCAGTATGAAATTTTTTACCTTCTCGTTTTCAGGAAAATAATTCTGATGTAAGAACTGACTACACAGTTATCTTTTGGTTCCTAACAGGAAAAAATAAACAAGCCAAGTATTAACGTCAGTTTCTGCTTTGTGGCTACATAACTGTAGCCAAAAAGATTTTGAAATAATTTGCACTGTCAAAGCTTGAGTGAGTACCAGTGCATAAAGCTGATAGCATAAACTGGGCCCCTGGAAAGTACTTGGCTTTCATAATTCAGAACAGTTACTGCCATCGATAAAGTACAGAACTGTGGAAGATAATCTCCTCAGCAGACAAAAGGTCAGACAATAAAACTTCTGCTTGCCATTTTCTGGAAGAAATTCATCATATTAACTCATGAAATGTAAAAGGAAGGGGTGTTTTCACACTGAATTTCTATGGGCAATATAGTTTCTCTGAATTTTCAGGCTTGATTTTCTTCTTTTTTTTTATATATTGTTAGGATATGGAGCTAAAAATATTTCAAATCTTTCAATTTCCAGTCAACATAGTGCATGTGAAAAATGATACCTCTTGGAGAGTTCATGTATTTGAACTGCTGTAAGAACTGACAGAATAGCAGTACTGAAACAGAGAATGCAGCTCACCTCAGCCGAGTGAGTGTATTAGCTGCGCTGCTTTGATACCACAGTTATCCACGGATAGGAGCACAGATTAGAGTCTGACTAATTGTTATTAGTTTGGCCATTTCATTATCTTGTGTGCCATCACTAATTTACGATCAAATCAGCCTAGTGCACAGAGAAGTTCAAAATGAATGGGGGTAAAATATTGATGAATTTCTAATGTATAGGCTAAGTGCTGCTGATATTGTGAGAACATATTATGTTATAAAATAAAGTTAGTATATCATTGTGCTAGAAGCTTCTCAAAATGTAAAAGAAAAGTAATAAGTAAAGAAAGGAAAAAGAGAAAGTGAATTACTTTGAACTTCAAAAACATAGTCAAACATGGCTGGAAAACTAATTTTAAAGTAAAATTTGCCATACACAGAAAATTATTTATAGTCTGGCTTATAATTAGAAGATGAAGGTATATATATTTTCAACTGTTATTTCTTCTTTCTTGTAGATGAAAGTTTTCATTATTTTGGGATTTTCAGCAGCTATAGCCTTCACAGCTGTTTTCTTTTCTTTCCTTCAAGTAGGGAAAGACACCATCTTTGGTAAGTAACAGTAGAAATACCTGTTAGTTTCTTATGTTGACTGTTAAGCTGAAAATACACTGGCAGTGCAGACAGTTTAGCAAAGGCAGTATAGCTCAATCTCTTTTGTGTGCAAAATACACTGTCTGGTTTCTCTGAAAATTATTCCATGGAGGCTTTCTTTTAAAATGCAGTTTCATAAACTCAATAAGTAAAACTTTGTATGTGTAATGTATCTCAATCACTTCTTTGACTAGGAGTGATTTTACTTTCTTAGTGACATTCATGTGTCAGGTGACACGTTGCCAAGCATGATTGCTGGATTTCTTTCCCCATCTGCTAATCATTACCTTTTGTCATCCTGGGCTACAGGCAGTTGCCAGAGGATGTCCCTCCTGGCACCCTCCTGCTGTCCCACAAGGGTGCTTGTCTAGCGTGGGTCAGCTGGCTGCTGGCACCCTGTGGATTTTAGAGCATCTCAGATTGCAGTATTCCCTGTGTTCAAAAAATGTGATCTTGTCATTTTTAGCATCATTTGCATCTGCTCAATTTAAATCAGTTAAATCTAATAAACTAGAAATGTAGCAGGTACTAGAATGAATTTTAAAAGAAATCTGCAGAAACTGATTTTACATTAAATTAGGGCAGAGATAGTAAAGAAACAGGATTTCAAACCACAGTATCTTATATAGCTATATACATGGTTCATAAGGAATGGTGATATGATTCCCTAGGGAAATTTTCACCTGAAGTTAGTGTAGAATCACAAATAAAATAAAATTATGTGCAAAATAATTTAAATTTAAAACAAATTCCCAAACTATTACTTCTTATGAGAAATCTTTGTTGTATCATCACTGCAAAACAGGAGATCAGGTTTTCTTTCCATAGTGGATTCTTTACTTTGAGCTTCCATACAAATTGTTTGGAAGGATGTGGTCTAAAATGACCACATTATGTTGTATGTTAGTTAATACAAAATGAATCCAGGAATAATAGAATGGTTTAGGTTGGAAGGGACCTTAAAGATCATCTAGGTCCACATCCTCTGCCGTGTGTAGTGATGCTGTTCACTAGACCAGGTTGCTCAGGGCCTCATCCAACCTGGCCTTCAACACTTCCAGGAATGAGGCATCCACAGCTTCTCTGGGCAACCAGTTCCAGTGCCTCACCACCCTCATAGTAAAGGATTTCTTCCTAACATCTAATCTAAACCTGCTCTCTGTCAGTTTAAAACCATTGCCTCTCATCCTGTCATATAAGAAGTCCATCTCCTTCCTTTTTATATGCTTCCCTAAGGCACAGGGAGCACAAATATACATAAATATACATGGACTATAAATAAATAGAATAGATGAAATGTGATTCTTTTTATAGTAAGTGTTCTTGGTCTGATGAGACAGTACAAGACAATGTTAATTACTCGAGAACCACGTTTTTGAAGACACTTTATTGGTACCAAATTCATACTTCTTAGTAGAAAAGGAAGAGAGACAATGGAATTTAACTATAGCAGGTGGATATTCTCTTTTAGATCAGAGCCTGAATCAATATTACATGATGAGCAATACTTCAAGCATATGATATTTCTCAGAGCTAAGCCCCCTAAAAGTAATTTAAAAGCATGCTATATTAAATTCTAAAAGAATTACTTATTGTATGGCCTATAAAAATCAGACTTGTTTTTTAACATAGACTCAAAAAGATTTTCAGAAGTAGCAGAAATCCAAATGATAACATCGAATGAATCATCTGAATATTTTATTATGCATAGGTGAAAAAGAGGAATAACTACTGCTATACTTAGATACAGAAAACTTTAGTAGAGTATAATTTAGCCTAGGAGAGATTACTCCTCATCACACATTTCTCTTCCTTGAGCTGAGTGCCCTATTCAAAAAATAGATGATAGAAATAGCACAGTATGGACTACAGATAAAACATGCTCTCCTAAAATTACACTGTACATAAATGATGAACGATTGTACATAAATGATTGTTATTATTTTTTATTATTTGTTTTCAAAGAAAAAAAATGGGCAATTCCACAAAATTCAGATAGAAATAAAACAGTTGGGCTTTAAACACAACTGATTCTTGTATTATAAATCAACATGTACACCAAAGAGGAATAAGCTAAGCCTCACGATAGCACTATACAAAATAGCACAGCTGAAATATTATTATGTTCACATACATCTTTCCATCAAACACAAGTGAAGAAATGAGAATAGGGCTTTTATGCACTGGCCCAATGCCAGGTCTTAATTTTGCTTGAATATGGACTTGAATTCTTCATGTGGCTCAGACCAGCTCGTATTACCTGTGAGGGAGGGTCAGGTTTGTCCTGTCAGTCCAAGGACAGTTTGATGAAAAGTACATATGAAGCCTAGGGCACACAGCTGCATACAGAGAACACAACATGTTTCAGCTGGACCTATTATGTTTGGTCCTGTATAACATGTCCATAACTGGATGTATACATCAAGCAAGGAAATCTAAATCCCCCAGTCTTATAAATTATTGGAAGAATTTATTTACTACCCCTACCTTACCTTTCAGAAAGCTCAGAAGCCACAACATTAATTTCAGGAATAAAATATGGAGATGGTTTTAAAGGGCAAAAATTGTACCTTAATATTAGAAACTTGTATACTTTCTAACTGTAAATATTTTAATAAATATGCTATTTATTAACATATTTATCTTTATTTCTTCTTTTTTTTTCCCTGTTGAGAACAAATTGAAGATAACTGCATTACTAAAGCTATCCAGAAGGCTTCTAGTCTGGTGGATTACGCTGCACGTTACGAAATTAAAAGGTAAAAAAAAAGATGTGAAGAATCTATTCAGGAGAAAAGCTTTCATAACAAAAAAGTTTGATGTCAATCTTTCTGTTTCTTTGAGAACCCATATAATCACAGATTCACTGCTCCCATTACCTTTGAGGGATCTGGTCTAGAGGAAGGTGACCCTGCTCATGGCAGAGGGGTCGAAACTAGGGAGTGTCTAAGATTCCTTCCAACCCAGACCATTCTATGATTATATCACTGATCATCTGATCCAATATGACCTTGTGCATTATCACCATACAAGTTGCTCTGTTAAAATGTGAAACAAAACAAGAAACACAAAAATAAATATGGATGTTTTTCTGAACTAAATAGCACAATAAATTCCATTAACACGTGGTTCAAAAATCATACTTTTATGGACCTATTTTTGAGCATTAATTATGTTTTTGCCAGTGCAGAGTGAGATAGGAAGAGCTCCTATGGCATCAGGACCCAAAGCCTGTTGCCTTAAATTGGACTGTTATAGTGAATTTCATATTTCCCCTTCCCTCTGCAACAGATGTAAAAAAAGATAAGGGAAAAGAAATAAAACATTCATCTTGGACTGTGGATAGGTAACAAATTAGAGAAAGCTCCTTTGTGCTTGAGTTATGGTATGAGAGTGAGCTCTTTCAACCATTTTCTGACTAGATTTCTGTGCGACACAAAATTAATTTCTCTCCAAAATTTGGAACACATCAACTAAGTTTTACGGGGTACCATCCTCACTCTTTTGCTTAGACTTTCCTAAAGACTTATCCCTGTGATTTGAAAATTACTCATGATTTCCAGAGGTCTGTGAGTGTTAAGTGTTGATACGGACAGAACTTGTCAAGAACTGTTGCCCCTCTGTATGTAGAGACTGAGGTCACTTTGAGTTTTTAGTGTTAGTATTTTGGTGACAATCTTAAGGCATTTAAAAATTAAAAACATAAGTCTCAAGCTTGCAGTGGCTCGGTTGCCTCATGTACTAGAAGGAGATACTGATGTTTATCTGTCTCACAGGATATTGTGGCAATTATTTGGTCAATATCTTAAAGATGATAAATGCTAAGAGATGCTAAAGATGAATGCTTAACAATGATTGTTTCAATCAGGAATTGAAATTTTATTAGGAATAAAACTAAGACCACTTACCCCAGACAAACCACCAGACTATTAAGCTTCCTTTGAAATACTGTGTATGTGGATATACAGACTTTAAGGAGAATTGGTGCTCAGAAGTCCCATTGATGATTGAGGATGGTCTTATTCTATGTTCCATGAAAGCAAAGCCTACTCACAGCAGTGAGTTGGGAGCCCTCTTTTGTGACTATCCCGCACAAGGTTTTCCACTTAGTGCTGCAGGCTCTGCTTGCTCCAATAGTTTCTTTCACATCCTAAAGACTTCCCACAAACTGAACTCTTGTTGTGTGTATCCAACAGAAGCACAGGTTCTCTTTCAGGATTTTCCTTGCAGAAGAAGGTCACAAAATAGCCTTCCTCTTTGCTTTCCCAGTACACTCTTCAATCAAAATATACCTTGAACCTACAACATATCCAGCACAGACAGCTTTATTCTTATGAAAAAGTTCTTAAAATGTATACATTGCAAAACCTTCTGTATTTATCTCAATTATAGGAAGATGCAAGGAAATGGAATAGCAACACCTACAATGCTGCTGGCTTTCTCAAAATTTCCTGAACAAGAGAGTCAAGATATTTCCCAAGCAGCTGAACGAATGGAAATGTCAATTCAGGTGCTAAAACAAAAAGTTTGCCAGAAGCACAAACGTTCATTGCATCCAACTGGTAAATATAGTATATTGACATTGGCAAACCACTCTATTGATTTGTTAAATGCTGTCTTTTAGATTAAAGTTGGGTTAAGTTCTCTTTTACTTTACTTTTGCACTTTCTTTTGTTCTTGAAAGCACCTCAGATAGGTTTACATTTTTCTTTGCTGGAATGTGGATGGTGTTCTTATGTTTGAGGAGAGCAGCATTACTTTATTGGCATCCTGTGAACTCATGACTGTGTATTTGTATTGCCTATAAATCAGCTTGCATATCCTCAGTGTTGCAAGCTTCTTGTTTACAGTGAAATATCTATCTTTCCCAGCAGTTTGGGTTTAGTGCTTGATCTTCTATCACACTATGGAACTGGCATTTTCAAACACACTTCCTCTCAACATGTGCAAATCCCTCTTTTAAAAAAATATGTTTTCATTTCCAAAAATAATTTTATAATGCATTGCTGCTACACATTTATTTCCACTTTAACTGCTTTTTTTTTTTATGTTAGATGGCGAAAGAAAGAGAGATAGTCCAGAAAGTTCAATGTTGTCTAAGTAAAATACTTGCTGTTAATTAGAGATGAATTTCAAGATGTATGTCGTTGTCTGGAAGGCTCAAAATATCAGAAAAATTGAGTTTTTTCCCACCATAATTTTATTCTGTCACTTACATGAAGTGTTCTGTCTTAGTATTATAACATTTTTTCCCAAGATATAGAAGCATTAGAGTGCTGTAGACAAGCATAAAGCTCCACAGTTATTCTATTATTTTATTTCCTTGCAGAAATATCTGGCTTACTAAACTAATGGGACATTTGCAGAACTAAAAATATAGCTCTATCTATGAGTATGTCCGTGCATATATTTATACACACACACACACACACATACAGAGATACAATCGTTTTTGTGCTGTGCAATTTCAAAAGAAAATTTCTAAACAGCAGAAGTGCACAAAGCTCTTATTAATTTTCAGAGCTGAAACAACGTTAATGGAATGTGATTAGACACTGTACAGTCTATGTGCCACAACAGAATAGTTTCACATGAATTAAAGAACTAAACTGACTTTAAAGAAAACGTGCAAGTCTCTACCTAGGCAGCGCAGGTAACTGGGGAGCTGTGCTCTGAGTATAATTTTGAACCTAAACTAAGATAGAAGTACAGCTCTATCCACAAATTTGGCACGAGTTACTAGTACATAATGACAGGATTATGTAGCCAGTCTAACAACCTATTCTCTCTCTGTTCTTACTGCTACCTTGTACAGGTTCTAACTGCTCAGCAGAACATTTTTTGAGCTGATTTGGCTCTTGAACCTTTGTTGTTTGTTTTTCTGGCTTAATTTTTTGGTTTGAAGAATGGACTAAAGCAGCTTAGTTTAGAGTTGGATGGGCAGAACAAATAGTTATTGGGACTGGGTGGCATGCATTAGCCAGTGGGGGAGACAAGGGCAAGAGTTATGTTACCTCTACCCTCATCTTTCATCATGTGATGGTTGCAGTCACTTTGAATGACAAGGGTTCTCTGAGTTCAGGAAGGATATTCATAGAATCATGGAAAGGTTTGAGTTGGAAAGAACCTTAGAGACCCCCTAGTTCCCCTAGACCCTGCCATGTGCAGGGTCATCTTCCTCCTGACCAGGTTGCTCCTATTTCGTGTGTACACCCACCTCTGACTGGCCATACATATTTCAGTACCTGCAGAGGTGAGAACACGTGCCAGCTCTCTGCAGCTTACACAACAGCGCGGCTTTGTCCCTCATCATCAGATGCTCACTGGGAGACCCATCTGGATTGTATCGGAAATATATTTATAACACGCTGTCTGCTGGTATAGAGGGTCTTGATTTTACCTAGCTTCCAAATTCCAACTAATAATTCTGATTATCTTCCACCACCACTGAATTCTATAGTCAGCTGTAGAGTCTTTAAATTTCTGCATCGTTCCATCCCACATTTTTCCTCGTGGACAAATACTTTTCCTCTCGAATGGCATTTTTTACACCTTTGTTGTAAACACAGGGACCAGCAAAGCAAAAGACTACAATGCAGGGAAAGAAGGAAGCAGCAAGTAGGTCAACCTCAGTTCTCAGCTATTGCTGGACCTTGTTCTTCTCATTCTCTACGCATCAGCTAATAAAACCAGCTCTTCCTCTAAGTCCCTGAGACAGCCTCTTGCAGCACTTCTCACTAAGCTCTCTTTCCTAGGAAGAGGCAGAATTCTGTAGATGCAGCTGACAATAATGTCTTTTCTACTCTAGCAGCTAAATCCAATAGAGCAAATTGCTTGTCTGGGTTCTTCCTTTCAGATCGTTTATCAGCTGATCTGCTCACTATGATTGTTAATATTTCTGGATGTCTGCCTCATATGTTGCCACCAAAATGTCCAAATAATTGCTTAGCTAATAAATATCGACTCATCACTGGTGCCTGCAATAACAGGTATGTATGATAAAAATCGTGTCCTCAAAAATCCTTTTTCTCATCCTTTAAACCCAAGAAGCTGTGTTTCACTTTTTCTGAGGAAATTGGTGAAGGGGCACTGACGTTAATCAGTTAACTTTGGCATCAGCATGTCTGTAAATGAGGTGCCTGTGAAAGTTCCCAGAGGAAGAACTCATCATTTAAACTTTGGTGCACTAATTTTTGTAGACAGGCTTTCCCTCTGAAAGCCTCCAAGATTATGTGAGGAACTTTACATCTAGGGAGAACTGATTCAGTAGATGCCTTCTTCTATATAAAAAGAAAACTTAATTCTAACCCAGCATTTATTTTTGATTGAATTGGATAAAATTATATAAAGCAGGAAAACAATATTAATTTCCAAGGAGAAATATTTTTGTATTTTCCCACAACTCTAACTGTTAGCAACCATGAATCTAAAATTCTAGGTGTTATTTTATATTTTACATGTCTGTTTGTAAATGTTAAGTGGCTATTTTTTACTAGTAGTACCTCCTTGTAGCCTAATCTATGTGGCAATTGTTTCCTACAAAACCAAACATCATAGATGTACCTGTCTTTTCAGAGTCCTCCAATGCAATAAGAGTGTAAAACTGAGAATGAGAGGCCTTTTATGTACAAGGGTAAACAATATTTGTACTCAGCAGCCTCTGGATACATAGACCTAAGGTCACAAACTGGAAGGTGGACTGTAAGTTTATGAGTGAAGTGCTACTGAGATGAAAATGGAAGGCCGTTTTCACTGTGCAGGTTAAAGTGCTCTGCAATGTGGTGAATAAAGAGCAGTAAAATTCTCCAGTTTTATTATTCAGCGAGTCTGGTTTTACGAGATGAATCTGTTTTGCTACATCACAAGTCATTTGCAAGGAACATGCCTGATAGACTCTTTGCTGAAAGGACACAACCTGATATGCATCAGTGCTGTAAATCTAACTATGTGGATATCCATAATTTCCCCCAGGCATGTTCAGAGTTGCTTGGAATCTGAACTAGCAGCTAGTACAATATTTGCACTGACAACTCCATCAGGGCTTGAATACATTGGCCAAGATTCAAGCGGCTGAACATAGACACATGGCTGAAGCTCTTAATTTACAGGCATGGCTGTGTAGTCTTTCTCCCTAGAGATGGAGAGAAGCACTCTGCCATAGGCGGGATAAAAGACCTTTTTTTCTTCAGTGACTGATAATACTAGGATGTGTACAGGCATTTCAGTCTGGTATCTAAAGCTGGGTAGGTTAACTTTGATTCACTGGGTTCGGTCTGTAGTCACTCTGTTCTACTTTGTATATTCTTACGCTTGTACCACGTCAGAATTTAAACCCACCACTCACATTTGGTGGCATTTTAGACTCTTTGCTCTAAATATCTGTAAAAGGTGACAAAAACCCCTCCAAAACCAAAGGGTTTGAAGCCAGTGAATCAGATCTTAACTTGGTCTAAAACTTTGTGAGCTCCTTGAAATACCTCTGGTTCTATTGAAATACATCAACTTAAAAAGCACACTATACTGTAATGTAAATAAAATATTCTGTGATGTAAGCCAGCTTCAAAGACTCCAGACATTAAATTAAATACTAGTCTGTGCTTTACCTTGCTCTACAGCTTCCACTTTCAGGCAGAAAATATATCGAGACCTATGTTGCATTTGTACTTTTGCTCACTCTGAATATGTAGCTGTACTGTAGATCAGTAAATGCTTCATTTCATGAGTGAAATTTAGAAACAAAATTTATAGTGGAATCAATTGTGTGCCCACAAGAAAAATCTATTTAAATCTATTTAGAAGTGAGCAAGGAAATGCTTTACAGATGTTCAGCGAAATCAGTTTGGGAAAAATCAGGTCAATTACAAAGGATTTTTTCCACAACACTGAGATTGTTTTGTTTTAGTGTGCACTTCCTAGAACAAAGGTGTAGCAGAATAGTGTAAACATGACCTTCTATGGAGAATATCAACATAACGTCAGACATTCCCAGCAAAGTTTTTAACCATTTTTTACTAGTAAGAGTTATTAACAGATTTTAGTTTCCTTTCTTTCTAAACAAGCAAAAGAAAATTGCATTATTTTAAAATGAAGAATAAGGAACAGAAGGAAAATCCAAAGAGCTATTTTTCCCATTTTTTAATCCCAACTAGCTAGCATTATGTGTGTATTTTTTCAGTGTCTAGTACACTGAGAGGAATTCAAGGGTGAAGGAATTACAGGTACTAAAGGAATGGACTCTGACAGTGCAATTAGCTTCACCTAATCTTAGCTTTCAGAGGTAGTTATATGTCTACTGCAAGGCTGAATCTTTGGCTGTTCCTGGTAGTGAGAAATAGAATGGAATGACAGGATGTCACCCAGGAATTTTCTGGCTTGATGGACAGGTTGTTAGATGACTAGCTTACTTTTTGTACAGCTAATATTTGGGACATCTAGGGGGAATTTTATCTGCAGCATTTCTATTTCATTGCCGTGTCATTAACCATTCTCTCAGGTAAGGACCTGATGCTCAGGTACCAGCAGAGTTAGGAGTATGAGTATGGCTCACCTAGTGGAAAGAACGAGCAGTCCTGACTGAATCCACTGACTTCCATAAGAAGGAATTGAGATGTTTCCTTCAGGTTAGCTGCTTCACCTCAATGCAAGCCAAGTGTTCAGTTAGTGGCAGGCTTATTTTCCAGAAGTGTCCCATGTTTCCAGAAGTTGCACACATGATAGCTCAGCACAACATAAAGCATCACAAACTCCAGTTATTAAGTTGCCATATGGAATTCATTCCATCTACCTGAAACTAGGCAGAACATTAAAATAAGATTCAAAAGAGAAAAATCTGGATAGTGAATGGCAGCTTAAGACTCCAGGTTGCTTCTTAGGCAGCCAAAACAAAATCCAAATAGTACAATTCCAGTATTTCACAAGTAAATGAAAACTCCCACCTTCCATAAACAGAATGTATAGTAATCAAATTTGAGTACTCTATAAAGCTGTATGGTAGCAAAATCTCATTATTTCAGCTGCCTTTTTAACTCAAGCAAGATTCCAGGACATTAACATATTTAATACAATAATAAAAAGGCATGTGAGAGGGGTTTTACTAAAGTAGCATTCCAGTGATCTGCTAAAATACAAAAGCAATCAGGAGAAAAATCACTGGTTAAGCAGCTACATTAACATTTCATTATTTTTAATTGAGTGAAATAGCACTACACTATGTGCAGTATTTTATGCAATTTCAATAAAGGCCAATCAACTGTAACTAATTTGAATGCTTTATTAAAGCATACTTCAACCTTCAAGTGTGAATTATTGTGGATAATTAAGTGTATTACTGTACCATGTAGCTTGGCAAATTGAGTCTCTTCAGTATGCTGGAGAACAATGAAATATTAATATAATAATAGTTTAACATCCTGATAGACATATAAATATGTGTTTTAACACTATGTATTTCTACCAACATTCCAGAAATATTTCTGGTTCTTTGTGGCTTACTCTACAGTTTTAGTCAACTGAGTGCATTGCAAAAAAATTATTTCTTCTTTTTAGTGTTGATATATATTTAACAATTATGAAATATATTGAACAGGACATGTTTAAAAACAACTAAACAAAAACAAACCCTAAAATTTCTAATACTCATGATAGAGGGAAAATTATCTGAGTCAAACCCAAGACTCACTAACTATACTAATAAACAGAAATCAGCAAGAATCATTTGCTGACCCTCAAATTAAGTATGACCTGATTCTTGCCACCCTCTTACTTTTACACGTTTTTCTACACTTTTTTACTCCCCTTCCCCCTTCCAAGTAGGCTGGCTGTGGGATGACAAACTGGTATGCAGTGATGCCAAGATGTGCTCAGGCAGGTGACATTCAGAGAAATGCACATTGTTGTGAGAAAAAAATACACTGCAGTTAGTGCTGGCAACTTAGCAGCATAGTTCAGTGCGTGGGCTTGTGCATGGACCCTCCCAAAGAAACTGGCATAACTCCAGCCAGAGGGAGCATTGCCACTGGATTCAGCTCCCATCTCCTCAGTCCGGACTCCTTTGGTCTTGCTAAATGATTTCTTCTCTATGACCAGTGTCCATTTTTCATTTCAGCTTTATTCACCTGTACTCTAGGATTTCTTTATATTTTCCTAAGTTTTGATTTCCTCGCTGTTGCTCTAAACAGCTTTTTAAAGATGCTAGCAGAGGCACTTGAGAGTATGTCTGACTTTATGGGGAATGAGGACACTATAAGGAACTCACCTTCACAAGTATTTAAAAAATGTCAAAAGGTAACCAACTTAGGTTATAAACATGAGTAAAATAATAATAATTCATTAGCAATTTAAATTTTCATTATTTTCCTTTTGAGTAAAATTAATATTGACATACATGAAGACGAATATTTCATGCCCTTTCAGAGATTGCTACATCAACACCTTATTGCAATGGCATATTGCTCTGTGGCTGATGATTATTTCATATTACTTTATTATTATATTTTTATATTTATTATTATATTTTTATCCTCAGGCTTTATATTCAGAATATAAATACTATATATATATATTATGTATATATATAATATATATTTTATATATATATATATATATATTAGATTCAGAATATATTCAGAGGTCCTGCTGCTGCTGTTGCTTTTGTGTGATTTTTTGTTTTGTTTTTCTTTTCATAGGGAACATCCTAGATGGGGAGCATCCAACACAGCTTTGGCTAGGTGGCTTCCAGCAGCCTATGAAGATGGCCTCAGCCAGCCTCGAGGATGGGACCCCAGTGTCCGATACAATGGATTCCAGCTACCCTCGGTTAGGAAGTGTACCACAAGATCACTTTAAGCACTCACACTGGGCTATTACCATACCTGCCACCACAGATCTCCATTTGCATCAGTAAATGAAGTATCTGTGTAAATTACTTCAAAAGTATCTGTGGAGCTCAGTTAAGAAGCCGGTGGTTTTGCTAGAGCATGAGTTCAACCACACGGTGAGAGGTCACCTGCCCCTGGCTGGGATAAGCCCATGGAGCAGTGCAGGGGGCACCAACTGCCCTGAGGGGCAGCCCAGTACTGCAAGAAGTGCAGTAGGGGAGAGCAGGCAGGGCAGGAGCTGGCAAAAGGCATGGCCTGGCAGGCACCAGGCAGCCAGCAGACACAGGGCAATGATTGCTCAGGTAGCGAAAAGGTGCAAAGTGGACCTAATTTTGACTTTCCCATGATGAAACTGTACAGAAGTGGGAGATCTACAAGGATGCATGCTGCCATGGCAAGGGATAATGGTCACGAGTTGCTCCAGAGAAAATTTTGTCTTGAAACAAGAAATTAAATTTGTTGTGAGCACAATTAAATGATGAAATAGGTTTTTGTTGGAATATGGATTCCAGCCTAGAGAACTTCTGGCATGTCCCTCATGGGAAATACCAACGATCTGTCTTGATGGGACTCTCAGTAACCTAATCCCTGCTTCAATTTAAAGCTGCAAATTGGGGTCTCCAGAGTTTCTTTCTGGCCTAGACTTTCCAGCGATTTTATGATTCTTTCTTTTAATAATGGCGCCTTTATTCAGGGAAGGAGGAGGGGGAAAAGAAGGTTGGGTGTTAGCTAAACAGATATAAAGCACATAGACGTACTAGCATGTGTGTAGGTGTGTGCATGTATGGCATTCCTCATAGGCTAGCAAGCCTTAACTGAACAAGTATTGCTGTCAAATCATAACTTCATTTTTTAGCTAGTCCGACTTACTGAGCTTAGAAAGTATTGCAATATTTATGAATTTGAGCACCTCATATACTTAAAAAATAGCAGACCTGCCATAGAGGGAAGTTTGAAAAAAGAATATTTGCACAGAGGACTGGGTGAAAAATTCCCCAGTGCAGTGTGCAATGCTTTGGGCTGGATTTACAATTCGTGATTTGTCATCATTGCTTTGAAACCTGACTTTTAATGGACTCAAAGTCTTGTTATTTTAACCATTGTATGTTTAATAAGGATAAGGAAGAGAATTTAGTGTTAATGTCACCAGCAACTCTTGTTATTAATTAAATAACATTGCCTCTAAGCTGCACAATTTAGCGCTCAGAGATGAAACCTGACATTTACACAGGAAAATTTCCAGTAGATAGTACGAACTGCCTTTTCTAGATTCATTAGGTACATGTTTGTAAAGTAAAGCACTCTAAAAAAAGATTGTATAACTGTACCAAATCTGATCATCAACGTCTGACCATCAGCAAGGTTCTCTGGTTTGTTTTGGAGTAAGATAGGGTAAAACTAATGTCATAAATGTTTTTTCTCAGTTACGTAATTGTCCTTTTTTTTGTACTTTTAGCTATCTAACTATATCCTTTTAAAAGTAACGTGAAAATAATCTGAAGGTGATAGATAAGTGTGAAGATGGCTATAAAACAATACTAGATCACAGTGCAACTGTGCAAGTTAACAGTGATAAGAAAATTTTACTAACTTCAAGAAAAAGTTTGTGCTTTGTGGCCACCAAAGCTATTAAAATACTGATCTAAAGACTTGAATTCCTGATGAGCTGTATGTAGCTTGCCCTTAACTATTTCGGTATAAATCCTGATGTTCCTAACAAGTCCCATGTTGCCTGTTGTCCTTACCAATTCTATTTAACTGAATCTGCATTATACATTCATTATATAGCCCTTATATTTATTGCAGGCTCTGTGAGTCTATTTTATGTGCTGCCCTTTCAGTTGCTTGACTTCCAAGGCAGCCAGGGAATGTTTTGCAGCATGAAGGAGGCATCTGTGAATACTGATACCCTCAACATCTCCACAAACTGAGTGCTGATTTTGCCCTGATGGTTTTGCTTGGTTGATATAGGCTGGACATGTAGCATAGATGTCTCCATGTGCTCTTCCTCAGAGCATCTGTATCTCTGTGCAGCTTGCACAGAACTGCATCAGAAATATGTTTTGGCTTCTCCCTGCCTGGGAAAAGGAAGCAGAACTTTCGGCTACCATGTGTTCGCAACCTACGTCTTGGGCTGCATAAGCTCCTCCATTTATGTGCAGAGCAGCTCAGACCTTCTGTATATTAGCAGTGATTTGAGGTTTTCCAGCAAATCCTTTCGTTTGAGAAGGAGAAAACAGAATAAATAGAAAGAAAACTTTTAGACAGTCTAAAAGAAATGTGTGGTTTTCAAAATTCTCTGGAAAGGAACAGATCAAAGATACAATGCTCACTGGCAAACATTTAGAAAAACTCATCTGAAACATCTTTGAATCTGCTTGTGGCACCTGGGTCTTGGCTTCTGAACAGAAATAAGAGCCTGATAGAGGTTGGATTTTATACTGTTGTTGGATTTTTTGTTTTGGTGTGGTTTTAGGCAAACTGTTAGAAGTACTCTACAACATAAAGTTGGAGGGGGGAAGATAGCTTTTATCACTGTTTCCTCTACTTTCTAGTGTTTTATCATTTTGTGAGAAGTAAAAACTGCTTGGCACTCAAGGTAAATTAGTTCTCTTCTCAGGTTCGTGAAGTGACAAGAAAAATTATTCATGCATCTAATGAGGCTGTTACTGAAGACAACCTGTATTCTGATATCATTATGGTATGGGGACAGTACATAGACCATGACATTTCATTCACACCCCAGAGCACAAGTAGAACCACCTTCCTAAGTGGGATGGAGTGCCAGATGACTTGTGAAAAACAAAATCCATGTTTTCCAATAAAGGTAAGATTCTAACTTAAATTCTTCAAGAGAAATTCCAGGCTCTACACAGGTGAGTAAAGTCAAGAAACATTAGAGCAGACTATTATCACTCTATCGTTAGAGTGATAGAAATATAGAAACCAGTACAACTATTAAATGAAACAGGTAGACATTTAAATTTTTTTGTAGAGATGATAAACTACTGCTAAGGTACTTAATAAAAGCATTCATTTTTATACCTAAGGTTTATGTTGCGGAGAAACCTTACTGGTCCCTCTCAATGTTATTGTTCTCATGCTTCAAAGTATTGAGTTCCACTGGGGAAAATAGCAAAGTATTCATTTACATTTTCAGCCAGATAAAGTGAAAGAATCTTAACGTTACTCATTGAAAGCAAAGATACTTCCTCCAGTTAATGCAAACTTTTGAAGAGAGCTATCTTTTCAAGGTATGTATAAAAATGGTCTTCAGGGAGCTGCTGAAACTTACATACATCATATCTTTGCTTTGAGCAGATGGAAAACATGATTTCAAAGCTTGTTAGAGGGCTAGAAGAAACATAAATAGGTATAAATATAGGATACAGTATTTTTGATCACTTAATTTAAAAGCATAGTCCTTCTTTCATCCAAAAAACTGAGTAGCAAAGTAAAACCATGCTTTTGTTTCTCGAGCACAGCCTGTACAACTCAGGCTACAGGAAAGCCCCGTGCCCATCACAGTCCTTGGTGATATTCAAGTCAGAGCAACCTAAATTGCTTTCCTTAGTGTTGGAGCTTGATTGTTGACCAGCTTCTCTATGTACTGCCATGTAGGGCTTCTATCAGAATAGAAAACCTTTTTTGCCTCAGCAAACTGTTTTTGATAAACATTCCACAGTCTCCTTTGGCTTTAAGTACCTCATTCCTCTTTCATTAAACATAGAGGAGAATATTTGGCTAACTGTAAAGAGAACCAAATCAGGTTGTGTTAGAAAGTGGCTCGTCTTCCATATGGTGAGAGAATTTAAGATACAGCGAAGGTTAAGTGCAATTAATGACTGCCTGCAATTTCACCACAGGCAGGTAAATCTAGTCCCTCTCACCCTGGAGATATGGACTTTTGAAAATTTGCAAACATATCTTGAGAGCATTCAGAGAGAACACAAGCTTCTTAAAGAACCACATTGTTTCAGGCAGTGAGCAACTGAGAACACTAACGTGAATCAGCCGCGACAGCCCTAATTACTAAGAGTATGCCGTAGTTCTGACAAAAATCTCTAGTTTGCTGTGTTTCAAATTTCCATCTGGGGCAAGAAATTATTTTTTTCTGTTTATGTTTTTAAGTAATAGCTTTAGAAGCATTCCCATTCCCAAAGTCTTACCAGGAGAGGCTAGGGTGGACATCCAGTCTCTGACCAGCAGTGCTTTGTATGATGTGAAGATGGATCCATCTGAATCACATGCCACAATATACTGACTCCCAGTTTTAAAAAGTCTGTTTGCTGTAGCTATAAAGCTGCAAAAGTCTTCAAAAGTCATTTGTGTTTACGATATATTCTTTGACATGACATGATTAGTTTTGATTTTTAAGTGCAAAACCCCCACATTTTTTTATTACTACATGAATTTTTTAGATTGAGAGGAGACTCCTACTGTTTCCCATAACTTGAATGAAATGTGGATCACAGGGACCGTAGTGGTCTAATAACTGAAGCCAGACTAATTCAAGCCTCAAAATCCCATCTATTTAAAAAAAGAGACAATGTAAGGGATCTTTTAAAAAGACTCCAAGGCTAACATTATTCATGTGATAGAGGCATTCAGTGCAGAGGGATAAAAGGTGCACAGATTGTCATGGCATAGACTTGCAAGTGCATCCGTCAGTGCTCTAAACAAGGCACAAACTTTGGATTTCTGTCTTGGAGCTGTGATGAGAGTCAGAGAGCGTGTTTCAAGGATGCTCTTGAAGGCGAGTTATGTGAACATATACTGAATGTATCACCGAGTATTTAACGTGTAGCTAAATCTAACAACGGGTGCTCAGCAGTGTACCCCAGCAGTTGGATGGGTCAAGGCTACCTTCACTGTAGCCATGATTGGCCATGGCAGGGGACGTACAAACAAATTCAGTTACAACCCTGTAAGTATTAGATGAGTTTCCTGACTTGTGGACCCTTTACATGGTTATAGTCCCATGGATTTTTCAGCTCCATTTTGTTATTAATCTGTTATTCACAGCTTTAATGGACAGATACAAAGATGGTTGTTCTTTTGCTTTTATTATACATGTTCAGTATTTTGTGACTGTTTTTCTCAAAGACAGAGAATAGATTCTGTATTAAAAAAAATTTAAAAAAATTAAAAAGCAAGGGCTGTTGCAGTAAATAGTGTGATCAGAGGAACAAATTTTTGAACACCAAAACAAAATGCTATTACTCTCTAGAACTAATCTCCTTTCGGAATTCTTAAATAAATAAATCTCCCCATATTAAATATTTGGAAAACTGCCATAGTTAGTTTTATTCTTTCATTTTGTGTATGAAGAAACTGTGGCTGATTTCCAAAGACAGTGAAATCAATAGCATATTATAAAACAATGTAAACATAGAGGCTGCAATTTGCACTCCTGCTGTGTTCCTACAAAAGCAGCACCCAAGGCAGAATCCACCCACAGAAGAGGACAACCATGCCTGCAGCTGCACATCCTCTCTGGGTGTTTCAGCAGGGAGAGGAGGCTCCTGACTGCATAGGTTAGGGAATCTGTCTGGTAAATAGTCACAGTTAGTGCAATGCAGTGGAGGATTGAAAGCTGCAATAGTGCATTAATATTAATAACAAGCGTAGGTAAATGATTCATAGGTTACCAGGAACCATTGTGATTTTCTGTTCTGATGAATTTTCTGTTTATGGCGAATTTTGATTGGACATTTTAATAATAAATGCTATAGAATTTCTCTCAGCAATTCTCACATAGAGCCTGTAGCTTCTGGTAGAGTCTGAACATTATTTTTTCTTTATATTTACCAGGTCCCATAATGGGAAAAAAACCAACAAACCCACTAGCTTTAGTTTGCAGTTCTTTTATAACAGCCTGACATGCAGAACAGGGTTGTGGAGATAGTTTGTCATTACTCAGATTATTATTTCAGGTTAGGGCTGAGACATAAAGAAGCATTAGAAAGACTTTCATAGGAGAGCTACTGACTTTTTTCAGTATTAATTACAGTGTTGCCAATAAGTTAGACACTATGCATACTCTTAGCATGATTCAATCCAAAAAAGTTTTCAGTTACCTGAGATACAAAAAGGTGGAAAAGAAACAGAGTCACAGAAAAGTGAGGTGGTTTGAAAAAGGTAACACATAACATGACAGGTTACTGTCTCAGCTACAAATAGATCAGTTGTCTGCACTCAACAACCGGCAAAGTGAGTCCCTGCCTTTTTCTTCTGTTTCAGAAGCAGCAGCTCACTGTAATATAGGATCATGGACTCTTCTCCAAGTTGCATGTCCACAAATAAGCATTCCTATTTTCCTTTTTTTCAAACTTCCACAGACCATAAGCTAGGTTTTCTTTTAAATCTACAGCAAAAAACCCTTTACAAGGTCATTTCCCACAGAATAAATTCACAATAAGAGAGATTTTTCTTTAACCGAAATAACAGTTTAGAGATTGTGGTACACTTAAACAATTATTGGCTTTCATTTTCCTACACATAGAAGAATTTCACCATAATCAAGTTTGACCATACATATATAATAACCATTTAAATCAACATGCAGCTATACAGGAAAACTATTGTGGCCAATCAGCATTTTGTTGCAAATTTTTTCCCTCTAAAACCATGCGACACAAACAAAAAAGAATCATATGAATTTTATTCATTAGTTTTGAAAAAAAGGTTGTGATTCAGTAGCTATTTCAGCAGAAAAAGGTCTCTTTTTTCACTCAGATTATTTTTAATGTCTTTGAATAATAATGTAAGGAACCTCTAATTTACACATTCAGCTGCTGGCTGCAAACTACTTATCCCATGAAAATGGAAAGGACAGCATTATGCAGCTCTGCCAGTCCCTTAATGTTCATTACTGCTGTTTTTCTCCACTGGGGACCAGAAAGGATTGAATTGAAATTGCAGAGGCAGTTAACTAAAGATTATTCAGTATGAACTTCATTCAGTGTTGATATGTTTTGCTGTGAGCCTTGATGTTTAACGGCTTAAAGGCATCTCCTACATTCTTCTCTCAGTGATACCTGAATTCTTCCTGAATATCTCCTATTAACTAGAAGCAGGAGACACTCAAACACATACAGGGCTGTGGCTGTCAAGTTCAGATATTTGTAGTGTGAGATGAGTTGCCTGCTTACATTACCAGCTGAAGGGAAAAAGAAGCCACACTAATAGCAAAAGACTTAATAACAAATACTAAATAGAAAACACAAGACAGAGAAATTATTGATTTGAAAAATCAGTGAAAGAAAATTACTTATTTTCTTCAAACATAACCTACTTTGATTTGCTAAAACCAAGGCAGTGAAGAAATAATGGTAGAATTTCTTTACCAAACAAAATGGAAAACAAAATTAAACAATTTCCTATTGTAAATGATTTGTTGGTGTCAATCCCTACTGACATAAGTTCTCAGTAGTAAGAAAATTTTACTCGGTGTAATAAATGAGGTAACATTATTATATAAAGTTAATTAATTTCATTCCAAATTTGCTTTGTTACTGTTAACCCCAGTTTAATAACTGTTCTATCTTTGCAGACTGATCTCTGTATTATTAGAAAAATGAAGAAGAAATTACATCACATATGCAGTGTTCACTGTCTTCTGCCACAGAGTTCTGAAAAATGAAAAGCAAGCAGATAGAATACAAACAAGGGTTAGCTCAGGTGTCTGTACAAAACATTTATTTTCTCTTAGTCAGATTTTTGAACCTCATTATTTGACCTCAGTGTCTCAGCTGTGTGGGGATCAAACCAATAAAGGACTAGGCAGTCTTTCATTTAGCCAAGTCTATGTGCAGCCTTTTCTTTTTATACAGATAGTCAGAATTCAGTACTTGTAAGATGCCTGTTGCTGCAAAATAATGTGGTAGAAGACTTATGGGGGACTGGTGGAAAGCAGAATGAATATTTACATCTGTCCTTTTAGTTAGGAAACTGGATTAGAATTCACTATTGAACCAAAGCTTCTACAGCACGCTGCTGCAGACACTGAAACTCCTCATTATGTTTTTATGCATACAGATAAACCTGCTGTTTCAGTTGCTGTTCGGTAGGACAGAATTTGACCAGATGTTCATGTCTTGACTCTGATACATTTTATGATGAATTTTGATTGTAAAGCCAGACTGATTTAGATGTAGATGTGTTACATCAATAGCTTATGATAGAGTAAAAGTTTGGGGGTTTATTTGTCTTTGCTTAAAAAAGGTTCATCTCTTTCCTTAAATCTAAAGAAAAATAATCTCTACAAATTTAGAATATGCCACTCCAGTAGATGAGGTCTGAACAATGAAAAACTGAGTGAATGTAAATATTTAGACAAGATTCAATTCAGCATCCACAGGCTGTTCTCCTCACCTCAGAAAATACCCTTATTTCGTATGCAGGTAACCACCAATGATACATTATCTGCAGGGATGGATTGCCTGCCCTTCTACCGCTCATCTCCTGCATGCAGCACTGGTGATCACGATATTCTCTTTGGAAATCTATCAGTGCTAAATACAAGACAACAGATCAATGGCTTAACTTCTTTCCTTGATGCCTCTACAGTCTATGGCAGTACCCCTGCTGCTGAAAACAAACTGAGGAATTTAACAAGCAAAGAAGGCCTTCTTAGAGTAAACTTAAAGTATCATGATAACCATCGGGAATACCTGCCTTTTACAGACCGGATCCCATCCCCTTGTGCACAAGACTCAAATGCAGGTGGAGGTGAGAGGGTGGAATGCTTTGTGGCCGGGGACAGCCGCTCCAGCGAGGTCACGTCCCTGGCCGCCGTGCACACGCTGTGGCTGAGGGAGCACAACCGCCTGGCCCAGGCTCTCAAACGCATCAACAGCCACTGGAGCGCCGAGACCGTCTACCAAGAGGCACGGAAAATCGTTGGCGCTCTGCATCAGGTTGGCTGCTTGTTTCCTTATCTACGCGTTGCAGTGAATATCTCAGAACAGAATTCACAAAGCTTCAAATATGCTTCTGTGAGCGGCTTTTGAGATCACGTTACCTTTTCTTTCCCACTTATTTCCGTGCTTCAAATATGGCAAGTAAAGTTTGTTTTGTTTTCCACTTTCCTTAGTGCAATGTCCTGGTGCTTAGTTTGTCCAGGCATCTCAGTGCTCTGATTTTCATGGCAGTTCTTACTCAGATACATATTTATGCAGACTTCTCCAATGTCTGTTGCAGACTTCTCCAATGTCTGTTTTGTCTATTAAAGAGGCCTTTTCAGATGCCTTTTTTTCTTTTTTGTAAAGGAAATGATTTAAAAGTAATATCTCTGTGTTTATATAATGTTCAAAATGTTTACTTTCTCACAGGTATTATATTAATAATAAATTCTCTGTGTAAAAATGCCTGTGAAGTTCTCAATGAAGTAACAATGCACAGACTTCAGGGGCTACTGTTGACAGAAGATAGCAGGAGAATTTCATGTGGGAAATTACAGAAGAAAAGAGTCCATAAGGATGTTTATATTGGACATGTTTTCTGACTCTTACAATTTTTTATTTTCAGTACCAAAGGAGAGTTTTTTGAAGATAAATTGGGGAAGGATGGAATAAAACTTCACTTTTCTGATAAAGCACTTTTCATTTCTTCTGCCACAATTTTTATAGACAGTGGAGTAGAATAAGAAGCATGTTTCCTTTAAAAAACCACCTGTATTGTCTAATGCATTGTTACTTGCACTCAAAGCCATCTAGCTTCAGAGAAGTAACATACTTCACTAAATTGTATTTAGTCAGTTCTTTTGAAATGTTTGGCTTTTTGTTTACTTTAACCAAGTCAGCTCCTCTGCCATAAATATGCCATTTTCATTAAAAGAATGGCATTGACAAGTCGGAATAGTTGTTGATACTTGTTGGAAGAAAAGTGCAAGTCCAAAAGCAGGCCTCTGTGCATTCATACGCTTCAGATTTACATCCACAAGCATTACGGCCTGAAAGAAACCACTTTGTGCAAGGCAATGAACTGCAAGGATCAGCGCTGCTCATTATCTCTGCCAGTATCACAGACTAATGAGATTTGCCTACGGCTCATTAGAAATGTGTTTGAGTTATATCTAGCTGGTTTAGAAACATTCATTCAGGATGGATAATTGGAGTATATCTATTAATGTGGTACGCTAACTGGCACACTAATGACAGCTCTGGTTGAATTTACCCTGAGAATTCCACTATCAAGTTTTGTTTCAATTGCTAGACATTTCTAAAATTCTCTTTTTTTGGGAGGAATACTTTCAAGCATAATTCCTGCCCGTGGGTGTGTAATTATAGACAATTGAACAAAAAGCCTTTTCTTCTCGCTAGAATAAAGAAGATGAAAAAAATCTCTCTTTAGACCACACTTTTCTGCCTGGATGTTTTTTTTTGGCACCATAAATATCTCTAGTGACAAGTATTTGATAACAGAAACTTGTCAAAGTTACCAAACATAACAATTGCCTCTTGATATCCTGGACAAAACAGATTTTTTTAGCTGCATTATACAGTTTCACTGTAACTCTCCTTTCTGTTTCATGGGAATGACACATGCTTAACTTCATAAAGTATTAACACTGCAGTATACAGTGGTAAAGATACATATTCTGATTTACCTCATGTTTTGTGCAAAAATACATTTTTTCATTGTCATTTAATATCGGAAGAAAAAATGTTCAATTATGCGACTGCTAGTCTTGACATTACTATTTCATACATATGTAGTTTGCACACACCTATGCTGTTCTTTCTGGAGACAGTTTGCCCTGATGTGCCATTTGGATTATGAAAGATGGATGATTTGGCACTAGTCAGATGGAGTGGGAGTTTTGCAGATCAATCTGAATCCAATTCTCTTTGATTTATTACAGTACCAGAGAACCATCTCTGAATGAATGCAGTTGCTCCCACTTGATCTCAGTTTTAGGTGACAACTGCCTTTAGCTTTCAGTGTACATAGAGGTGTTTATTTCACTTCCTTCTACATCTGCTTGTGTTCTCCAAGCATCTTGCATGGTCCAAGGCATGGGTTGAAAGTGGGTGACTTCTGAGACTGACGTACATTAACTTAACTACTTGGATGAAACTTGGTTCTGAAATTAGATTATTAGATAACTTCTCTCAGAAATATGAAATTATAAAGAATAAATAAATAAATAATATAGATTATAAAAGAGTATGTCTTGCATAATGTCAGAACTCATGTTTATAAGGTGTATATATTAACTATTAACTATTAACAGAACTATAATAATGTGTTCATTTTTCTATTAGAAATTGATCTCTCATAAAATCACTTTTACCCAAACATTTAGGACTTCAACATCATCTTCATCATCTGTAAATCCTTTAGTATTTTCAGTGAGAACTGCGAACTAACCATGCATAGAACTTTAATGAATTAAATATCGTTGCTATGTTTGATAGTTCTCTATTATTTCTACTATCTTTTCCAAGTGCAGAAGCTTCATTTAATTGGCACTACACTATCTCAGTGAGATACTATTCCTTTGCAGTTACAGCTGACCAATGGCAGTGACAAGATGCACTTTTGGCCTTGCTTAACTTTGTGGTAGTTCACATATTTTTATGTTCTCTCTTCCAGCCTTTTTTTTTTTATTTTTCCTTTCCAACCATTGTGCCCCATTCACAGCTACTTTGGGATATACTGTAGAGGTTTTTGCAAGGAAAGTCTCTTGAACCCTATGAAAAGTGATAAGAATTTCTGGATCTTTTGCATCTAATTAATAATAACGTTTAAAGTGAACAAAAAGTTTTCAAAAAGAATGTGAAATATTTCCAAACATATAACATGTGGCTGACTGCTGCCGAAGGTGGCTCAGCCTGGAGAAAAACGCAGCCAGGATACTCGGTGAGTTCCTAAGGATGCTTGGGAACCCCTGTTGTAATTCTGCCTTCTGAATGAGAAGAGTTTTGCCTTTAACAGTAACAGCCTATCTGACTTGCAGTATTGTAGTGTTTACAGGTCAGGATTCAGTTACTTTTTCTGTAAACAGTGCACGTGGGATTCATGATATGATGCAAAATCTATACAAAGCCTTTGTTGACACTCAGATGCTGTTTCTATCTGGATACTTGCTAAATGATTGGCTGAATTGCTAAGAAATTAGTGTTTTATTTTTTCTGATATGACTAAATGAATAACATTTAAGTGATCTTAATCTCTCAGGTAGTACACAGTTATATAGATTACAAAGATTTTATGTATAAAAACATCGAGCCATATGGGCCCCTGTTTAAAACACATTGCTCATTTGTCATAATTTTCCACTAAATTATAGTGTTGGAATAATGACTGCCACGAGACAGTAGAAACATTGATGTTATTGATTAAAATTGTTAACTTCATGAGGCTTCTGTAGAGCTTGGATTTGATGCTGTGAGGTGATGAATGTATCCTAAGAGGAGCTTGGATTACCAATAATCTCATAAATGTCACAAAAAGTTGAGACCACTCAGTACCTTGCATGTTCAGACTCATGATATCCACATACATTCCTTATGCTGCTGCAAACACCCAAAAATTAGCTTATTGTTGACAAATAGACTCAAAGTAAGCTCTAAATGATGGAGCCATTCATTATACTAGTTTGTGATTTCCTTCCCGTATAGTCACTTTCTGTCTGATTTTATTGACATATTTTGCGACAAGCACGTTCCATTGTTTCCACAGGAGAATCTCATTTATTGAGAGAACAGTCTACTGAAAGAAAGTACTGTGCTTATTTATGAAAATAAATTAATCTTTTACGTCATTCTCTGAGAGAAGGGACTGCATGCAAAAGAATTTTAACAAAAATTATTTACTTGTCAGCTGTTAACACCTTCTTTAAAACATATACGTGTCAGTTGTGAGAACCTATAGTGAGCCTCTCCCTGACTTCACACAGGCGAATCTGGCCACATCCAGAGACTACTGGATGATATATATCTATCGGAAATACCATATGCTATTTCAGATATGGTACTTGGGCAGATTCCAGTAGTAGTATTGTATTCTTCTGTATTAGTAACAGCCTGTATTGTCTAAAACTCACTTCTACTTGATGGAGCCTCATTTAGCCTTTGGAAGTTTCTATCAAACAGATGCCTGTCCTAGTGCAAGGTAGGCAGGCATAAGACCCCTTTTTACCCTTAGCATTTTAATTTTCTTGTCTTGAAATGGCAACCCCTCTTTCCCTATCAAGGAAATTAGAAATGAAGACGTTGCCTCTGGAGCAAATGAAAAACCTGAGTTGCCCTTTCCTTCAGGGAGTCTGGCCTTCCTGAGCAGCTTAGCTTGGGATTTCATTTAAAATGAGCCAAAAAATTAGTCATACCAGGATTTTTGTATCCATGACTAACCTACTCCTCAATAAGGTCTTTGACTGTAAAAACGATACATCTAAAATTAGAACTGCTGTCTTGCAAAACCTTTGTGAATATAGCAAAAGATTAGCTTTTCAAATGACAGAGTCAGTATTAATTTCTTGCAATAATTTTATTTGTTTCATATGCCACATTAAAGGAGCTGTAAAAGGGATTCTAACATATTGTCTTTTAAATATTTTGTTCACTGAATGACCTAACCTGAAAACCTAAACCTCTACTTTCTGAGAAAAGTGAGTAAATTGTGAAAATGTTTGCTTGTCTGTGCTCTGTGCCTAAAATAAAGATACAAGTTTTTTATAAGGTTTTTTTATGCCAGCTAGTTTTTCAATATGCACTATATCAAGTTCAGAGTACATTTGTCTGTATATTTATTGCATATTATATTGAATCTATGAGGTATTTTATTGAGTTCATTATGCTTCGTATTTATCTCATATTGCTTTATTGAGTTTAGCATAATCTTTAACCTATAATTCATTTTCATTTTATTTGGTACATTAGAACATTTTCCTCTCTTTCCTTTTGTCATGATTACTCGTATGCTTTTCCATGCCACTGCAATACTATTACATTATAAAAGCATTTGACAGAAGGTGTTTATCAATCTTTTCATTTTTGAAGTGTATTTTTTAGAAGTCTATAAATTGGCCTAATTTTAGTATAAAATATCTACAAAGGGATTTTGGGCACCAGTATTTTAAAGCCTCATAATTTTAAATAATAATAAAAGAGGATTTGTGTCACAAATATATGTCTGAAAATAGCATCCGTTCACATTAGCAAGCATTCTTGAAAGACATTATAGTGCTTCATGCTTTCGTTGCCATTTTTGAGGCCATTATAATTTCCATTTTTAATCTCAGCACACCTCCTGTGAGCTGGATTACCCCTGTGGTTTGTAAATGAGCAGCACTGGTAATCTCTGCTCAGGAGGCTTTGGTCTAGCATCTATGGTAAGACCTAACAGGGCCTGACTGTTGCACTGTTCTGAGCTGTACCACGGATTTTCTCTGGTCATTTGTCTCCTTACTGCAAAAATAAGACTGATACTGTCTTCCAGGTAATACTGCTCTTAGTTGTGCCAAATGCTTGGGCATAGATGAGTGAATAAAAAAGCTTTTAGCACCTGGGATTCATTACTATTCATCTACAGAAAAGCTGAAATATGTTTCTTTCTCTTTTCTTTCAGATTATTACTTTAAGAGATTACATTCCCAAAATCATTGGTCCAGATGCTTTTAATCTGTATATTGGCCTTTATATAGGTTATGATCCCACAGTGAATCCTACGGTTTCTAACATATTTTCAACAGCTGCTTTTCGTTTTGGTCATGCAACAATCCAACCAATAGTAAGGCGGTTGAATGCACAGTATTTAGATGATCCCAAACTCCCAAATCTTCATTTGCATGAAGTTTTCTTTAGTCCTTGGAGGCTCATTAAAGAAGGTATGGTCTTATTTAAACTGGTTCTGCTGTTTTTTGGTTTTTTTCTTCCCTGAATATTGTAACTTTTTTCGACGTTTATTATCCTGAAATGGGAATGGGAGTATTTCTTTAATTAAAACATTTATTTAAGTTGTTGAATGGATTCCAGGGTACTAAAATGAACTCAAATGATTATTCTCAATTAAATAGTTGACCTAATCAGAAAAACATCACTCTCCAGATTAAACCAGTCTGGTAGATTGACAATAGAAGGATGAGTGATGATGAAGATGTTTCTGGGATTTTTTTTGTGGATGAATTTATTAACAGGTTGCAAGTTCTTTTACACCTGAAGAAGATGGAGATTTTTCATAGCACTATTACTTCTACTTTAAACTAAAGAAGATTTTTTTGCATATGTTTGAATGTAAAAGCCTATGTGGACAATGTTTTAAAAACATAGAAACATATATCTATTTGCATTTGTTATGAAAGTTGTAACAGTTTAGATATATGCTATAATGCTATTATTTTTATGTTTAAAGGAGGCTTGGATCCTTTACTAAGGGGTCTTCTAGCACATCCAGCAAAACTGCAGGTACAAGATCAACTGCTGAATGAGGAGTTAACAGAAAAACTGTTTGTATTGTCCAATAATGGTTCGCTTGATTTATCGTCATTGAATTTACAACGTGGCCGTGATCATGGACTCCCAGGTCTATTGATTTTCATGAATTTTTCTTCCAACTGGTAACTGAAGTACAACTGCTTATATTTGGGATGTAATCACAAGCTTTTAAATAATAGCTTTGGTAATCAGAAAAGTAACTTAAGTCTCTTTTAAAATGTACATTGCTAATATTCTTAACTTTGATGGAAAAAAAGTATTTCACAGCTTTTGAGATTAAAATAATCTGGTAAATCTGGAATCTAGAAGAACAGTACTAGTGGGTGGATCTGGGTGTGCTCAGTGTAGGTAGGTACCTGAGGCTTGTTCTTGCTGGAACCAGCTCTGAGGAGAGTGGGTTTCTGCCTGAAGCAGCTACTTCCCATCAGCAGGCTGTCCCCAGCCTGTGGGATAGGTCAGTTTAGGCTCCATCAACCACAGAAGTTTGCAGTTCAGGAGTGGTGTAGATGGCTTAGTTAGGTACACACCTCATTTTAAGAAATATTACATGTTTGTGCTTGGTTTTTTGCACCAGGTTCTTTACTCCAGTCAGCACAGCATAAGATTGAACAAACAGTCAAGCAGCAATAGCCCATTGGGCCATGGATATATCTGCTTGGAGGAAGATCCTGCCATAATTTCTCTGATCAATTTAACTAATAATAGTAGAGCTTTTATATATATAACTGTCTATGACTATGATTAAGGTTGTAAAAAGCTCGTGCTTATAAATTTATTAATTTCATATATCATGCCTAACAGACAAATCTAATCTTCCTTTAAACATCATGTTTGCAGGTTATAATGAATGGCGAGAATTCTGTGGTTTACAGAAACTGGAAACTCTCACTGACCTGAATACAGTAATAACCAATCACAATGTCACTGAAAAAATCATGGAATTGTACCATAACCCTAACAATATTGATGTTTGGCTTGGTGGTCTTGTAGAAGATTTTCTTCCAGGTGCTAGAACTGGTCCCCTGTTTGCATGTATAATTGGAAAGCAAATGAAAGCACTAAGGGATGGTGACCGGTGAGTTTATTCTGCAGTCATACCATGTGTAGAAACCCAGTAGCAATGGAGCTTTTACAGCCACTTAAATATGCTTCAAACAAATCATTTTCTGGCCCTTGCACATTTTTGTCTTAGCTCCTTCAGTTTTATTCGATTTCGATTATTCTTCTTTGGTTCATCTCAATTCCAGATGACATGGAGTTTTTTTCTATGGTACTGAGGTGTCCAGCTGTGTACTCCTGCTGAAAATGCAACGTGCCACCAGAAGTTAATTGTGGCAGGGGCCAGTAACTTCTTTGTGGATGGATATAGTACTGTACAGGCTTTTTTCCCCCTGAGGGCTGCACTGAGCTCAGGAGCTGGAAGAACCTCACTATTTTTCTTTGGCAACTGCAGCAAAGTAAGAAGGGATAGGCAAAAAAACTGTAATTCAGGCTTTGTAGAGGGTTTAATAAAAACAGCATATACCTGATCTTATGTGAACTGGGAAAGCAGAGTGTTCCGAGGGTTGCCTTGCTGAACACAGCATAGGATGTCTCTTCAACCAACCCTGCACAAGTGCCACCAGGATCTTGTGCCAGTACAACCCTTCACACCAGAAAAGCAGGAGAAATGCAGCTTCAGGTCATAATGGGGTACAAGAAGCTGTTTATATCTTGCTTCTGCTCATGAAGCAAGTATTTTGATTTTTTCATTTGTGTCATGTACTTGTGGCAGTAATTTTGGATCTCATGAGACGACTAATTTTAAACTGCTCACATCATGCTGGCGGTGGTGTTTTAACTGCGTCTGGTCCTTACAATGACCTGCAAGCTCCTCTTATAAGTCACTGTTATAGAAAGAAACCATTATGGAAATAATCATCCAAGGCAGAATTTAAATCTGAACTTTAAAAAATGTTAATTAATTAGGTCACAAGAAAAAGCTATGCTAATCATAAAGGTGGTATTTTATTTGCAGAAACTGTATAGACAACAAACATTCTACTCAGTTGTGTTAAAAACATGATTGAAAGTCCTCTAAGTTGTACAGGCATACTTGTCCCTATCTAGGGAAGGAGTACCTATGGAGGTCCTTTCAGCCTCCTTTCTATTATTCAGCACCTTACAGTTACTTAATATTCAGTGTCTTATAATACTACCAGCATTAAACAAACATAAGCATAATTTAATACATTAAATCTAAATTGAGAAAAAGAGGGTTCTAATAATGAAAGAATTCCCTGGGTTTCTGCCACAAGGTTTGTGGCAGCTAACTTAAATGTGAAATGATATTCTGTCATTAATAACAAAGAAACCACCTAAGAGAAGTTAGAAGTATGTTACAGCATCTTATAGTTGTCACATAATAAGAATGGAAAAGTCTAACAGTCATTGCAGTGTCTGGTCAGGTACAGCGTTGGGTGTTATCTGCAACTGCACCAGTGACGCTACATACACTAGATACCCTAACTGACAGGTAGGTCTGTAAGCAGGGATTTAAAAATAACTCTTCTAATGTACTCTTGAAGTTCAAAAATCAGGACTACCTGGAATTTTCTTCTGACTGAACTCCGAATTCTGATAGCCCTAAAACCTTTTTATCCATAATCTGATAAAACATAAAAGGTTTTCTTCTTCCTATCTACTAAACTCAGGCACTGTCTTAACTTCAACCACATCACTTGAAATAAATTGTTTCTGATCCATCAGCCTTCTTCCACCTCTTCCTCCTCTGAATATTTTTGCGATCTCAGGATTTGAAATATTTGGGCAAAAATTATGAAGTTTTGTCATTCTTTTGCATAGGCATTTGGTCACCTGACACAGATCAAATGGAGTAAACCAAAATGTTTGTTAGAGTAAACACCTGTCTGTGGGGTAGATTAAAAAGTAATTTTTTTATTTAGGCCTGTAGATAAAAGTGAATTTTGTGATGAAAGTAGAATAGTTTTTAATGTACGTGAAAGGGGAAATGAGATGTAGGAGAACTGAGTGGAAAAAAGACTTTGATGGCTTTGGTTATGGGAAAGGGCCTGGGAATCACCAGTGAGGTTTCAGGATGCTCTGAGAAGTTTAGGAACAGCATGCAGATGAGGTGTAGGAGGAAGGCTCCTTTCTTTTTTTCTCCTTCCAACCCTTCCATCTCTCCCGCATTTCTTGTCACAATGCTGCTGAGGTGTGGGACATTTGCTCCACCCCTGGTTCTGTATGTCGCCTCTGCCTTCAATGTAGGCAATATGGGATGGGTTTTTTTAACAAATCAGGATGCTGAAGGTTACTATTGGCCTACAAATAAAGCCAGATTTCCAAAATTTCACATGCACTTACCTTATTTAGCAGGTATGCTCCTGTTGGCAGCAGCATCCAATTTGCCCTGGAAAGCCACCTTAGGGCACACTGGCAGTCCTCATCCTCCCCAGAACACAAACAGAACTATCAGACTTCCCATTTGTATGGTACCTTTACAGGCAGATCATAAACAACTTCAAATGCTGCACATGTGCCAGGTTTGCATAGAGTCCACAGTCAATATTGCTTTTCCCTTCTAATCAGGCAAATGTAAACACAAACTCACAGACTTTTCTAGAAACCTTAGCTATGTGCCCCCTGTCTTATGGATCATAAGTCCCGTGTTAAACCTGAGATCAGTTTGTACAGTGTGATCACTCTCATGCTCTACTGCTGACTGTCCTCAGGTATGTTACCGCAAATCCTGCCTAGCATTTGGGAAAATCCTAACTGGCCTGAGCCTGAGTACCACAGGGAACTAAGCAGTTTAGCAGTGCTTACCTGTTTAATGTACTAATAGAAATGTTCTATCAAATTCTCTAGAAGTATTTTTGCCATTAATTATGTCTTTATGGATAAAGTATGTCTTTCGTTTTCTCCCCAGTGTTTTCTTTCCTTTAAATGTATATGTATATGTGTATGCATACATATATATTTTATATAATGTCACCATTTAATAGATATACCTTTGTAGCACCAACTGGTTCCTCTGTTCTGACACCACTCTCTTGATCTGACGGAAATAAACAGCTCTTGTCTCTTCCAGACAGTCCTCTTAGCTTATTTTTTGTATGATCAAAAGCATAATTACAGTCTTACATTTTTCGCCTATAATTAATCTGCATATCTACAGGTTTCTTAGCAAATTAAGCACTCCTTATTAACCAGAGAAGCATTCAACAATACCTGTTTACCCAGCAACAATCCAGTCAGGGCAAGCAGAATTCAAAAGTTTTGGTATGGGGAAATCTATCATGGTTAGTTCTCCAATTCTTCTGTAATTTATGCTTTAAACAATTTGTGAGTGAACAGCAAATAGTGTGTATAGGACTAAGGATCCAGTTCAATCGAATTTATTTTGTTTTCCTCTCAGGAATATAACTTTTTTTGTGGCTCTGTTTAATCAATGCAAAGCAATTTTTCTGGCTTTGATACATTACCTGAGTTGACCAGTACATCAGACTCACACCAGCCTTTTCGTGACCCTTTCTGTATGGTCACGGTGTTTACTTTTATTATTGTTATATTCACCTATTTTTGCTGTAATTCTTATTTTTGTTTTTTTATATAAGGTACTGTAAAGTAGGAATAACCAGCTCTTTGAATTTGATCTTTTCAAAAAAAGTTTCTATCAATCTTTCCAGATTTTGGTGGGAAAATGATAATGTTTTCACAGAAGCTCAAAAGCATGAACTCAAAAAACATTCATTGTCCCGCGTGATTTGTGACAACACAGGAATTTCTGAAGTGCCAGCAGATGCCTTTCAACTTGGGAAGTTTCCACAGGATTTTAAGCATTGCAACAATATACCTGCGATGAATTTAGAAGCTTGGCAAGAATTTTATCAGGAAGGTAATCTAGTAGTTACCTATCTTTGGGGAGGGGAGGGGAG
>VZTF01003813.1:2573811-2685355 GCA_013397755.1 Cnemophilus loriae
AGGAGCAGTTGAACTACTGAGCTTGGTTGTGGCAGATCTTGAATTACCGGTCTGAATCAGACCTTTAGTATTTCTATCACTTAGAAGTGGGATCATAACGTCATAGAACATTTTGGCTTGGAAGGGATCTTTACAAGACATCCAGTCCAACCCACCTGCAATGACCAGGGACATATTCAACTAGATCAGATTGCTTAGAGCCCTGTGCAATCTGAATCCAAATCTTTCCAGGGATGGGGCATCCACCACCTCTCTGGGCAACTTGTGCCAATGTTTCAGCACTCTCGTTGTAAAAAACTTGCTCCTTATATCGGATGTAAATCAACCCTCTTTTAGTTTAAAAACATTACTCCTTGTCCTATTACAACAGGTCCTGGTAAAAAGTTTGTTCCAATTATTCTTAAAAGACTTGTTTAAATTGACAGGCTGTAATAAGGTCTCCCTAGAGCCTTCTCTTCTCCAGGCTGAACAACCCCAACTCTCTCAGCCTCTCTCTTCAAAGGAAAGGTGCTCCAGCCCTGTGATCATATGTGTTGCCCTACGATCATGTGTGTTGCCCTACTCTGGACTTGATCCCACAGGTCCATGTCCTTCCTATGTTTAATGCAACTTTTATGAGAATTATGAGTCAAACCTGTGGTATTCCATATAAATTCCTTCCCAGAAATGAACAGTTAAAGTTTTGATCACCTTAAAACATGTGAAAAATTTCACTGAAGTTAATATTTATAGAAGTAATGGAAATACGATCCATTTGCAAGTGTAAAGTGGTAATTTTTTAAAGCCTGTGATACAGACTTTCTATTTGTAGATGAACTATGTGGAACACCAAAAAGTGTGGAAAATGGTGATTTTGTATACCGTTCGGAATCTGTAAAACCTACAGTGATTTATACGTGTCACTATGGATTTCAATTACAAGGAGAAGAGCAAATAACCTGCACAAGTAAAGGATGGAACTTTGAGGCTCCAGTTTGTATAGGTATTTATTATTATTATTATTATTATTATTATTATTATTATTTCTGAATTTTCTAACAGCTAAAGTCCAGCATAGCTCATCAGATGTGAATTCACTCCTATGCTTTCTTGCAGTTAGCCTCGTGGGGTTATAGGTGTAATAACACAATAATGTATAACTCTCCTTTCTCCAGAATTGCTATCTCAACCTCTACCCATCCTGATTCAGCAATCAAGTTGATGACAGGAAAATGGCACTAAAAATTGCCTAATTAAGCAAAAAATCAAGTCTATTAACAGCTACTGGGGGGGGAGGGGGAGGAGGAAGTGGGAAAAAAGGCAGCAAATCAGAATTCTATATTGCTTCCTCCTACATTCAACATAACAGCATGACAGTTGTCATTTTCCTGTCATTGTTTCAATGGATACTCTAGATAAAAATTGAGCTCTGCACCACTAGTCATGTGTCATCCTCATAATTTTAGTAAAAAAAAAAAATAAAAAGATTCTGTGAGGTGAATAAGTGAAATTAAGGAAACTAATAATCACTTTAGGTCCAAATTCCCTCTCCCAAATAGCTGTGTAAAGATTTGCAAGAAGTTAATTACTTCTGCAGGTACAAAAGTAGAACAGGTGAAAAATCAGTAAAAAGATATTTTATTTCCTGCACATTTTCACAGGAACATTTTTCTGTTATTTTAGTCATTTTTTCATCTTCTATTTTCTTTTTGCCTTTTACTGTACAGTAGAATAGGTTAGAAAGAGAATGTGGAAAATATTTCAAGACTTTCTCTCTTCATGCTATGAAGAATGAGTTCTCTCTGTTCACGTTTCAAATATGTGTGTTTATAATGGGGGTGCGTGTACATATACTCATATATATGTGTGTGTGTTTGTGTGTGTGTGTGTGTGTGTGTGTGTATATTCACACTGCTCTGCTTTATAAGAACGTGAGAGAAGACTAAACCCAAAAAGGTCATACTTCAGAATATATTATGGATGGTGGTAAATTAATTTGAATGCAAGTGCTGCAGCTCATCCACAATAAAGTCTGCTTATCAGTTTTTCTGTGATAGTAGAATAGAAAGCTCTTCATTTTAATTGTATACCTGGTATGGAAAAAGTCAAATGAAATTTGCAGCTCTTTCCTTTATTCAAATCCTATTTATCCAGTGAATTCCTCCCACATAAATACCATATAAAGAAATAAAGCTGTTAAATGAATTATAATAAAACCTTTTCAATAGATTAATGTTCTGGCAGCGAATGGAATAAATAAGTTAAATGAGTGAATCATTCCTTGTCCTAGTTTCTTTTAATATGTTCAGTAATGTAAACAAAAGACTGTATATCTGCTATAGGAAAACAAGCTGCTGCATATATGAAATAAGCAATGCCTTTATTAAAGCAAAACCATCAAAACCCACTTATGCAGATGCTACTTGAGTTTTACAGTAGAAAGCATTTCGTTTCACGCATGTCTGTGCAATATGTTCCCATTCTTTTAAATGTTCAGCAAATTGGGGATAAATCAAGAAATATAATGAGGAAGATAGAGCTTAGCATTTCTGCAGATGGTTTCAAAATTATACGCTGCTCTGGAAAAGACAGAGTGGCTTGCTGACAAAAGCATAGGTTTCTGAGAGCTGTTAATTCCCGCTTACTAACTTGGGCTTTGACTGATATCATTTCCATTGATTCAGGAAGTCATTTAGTGCTAGAATATGCTACCTTCCCTTTATATTAAGTGCTGTCATGCTCCTGACAGATAGCTCTGTTTACTTCGCTTTAGTAAACTACTGCTCTCTGAACAGCAGGGTAGGCTGGTCAGATCTGACATGCACTATTTAGTGATGAAGAAGAGTTAGCTGGTTAGAAGATAGCACGACTGTGGATCTACAGAAGCTGAAGCAGCACATTTGAATTAGAGCACAGGCAAAGGTGCAGGTTCACTTTCCTGGATGATGATTAAGCCAGTGAACATTAACTTAAAATGTAATTTCGAAAGGAGTAATACTTACTCAGGAATCTTCATCCTGAACAACAGATTCTTTTCCTGCTTCAAAGAAGTTGTTATGAAAGTTATTGTTTCTTAAGGGTTCTGAAGTTTAAGATTTTCCCTTGCATGTTAGTGTTTTGACTGTCTTAGTTGATAATTGTCTTTGGGCACAGCTACTTTTTTGTACTAAAATTTGAGAGAATCAGTCTTGATCCTATTTCCAGTGACAGAATTCCCTAAGTGGTCTGAGTGACAATGCTAAACTGAGTCAGTAAATACAGGTCAGTTTCTAATACTGATTGAAAAGAACTACTTATATTGAAGTATCAGATCAAATATTGCAGTAGAGAAGGAAAGGAATAAAAGCAAAAACAAAAGACACTGAAGACTTGGCTAGTTGTCCACATATGGGCTTGCAGTGCTTCACAGGACCTTTGGTCAGAGACATTAAACAAGCTGTCAGATATAGAGAAACAATGGGAAACTAACTCAAATAACACTGAACATCTACTTTTAGTCAACTGAATTTAGTCGTGCAAGTAAGTATTACCCAGAAAGAAGCAAGGTGCAAAAATCTGAAAAGACCCTTTTCTTTCCCTCACTGAGTACTTTCTCTCCTGCACTGCTGTTTCCCATTTCATCACATAATCAGAAAGTGAGAGTGAAAGATCTTGACCTCAAGATCTCAAGAAACATGACCTCAAGACCAATATGTGTATGTACATTTTCTAATAGATAATTGTTCATCTGCTCAACATTCTGCCAGTATATAGTCATTTCACAGAATTTATATAACATCTAGAAACAACCATCCTTGCAGTGATATCACAAATTATGGTTATAAATTTTGTAACCAAAGCTAACCTGAAAACTTGGCTCCTCAAAATCATGCCTAGAAGTGTACAGAACTGTGTCTGTATTATTATTTTCACTATCTCTATAGAGCACAGGATGAAAATGTTTATAAAGGAAGTTAAATCTTAGGCCATAAACACGCGCAAGAAGAGCTCTCAGGTTTAGGCTTTGCATTTTTGAAAATTCAGCCGATTGCCATTTGTAGCTTTTGGTGGATTATGAAAGCAACATATTTTTTTCATCATTTCCAGCTTTAAAACAAACAAACAAAAAATCAAAACAAAATACCAACAACAACCCCCCACTTTGTGCTTTAAACAGTAGCAATACAGATTTTTATCACTATCTGTGTCTGACTGAAAGTGTACAATGCCTTTCATTTATGAATCTTGCAAAAAGTGTTTATGAGAAATTAGTAATCCCTTTGTAATTTGTAATTATTATTGATCAGAGTGTACTCATTTTGCAGACATCAATGAATGTGAAAATGAAATTAATCCACCGTGCCCTCCTTCTGCTATCTGCATTAACACTAAGGGCAGCTACAATTGTCTCCACACTGAACCCTACAAGCTGGCAGAAGATGGAAGAACATGCATTGGTAATGGTTGTGAACCTACAGTCCATTAAAACATTCTCTGTTCCATTTTACAATGCTGTAAAAATTCATCAAATTGAGTTTTATTGAAGAGCTGTTAACATATGTGAAAAATCTCTACACAACCATGGGCATAAAGATAAAGACAGATTCTGTAAATGAAGGTGTAGTATAAATAATACTGATAGAGAAATAAGCTTTTCATTTCCATTCCTATTGTATATAAGCCACTAAGTATTTCCTGACAGTGAATATCAGGGGGGAATAAAATCTGTCTCAGTTTCTCCTAGTTAGTGTCTAAATTCAGCATGTAAATACTAACTAAGTTCCACCTGACACATTCCAAAACTGTCAACCCTCTCAGAGCTAGCAGAAATTATGCATTTTCTTGGTTTTTTCAGCTTTTCAGAATGCATGGAAGCTGTATGGTAGAAGTTTAGGGGGAGTATGAGTGCAATTGCCCACTGAAGCTGAGCAATACCTCTTCTGGGGAAAGCTCCATGAAAACCTGCTATCCAAACTCAAGCGAATGGGTATTTGCCTTATCTAAGTACCCAAGGGAGGCACATAATGTTTAAACCACTCAGATCTTGCATATAGAGTGCTGTATGCCACTCAATCATAAGCACACTGAATCTCACTGATGACCCATTTCTTATTTCCTATTTCAGCAAGTACCTTGGTTATGACGTGGGATTACACCATCCCTTATTATTAATTGCTCTAAGAAAACACAAGATGATAATTCCCCAGCAAAAAAAAATACCTAGTTGCAAAAAACCAGATATCTTCAATGATATGAGGTACATCCAGTCAGTTTTCCAGCCGTGTTTCAGGGTCACATGAGCATACCCCACAAGTGAGACCTCATTCCTCAAACGACACCTTAAGCGAGGCCACGCGACTTCACCAAAGGCCCAGGGATGAAGTACAATGGGAGACTGCACTAACACAGCAGGCACACCAGTAGAAAAACCTCCTCAACACGAGGCTGCAAGAATGGACCTACCTCTCTCTTGCTGTAGCAAATGCAAATGCAAATCCTCAGGGCCTACTTTTTATGGGATCAGACTAAAAAGTTATGGTGGTAGCCATTCAGAGTTTCATCTGAATCAGAAAACAGAAAAAAACCCACCTTTTATTAAGGTGTTTCTTAACTTTATTATTTACAGTTTATATCTTTATCCAATCAACCATGGTTACATTTATTTATCCCACTAAATTCAGTGACAAAATCCTGCTTTCAGATTAATTTAAAGAGGTTAATTCACTAGTGTTGAGTGCGACAAAGATAACATGAGGACACTGCACTGGCATATGGCTGCTGTTGTAGTGGATGTGGGCTATGGACTTCCTGATCAGGAAGAAGTAGATGGGTCTTTCTTCAAACAACTGGAAGAAGCTTTGTGTTCACAGACCCTGGCCCTCATGGGGAATTTTACCCATAGTTGTAAGGACAATACAGCAAAGCACATGCAATCTAGAAGATTTTTGGAGAGCATTGACAGCTTCCTGACAATGGCTGATCAAGGAGACAACAATGAAAGGTGCTCTGTGGGACCTGGTGCTTAAAAATGGAATCACAGAATGATTGAGTTTGGAAGGAACCTCTGGAGTTCATCTTGCCCTGTTCTTCTGTTCAAGCAGAAAGCAGGGTCACCTAAGGCCAGTTGTCCAGGACCATGTCCAGACAGCTTTTGAATATCTCCAAGTGCGAAGACTCCACAACCTCTCTGGGCAAACAGTACCAGTTCCCACTTACCCTCCCACTAACAGTTTCCTGATGACACCCACTGTACACCATCTTGTGCTCATTGCCTCTTGTCCTGTCACTGGGCACCACTGGAAAGAGCCCAGCTCCATCCTCTTTGCACTTTTCCTTCAGATATTTATACACATTGATAAGCTTCCTCCTGTATCTTCTCAAGGCACAGCTGTCCCAGAGCTCTCAGCCTCTCCTCATAGGTGAGATACTCTAGACTCCAGCTGTCTTTGTGGCCCTTCTCAGGACTCTTTCCAGTATGTCCATGTCTCTGTTGCACCAAGGAGCTGAGATTGCCCACACAACTCCAGACGATTCCTCACCCAGACAGAGGGGAAGGATCACCTCTCTTGACCTGCTGGCAATACTTTGCTTAATGCATCCTGGGCTAACATCATCCTCCTTTGCAGGAAGGGTGCATTGCTGGCTCATGTTCAGCTTGGTGTCCACCAGGACCCATGGGTCCTTTTCTGCCAAGCTGCTTTCCAGCAAGTCATTTGCTGTGTGGCCTGGTGCCTGGGGTTGTTCCTCCTAGATGCAGGAGTTTGCATTTCCCCTGTTGAACTGTGAGGGGCCTGTCAGCTCATTTATCTCATCTGTAGAGGCCCTTGGGCAACCTGCTGTAGCTGGTCCTGCTTGAACAGGGAGATTTGACTAGCTGACCTCAAAAGGTCCCTTCCAGCCTCAGTGACTCTTTGATTCTGTGTTTAGGTAAAGAGAAAATGAGCAGGTTTTAGCAGTGTTTTATATGATTTCTCTGTAAACTCTGGTTCTTTACATGCTAGTATACATCTCTCACTGTCATTTCTCATACTTTTTGAATTGAGAAAAGAGTCAATTAGCTACTTGATAGTGGATTGCTCACAAAAGTATTTGTATGAACAAGGGAAAGAATGTCACAGCTAAGTGTATTCTAGTTTGTTTAATTTCCATATTAAAAAAATCCGAAAATTTTACATAAAACAAGACTTTTGTGGTTTTACTTCAGATAATAAGCTTTTATCGAGGTCATTGAGTGGCTTCATTTGTTGGTCTATTGTTTTTGCATTTTTAAGGACATCAAAAGGCCTAGCTAATTTCACTATTCAGTTAGAATGAGGTTTTGAGACTTGGTGAAAAAAGGCAGTGCAACACTTTTCTGAGCCAACATATTGATAATAACAGATGAGCAGCTGAAACTGAGCAGTAATAAGAATTTGGGATTCTGCAGTATAGAGTGATTTAAAATTATGAGAGCACTTCTCATTATTATGAGCATTTCAGTCTTCAAAACTAAAAAGCTCTTAAAAATTTTGAAGAGCTTTAGTAATGCTAACTATTCAATACTGCAAATGTATATAATCTTCAATCCTACTTTTATTGATGGAATTCATCAGCAGCCTCAAGCCTTTTTTTTTTAAGTTAGGATAATGTCTTTGGCTCAGATAGAAACTTGTATAGGATAACTTTATTCAAGTAATGAATTTGTTGAATTGCCTCAAATCAAAGTTGCTCATCCCTTACCACTCTGGCCTATGGTTTGTGACATTTTTAGAAGTAAAGAAAAACAAACCAAACAAATCCCAAGGAAAAACAAACAAAAAACCCGACAAAACCCCATAAATTCCCGTTTTTCCATCTATGCATCCTCTAACCACACTAAAAAGACTGTCATAATTTAAATATCTTCATTGTTGACACACAGTCATTTTACCTCTGCACAAAAGAATTTACTCTCAAGATTCCTCATAGTCGTTCAACCCAAAATATTGACCTCTAATTTAAATTATCTTTAGTTCTTGTTTTGAGTTATATGACAGTGACAGAGTGTAACCTTTGGATAAATGTTCTTACCTTTTTGCACGTTTTTACTGCCATGTCGAAGGAACACAAATCCTGAAAATGACATTTCCTTAAACTTTGATGGAATTATAATATTGGACCAACTTTCTTTGCTGTGCTGCAGAATGCAGAATGCTGTAAGAAGTGACTCATCACAGCAGGTGCTTTAGTCTGCAAAGTCAGTTAGTACTCTCAGCACTGCACCCTGCAGGGCTGAGAAAACCAGCTGGTTTGAGGTGGTAAAAAACAAGACTTTTGACACTTTTATCAAAACTCTAGGAAAAATATGGCTCATTTTGAGAAAAAATTGCAACGGGAGCTTTATATTCTGTGCTAGTCAGGTGCTTACAAAATTGATCTTTTTATATGCTCAATTTTGTATTTTCCAGTGGATGGATTCATGTCGTTGTAAAGACTTAACTGAGAAACTGAGATAAATAGTGAGGTATATTCAGGGGTAGGTAGAGAGAATAGACTGAAGCAAATTAAATGTGTACTAAACTCAAAACACAGTTTTATTTCACTAATGACTGGGATGTGTAAAAGGAAAACTAAGCACTTGAATTAAAACAGAATAGGAAATGTTTTTAGCAGCATTGTTTAGCAGTTATGATATTCTTTTCCCACATATCCCCTTTAATTAGATTGTTTAAATGAAAAATACTAAAACTCTATTTTGATTTCTGTGAGTGTTCATGGCAACTGCTTTGTACATTTCAGGATACGTAAGAAAAGTTTTTTACATTTATAGTTAGTTAAAAGCATTGACATTTACAAAGCTAAGTTACCAGTGTAATCAATTTTTAAATCTGTACGACTTCTGGTGAAAAACTAAGAAGGAATTAACATTCTCATTTTACTATTATTCTTCATCCTGCCTGCAAATGAAGTTGGTGTATCTCTCTTCAGAAGTCTATCAGTCACATGGTTACACCCTTTGGATACTGGAATTTAAGAAAAAATTACAATCAGACCTCCCAGCCTGGAAGGTCATTTTCATTTTGGATGGTGCTACATGGCACTGGATGTACACACATCTGCCAAGCTGATGGCCGCCTGCCCACTCCCAAAACAGCAAACCAATTTTGCTGGGATACAGATGGCAGTTGAAGATGCATGGCATGCCCATCACTGCAGAGGCAAATTCCACCCTCCAGGAAAGTTTTGTTGCTCTATCACCGTGTGCCAGTTTGTACTTTATCATGTTTGCCTCAGAAAGACAACAGTAGAGTGAAAAAGGCAAAAGGTACTGTGGCACCTCATGCAGCAGAATACATTTGTTGTGATGGGCCTCATGCTGAAGCCCCAGTCCCTGCACACAGCAAAGACAGCCAACCTCCAGGCAGACCCTGATAGCCCAGGCTTGACTCAGAGGCAAACACTACAAGAGAAACTCAACCACAAGGTTGACAGCCTTGTCCAAACCACAGGGCTGAACCCGTGCTGAAAAGCCAGTGAAAAGGCAAAGGTTTGTGTACTGACCATTCCCCCAGTAGGTGTTTGCTCTCTGCTGCATGGTGCAGCGTAAGAGCTGTGATTTTATACTCTATGTCATTGTAGAGCGATGTCAAGGTGCCTGCACAGTGCTTGGAAAGGGATGGGCAGCCCATCCTCCATCAGGATTGTCATGCTCTTCCCATTTTGCTTTTGGGTGTTTCATGCATCTGCTTGCTTATCATACGCATGACCTGCATGGTCTTTCTCTGACTTTTTATCATAAAACTATAAAGTGCTTATCCTTTATTTCCGTTCATGGTTTCTTGAGGGTTCTATGTTAATTGAAGTTAATTATTATTTTGCTGATTTGATTGCAAAATGAGATTTGACCACAAGAGAAAGCATGAACATTATCTTTTGAAGAACATAGGAAATGTCAGTATTGGATGAGTCCCATGAAGGTACCAAGAGAGACTTCAGCCAATGCTCAAAATGAACTGCAGTTTTCCCAGTTATTTTTTGCCAGTACTTATGTCATTCAGCTTGTCTGAGCACTACACATTACAAGTGCTCAGTTTCACATCTTTGATAATTTTTGACATGACTGAAATAAGAGTCCTGTGTTCCTCTTCCTTTCTGAGCTCCTAAAATAAAGAATAATAGTTGGTACTACTCTCTGTATAGCCAAATAGCAGTAAAGGTAAACAAGCACAGGCTGAGGTCAGTGCCCCACTAGATGAGCTATAAATCAAAGGTACTGACCCATTTGGGTCATTAAAATCCCATGATCCTTTGTATGAATGGAGAGACTGAGAGCTATGGATCAAAGTTTATTCCGCAATGCTTCAGGGATTTTTTGACATTTTTCACTATGATGGCAAGTAACCAAGATGTCAGCTGGAAAGCATTTAAGAAACACTGACTTGCTTGACAAAGAAAAATACATCAGCATTTGTAACTTTTTTTTTTTTCCCATTTTTCATTCTGTGAGAAAATTTGCAGGATTTTTCTGTCTTCTATTATTAATTTTAGAAAAAATACAAAGCTCTCAACTTCTTTGGGTCATTTTGCAGCCAGAATAGCTCTAGCAATACCCTTAGTATTTTAACTCTGCCATATTGAAACTTATAGTAGGGACTCCGATCTGCCAAAAATGGCCTCTGAATACCAAGTGGGTGGACTGTTGACCACTCCAAAAATTTGTGATCTTTGAAGGTAGAGTTAGTGGCAAGATAGTCAAGTTGTTGCTGGCTACAAAGAGCATGCTGACTATATCTCTGAAAAATTGCTGGTGTTTACTTGTACCCTACGAAGACAAATGTGACTCTTCATTTTAACTAAAATATAAGAAATATGTGACAATGACAGATTTTACCAGAAGGAATTTAAAAAATTGTTATGTTTTGGAATTATGCTATTCATAATCAGCTGTGACCCATTTTGCCTGTTTCTGAGTTAATTTTCCCATTATATTCCTCTGACATATTATTGAAATAAACTCATTGAATGATGTTATTTTGTATGAAACAAGTCCTCACAATATAGAATTGTAGCATTTTCTTCCATGGCACAGAAATTCTTCCTTTGGGCTGTTCCCAAGTAAAGCACCATTTTCTCTGAGCTCTTTGTGACATCTGGCTTTCGTCTGGTGTGTATTACACTTTCAAAATAAAGGGAACCTCTCTGTTTAGTTGAGGTAAGTACTCTGGGAGTATTTAAGTAAGCTTATTGTAGAGTGATCTTGTGTTTCGTGGTATTTTTACACTTTTTCTTGGATTATTGCAAACTCTGGTGACGATTCTCTTTATGCTAAACATAAACCCAAATAAATATATATAGATGTGGAGAAACCTGGCAACAATAGGAAGAAGAAATTTAAGCAGCTGATCTAAGGTATGTCTCTTTCTCCACAGAAATTTTAGAAGTCTTCCTGCAGCAGGCATGGCCGTTGATTTCTCACAGTTGAGGGCACACTGCATAAAACCAAAATCATGTGTAATTTGGTTTAAAATAAATGAGGAAAATGATGACACGTGAAGTCACTCATGCTTGTAAAAAGTGCTCTGATGTTTTTCATAAATGGTATAACATCTGCTCTTCTTCCATTTTTGTATTAAATTACCAGAACAAAAACTTCCATATATATGCGTGCATACCCATATGGATGTAACCTTTGAGATTTCAGTGGGTAAAGTCAGACACTGCTCTTTCTATGATTCTGCTGTATTGATTTGCTGAATAAACACATATTGAATTCTGGCGACATAATGTTGCATGTTGCGATGCACTCTGCTGCATGTTGTTATTCCACATGCCAGATAAATTTGGAGGATGGGATTTACACCACTTGTTTGAAGATTTCTGCCTGTAGCCGAAGTCAGTCCCTTTATGGCGTTCTGGGAAAAATGGACTCTTTTGGGGTACAGCTCCTCTGCTACACTTCTGACTTACTTCAGTTGTCTACGTAAGGATGAAGTTAATGCTCCGTAAGCTCACAGCATCACAAATGTAGACATACAACGCACAGATATCGACATTAAGCTTAATGAACTAGGCCAGGGCATAATGGGGGCCGGAGGCTGCTTGAAGTTGGTTGCTGAGGATGCTGGAGGCTCCCTGGGTTGGCAGGCCAGGGGCACTCAGGCAGGGTGTGTCCCACCTCCCGACCAAGAGCAGGGCAGCCAGGGGCACCGGAGCAGCCCCAGCCCAGGCACTGGGCACCTTGCTGGGGACTGGGGATGGGACAAGGCTGGACTGGGAGATGAGCCTACGAGCGGAGCTCATGTTTCACATCAACAGAGGACTGCCATGGGCATGGCTGTGCAGCATCTGTAGCAGAGAGCAGGAGGGGAACAAGCAGGAGGGGGCCCAGCTTGGAAGCAGATCCTAAGCTGAAGCAATTTCAAAATGCATGCAGATGCTAGAGCCCTATTAATTACTTTTTTCTGGGAAAAATGTGGGGGGGTTTTGGTTACTTTATGCAATCTTTTTTATCTTTTCAGTCTGAGGTTTCTGCTTGTTAAAATGAAGACGTCTTGATATTTAACAGCTGAGACACATCCTGTGAAAGCTGTTTACAGTTGATGCTAATTTGTGATGCATCTTAAATAGGTAGAAATTTTTGTTTAAGAGAATGTTTTATTTAATTAACCTGTAACTACAAAAATCTGATAGACAAGACTGAAATTTGTTTAACAAAATTAACAACGAATAATTATATGTCTATAAGGTATTTCTTCTGCAGGCTCTGGAAAAAAATTGGAGACTGCTAGCCCAATCTGCACTAGGAGTAAGACTCTTACTCACTATACTTCTAAGTAATTAAAGCAATCCTTCTTTACTAGAAAAGCTATGAATGAGATTTTTTTATTTTTAGAAAAGCAAGCAACCCAAATTCTTCAGTTTTAATGGCAGAGAGGAATTAGATTTTCAGTACACTGGAAATTTAGGAGCAGCAATAAATTTAATACTTTCAAAAGTATTACTGAGATATACTTACATTTTTAGTAAAAATTTACGATTAGGAAGCTGGATGTTTATTATATATGTGAAATACAATCCTTTTACGCTATCCACTTTGCCTATGTACATAAGATTATTGAACAAGTGGGCATCTGACTCTTTTCCCTGCTTTTGACACCCAAACTGCTTTCCTGCCTCCAACAATATCAGATCTACCCTCATATCTACCATGACTGAGCTACATTCTTACATTCTGGCACTCATCCCAGTTCTAGCCTATTATTTGTGATGACACTATTGTGATATACGTGAGAAAAAGAAAAAAAAAAAATTAGACATATCTATATATATTTCAAAGAGTTTTCTGGTTTCTGAAGAAACTCTACTTTTTTACATAACACCTAAAAACTTTAGTATTATTATTAAAAATAGGAAGAGTACTGCGACAGTAAGGTGATGCTAACTATAAGCCTGGATTTAGTTCTCCTTTCCTGTCCTGAATCAATTGTCTTTGTTTCTCTTCTCTGCCCTTTTCTCCTGAGTATGCTGTCTGCTGCATTCCTTCTTCAAGTACAGTTTAACAGAGAAAAACCCCTTGTTTTAACACTGATGTATTGCAAATCTCTAGGCATTTACAGGCAACTAATTTTTTTAATAAAGATTGCTCTCCTAATTTGCCTTTCATACAAGACAGGAATTTACACAAACTACAGGAATTTCCTGTGGTTATTCCAAAGTGAAGCTACATTCACTATTGATCATTTCTACAGAAAATCTTGGTTTACTTTCTTCAGACAATATTTATAAAAGTGCATAGAAGCCCAAGGTCTAGATCAAGTACAGCAAGAAAGCAGCTAAGCCTAGGCAATCCTGAAACCTCAGCTCCTGGCTGAAGGAAAATGCATTTCTGCACCCAAGATCTAAACCTTAGATTCTGGCCCTGATGTGAGTTTTCCTGAACAAATAGCTGGGATCTGTCTATTCCTTTGCAAATACACCTTTATCCCATAACAGCTTACAGGTGGGAGAAAACAAGATTTCACAGGGACTCTTCAGCTACATGCAACTCATCCCAGGAGATTGCACTAATCAGGAGACCAGGCCAGATGCTGTTAGAGTTATGCCATGGTGTACAAATATCCAGGGTTAGCAGTATAAGGAGGTCTTGATTTTGTATATAATTTTATTTCTGTTTTTATTAATATATGAGATTAATTGCTTATGTAACATTTTAAAAGTATCTTTTTATTGTTTTCCTATAAGCTTGCTATGCCTGATAGTCTTTGTTGCATTACCCTCCCTTTGCAAAAAAAAAAGTGTGATAAGTGGACTCTTCATCGAATTAAATCTTTTGGTGGCCCTGCAGGGAGTGAAGACTGCATCTCCGCTAGGTGAAGGAAAAGGATCTATGTAATAACTCCTGCACTGATCTAATTTGCATGTTTGACCCACTTCTATGATCCCCGTATGGAATAGCCAACCTGCTTCAGGAGAATTGTATAGATGATGAATTAACATCTACTTGTTGGCATTCTCTGATAATATTGTGTTGAATCCCTGCCCTAAATTCACACAGAATGGAGAGAAACACCATTGCCAATATCTTTTTTGTACTTAATAAATATTTTGTGACTGTAGGTGCAGACATGTGAACAGGATTCAAATTCACCTTTTTTTCTTTTTGGTTTTTCTTTCTTTCCCCAAATTGCTACTGAGGAATTATTTTGATTTAAGGATCCAATCTGAACTGTGTAAATGTCCATAATAAGGAAAGCTATGTTTACCAGTTCTGTGGGGGTTTTATTGCTTGTTTTACAGCAAATTACTCTGGAAAAGAAGAATGACTGCAAAGTGTTAAAACTGATCTGTTTCCTTGTCTGTGCACATGTGGGTATTCGCCTGTGTGTACACGTGCTCTTTGGCAAAATACTTGTCAATTAGTTGGAGGGAGATGAAAAGCAGAGAAATTTGCAGGATTTTAGAAGAGTATTTTGAAAGCATCTCCTCTGCCCCACTTAACCGATATAAAAGAATCAGAAACTCTTTTCAAGAGCTAAGGCTGAAACCTGAACTATCCAGACAGCCACCAGCACTGACATTCAGCTCTCAGAAGCTTCACAGAAGTATTCCAGTTACTCTGTGTAATTTTTCTTTTTCTTTTAATGTTTGAAAGGTGATTTAAATAGTATACTTCTTTTCTTTCCAAATTTTGCTCAATAATTTCTTTAGACTTAACTTGAAATGACCCAGAAGATATGTTTTGATTCATGCTGAATTGCTGACTTTATTGGCTGTGTGAGAAGTTCAGCATGTTTCCTTCTTTTGTTTTGAACAGGACATATTCTTTTAGCACATCAGGTCTGTTGAACATATTCAATAGATGGAGTTAATCTATTTAGTAAATAGAAGCTGCAAAAAAATGCCACGAAGATGAAGACATCTCAATCCAACATATTGGCCGATCCAGCCAGTAAGCAAAAATAAAGCATCCAAAATTAAAGTATCATAAAAAATATTTCTGAAATGAAATCCTACAACTGATCAAAGTTTTTCTTGCAGGGAAGATATTTACTTGAACTCCAGCAATGCCTTAACAGAAGGCTGGGCATATACACATAGAATGATCCAGTTTCCAAGTCCAGGGTAATGGTGTAGAAAACAGATGCAGTTGACAGTGTGGAAGGGTTTATATAAAGTCTTTCAGATGCACTGGGACTTTCTTACATGTTTTACCAATGATTTATTCATTAGTTTTGAGCAAAATATTGGGTTTTGGTTTTAATATACCTTTGAAAATAAGTAAAATATTTGAATTGCTGTCAGAAGTAACCTGCCACATGCTAATAAAACAAAATTTAATCTCGCCCAGGAACTTGACATCAAGTGAATTCTTCTTTCCTTCCACATGAAGTACCACAGAAAGGAGGATTACAAATAAGCCTTGGAGAGTAGGAATAACAACAGAACACTGCATGCAAATTGGGGTACAAACCTGCTTGCAGGCTGTTCTCTGAGCTGAATACTAAAATAAGCAGGGAGCTAGTGAATCTGTATGAGATTGGATGTAGCTGGTTTCGGACACCGTGGGTTTTAGCACACACGTGAAAGGGCAGATGACAACTGTGCCCTGAATAAAGTAAGGAGCATAGACTTTGAGATGCAGAAAATGGTTTTTTAAAACTCAAGGTGAGAAAAGATGAGTGGGTGCAGGAATCTATCAGCAAGTTGCAGAAAGAGCCATTGTTACAGAGTGCTGAGAAAGGTGCACAAAAATTGCAGTGCAGCTCATAGTTCATGGCATATATTGTTCTAACAGTGAAAGTTACTTTGGGAAAAAATAAAATCAAAAGGTAAAAGACAGAGAGAAAAAGCAGGGGACAACTCTCCTCAGTGGCCAGCAGGAACAGAAGTGATGGAGGTCCTCAGGTAAGCAGCCATCCCAAGACTCCTCTCCAGGGCAGCAGGGTTTCCCCATGACACTATCCTGCAGTAGAGACACAAGCTTCAAACTCTTGTTGATGGCTCCTGACTACGTGATCTTATCTCTGACGTGCAGACTGGGGCTGGTGCAGCATCCTCACTGCTGCACTCAGTGAAAGCATATTATTGGATCTTCAATGTACCCTGAAGACCCAAATGAGGTGAAAATAGGTCAAGATTGAGTGTTTCTCCCACCTGACACAACCGCTTCCTTTGAGAACCCACTGAGCTGGTGCAAGGCCACAAGAACAGATCATGGAGAGGAAAATCCAGGCTCAGGACCCTGAGAGATCCTATCCAAGTGGCTGGGGGGATGGGCACCCCAGCACTGCAGGGAGAGGCAGGCTGTACATCTACAAATAGGAGGATCTCAGTACAAAGGAGGCTACGTCATGCAAAGCATTGTGCAACACTCTCCACGCACACAACAAATTAGCACTGAGCATCACCATTGTCTGATGAGGCTGTAGAGTACGAAAATTCTCTTCTGAGCTGTGAGTCATAAAACAATTTTGTTAGTGCAGCCGTTTATCAGCCTCAGCTCTCTAAAATTAGATACTTGGGATCCAAATCAGCAAAACATTTTCTATATGTGCATGGAATTCAGACAAAGCTTCAGATGCAAAATTTAACTATTCATTTCCTTCACTTTAGGACCATCATAATCTACCCACCATGTAAAAATCCTAAAATGTCTTAGAAGACAATGGAAAAATTCAGAAAAAAAATTCACTAGTTTGGGAGCATTCAGTGTCTGGACACTTTTCGAACTTCTTTTAACAAAGAGTTTGCATGGTTTCCTTCTTCTTACTTTAAACATTTTAGACTCTTAGTGTCCTTTATCGTGATTAATATCATAAGACAGACTAAGTTAAAATTTAATATGTGGGCTCTTCCAGTGCTTCCAGTGAAGTAAATGAAGAGCAGTATAGTATTTGCTGTTGAAAATCCAAGATGTGCTCTTAGTTTCTTTGTAAACAAAGATAAACAGTTCTATTCTTATCTAGCTCTAGACTAATCTTTAGTGAAAATAAAATAAAATAGAAATAAAACCCAACCAACCAACCAACCAACTATCCAAACACCCCCATATACTGATATACTCTCTCAAAGTCAGATATTTTAATTTCATTTACATAAGTGCTTTATTCTCAGCCACCAACACATGCACTTGAAACATATCTTCCATGCTCTCTATTCATCCCTATTCCCACTTTTATATGCTAGCCATTTAGAATCTTTAGATATTCTGGAGTTTGGTAATCTTTGTCCAAAAAACAAATTAGGAACCTATAGCAATACAGATTCATCTGCTAAGAAATGCAGATTAAATTAATTGCATTTATACCAAAGTATTGTGATATTTCATATTGTCATTTTTGCTGGTATTTATAGCCTCTATGATCTCTGCACATGACTCAAAATTTGTGTGGTTTTTTAGAAAAGTAAGCTCTTTTTCATTGCTGTTGGTTGAGTTAATTTTAAACAAAATCCCATTGCACTCCAATAAAACTTGCACAGAATCACAAAATGGGTCAGGTTAGAAGGGACCACAGTGGGTTATCTGGTCCAACCTCCTCACTCAAGCAGGGCCATCCTAGGGCGCATGGCACAGGACTGTGTCCAGATGGTTCTTGAATATCCCCAGGGAGAGAGATTCCACAACCTCTCTGGACAATCTGTTCCAGTGCTCGGTTACCCACACAGTAAAGAAATTCTTCCTCATGTTCAGGTGGAACTCCCTGTGCATCAGTTTCTGCCCTTTGCCTCTTGTCCTGTTGCCTGGCACCAGCAAGAAGAGCCTGGAAACATTGTCTGACACCCTCCCTTCAGATACCGACAGACATTGATCATATCCCCTCTCAGTCGTCTCTTCTGGAGGCTGAACAGGCTCAGTTCCCTCAGCCTTTCCTCATAAGACAGATATTCCAGTCCCTTAATCATCCTTTAACCCTGCATTGGACCAACTCCAGGTGCTCCATGTCTCTCTTGTCCTGAAGAGCCCAGGACTGGACACAGCACTCCAGATGTGGCCTCACCAGGGCTGAGTAGAAAGGCAGGATCACCTACTGTGACCTGCTAGCAAAGCTCTTCCTAATGCACCCCAGCATACCTTTGGCCTTCTTGGCCACAAGGACACACTGCTGGCTCATGGACCTTGTTGTCCACCAGGACCCCCAGGTCTTCTCCGTGGAGCTGCTTCCCGGCAGATCAACTCCCAGCCTGTGCTGGTGCCTGGGGTTATTCCTCCCCAGGTGCAGGACCCTGCCCTGGCCTTTGTTGAATTTCACAGTTCTTCTCTGCTCATCTCTCCAACCCATCGAGGTCCCTCTGAAGGGCTGCACAGCCCTCTGGGGTACCAGACACTCCTCACAGATTTGTATTTTCAGCGAACTTGCTGAGGTGGTATCTGCACCTTCATCCAAGTCAGTGACGAATAAGTTTTGGTAAATCAAAAGATACTCAGTCTGGTATTGAACCTTGAGGGACATCATTAGTGACAGGCCTCCAACTAGACCCTGTTCCATTGATTACACCCCCCAGGATCTGCCATTCAGCTAGTTCTCAATTCACCTCACTGTCCACTCGTCTGCTTCACACTTCCTGAATTTACATATGAGGATGTGTCGAAAGCCTTGTTTCGTCTATTTTGGTTTCTTCTCCTTTCTGAGCTTCTCTCTGGATCTTCAGGCACCAGTAGAATATGCATTTTTTTCACGCAAAATTCTGATTTGAAAGAAGACATGAGAAACAAAAAAGATATTGTAAGAGTTTTTTTACTCAATAACTGTAGAAGACAGCCGGACAAACTGTAAATTCATTTGAAAAACAGTATAACTTTGTTTGTTGAATGCAGCAATTAGAAAACAACCAAAACCTGAGTTAGTGCAAAATACTTTTCCTGAGGCTTATGAATTGTTACAAACATGAAAGCATGCATAAATCAGGAAAAAAAACCCATACTCTAATGCTACCTAGACCAGAGATATAGTAAGGATTTAGTCACAAAGACTGACAAAATATTTGAGTTGCATCACTGCAAATGGATATCAAAAATATGTTTAAAGTAGTCACACTGAGGTTTTCCCAACTTCCCTGTGCCTTCACTGTTCCTTCACAGTTTTTCTTTCCTTTCTGTTGCCAAATTCACACTGAGTTTCCAAAGGGATGGTTGAACAGTGCACTGTTTCTGCATTGTAAGGCATAACAGCAATGTACTCTGGTACAATGGGTTTACTTTAAGGCATTATAAGATAACAGAGAACTTCTAATGAGCTCCATTTATCACTCAGAAGTGAAAAATTTACCCACGCTATACAGGGAGAGAAAATACTAAACTCTTGTTATAATACTGAAAAAAAAAATAGAAAACTCTATTGGTCTTGAACTCTTGTTTCTTGCAATAAAAAGAATCAATTACATTTTCTATAGGGTCTACAGTTTAAATGTAGATCCATAAAGAAATACTCGGTTTAACTCCACAAAGAAATACTCAGTTTAACTCCAAAAGTGTTGTTAGTTCCACACAGCACAACATAGAGACAGTGTCTCACACTTCTGGATGTATCACTGAGGAGCCAGCTTTGGGGTTTTTACCTGCCAAAAGCTGCATAGAATGTTGCAGATATACCCATAGGCTTCTACAGATTCGTGAGCTTGCCACAAGACTGACAAATTGACATCTACTTCACATTACCCCCAGAAGGCACCAGTCAATAGCAGGGCTGACATTGTTCATTATCAGCAACATGTATCACACAAACTACACCTTCAGCAAATGTGCAGATAATGTCAAATTAGGAATGACACCAGATCAGGTGGTATTAGCTGTAGCAGCATAAACACTGTCAAACCTGTAGGATGCTAACAAGCAGATGCAGCTCCAGAACTGCTGCAGACAAGAGTGGTCAGTATAAAGAGCCATTTCAACTTTGTACACAGGCTCCTGCATTAGCAAAGAAGGCTTGGGCTTGTGATTAATATTTCTCTCACAGTCATCCATGCGGAGGTTTGACCCATATCACTAAAAATTCTATATTGTTGGGGCTCTGAGCACCATTTCCAGCACCCAGTGTGATTCGCTCCAAGATTGCTCCAAGACTGACTTCTGAGATTAAGATATTAGCATGAAAACCACAAACAAAGGAATCATTCTGAATTAGAGCTGAATTTAAAAGGTGTGCGGTGAGTACGGCATGGAGCCACGTATTAAACATGACAAGAAAACACTGAAGACCATAAGCAATGCTGTACTGGTTTGTGTGGAAAAAAAATACAAGCAGATAGCTAAGCAAGTGAAGCATAAACATAAGGGACAAAAGTCAGACAATCTTCAAAATGCCAGCCCTACTTGAATTTGCAGTCTTAATAAATTGTTTTGTTGTTGTTGTTGTTGTTGCTGCTGCTGGTTTTATGTAGGAAATCTATTCTTTTTCTTATTCTGGCCTGATTTCCTCTACCTTCCTGTTGCAGATCTTTAGGATAAGACAATGTAAAATTCTTGCAGAAGCAGGAAATTAGCTTCCAAGAGTAAGACTATGCAGCACTATGAAGCTTTCTTAGAGATAGAAATAGAGGGAAGAGTTAGAAATCACTTCCACATTGCATTCCTGTCCTGGACCGAGTTGGTTCCACTCAATTTTTTTTATTTCCCTCTCTCCTGCATTTGTTGATGCTGAAATCCATCTCAAGTTCACAACTACATCCTGTCTCTACTTCCTCACCGGCCCTTCTAGCTTTGATGATATCAACATTGCAGGGCACATATCCCTGGTATATTCATAAGCAAAAGTGTAAATTTAAGGTTTAAAAACTTTGCAGCCATTGGAAATTCTGCTCTTAGTCTCAGTGAGACTGGGATGTCTTCCTGAATATGCAATAAATGCTGGCCTGTTGATTCTAATAATCCTTTTCATAATTAATCCATCATAGTTTTCTTAAACATACTTTAAGTGGTAGCAGAATTTCCAGTTCACCGTATCTCATGGGCACTGCCAACAGGCAGTCTTACACTGGTAGTGTAAAGGTGTTTTAATACTCGTTTACTAAGCCAACATAGTTTATCATTGATATTTGCAAAGCTTTACCTCGGTAGAAATTAAGTCTAGATTGCCATGAGTCACATAAAACAGGTTTCTGTCGTGAACCATCCTTGGCCTTCTCTGCACATATTTAATCAGCAGAGACATACAGATTTAGGCTGGCCTAAATGGCTTATAGCCACATGTCATTGGATTAGAGGCCAGTCTTTGAAAACAACCTTTCTGACCAAAGCCTGCTTGAGTGAGAAATCACTAGTTTGCAACTCCTGACAGACTAGTTGCTATGTATGGGGCTCCTTAATAATTTGTCTATATTGATCCTGACTATGCAGTGTGAATTGCTAATCTAAAACCCTGGAAATCCTGTATTGTGCTCTATTTGGCTGTGCAAATGTGCTTGCCATTTATTGCAGAGATTTTACAGTGATGGTTGTTCTGCATGGTTCCAGGCGACAGTCTTGGGGAGCAAGAGTAAAGAGGGGTTCTAGAGATGATGCATCTTGATCAGCCAGCTCTACCAAAATTTTCAGGCAGCATTACCAATGAGTACTACAACTGCTTGTCTCAGTTAAGAGTTGTTTTCATTGTGTAGCAAATCTTCAGTATCAGCATGAGGTTTTGTAACTTGTAAGAAATGTCTTTGTATAATTACCTTATTAATAGTTTCTTGTATGCAGTTGCCATTGATTTGGGCAACATCTTGGGGAAGCTTCTATGGAAGGCATTTGTAAATATTTTCATAAATCACTATATTTGCTTAAGTAGTCAGGAAAAGCAACCACCAGCATCATTTGCTACCACTCTCCATGGCATGGAGACAATTTTTCCTTCATCAAGAAGAAATACTGTGGGAAGAAGGAAATACAGGTAATTAAGTCAGCAGCAAAGAAGGTAGTTTGGAGTGTGGTTGTGAAAGGGTCTGTGAGAATTGTGAAACCTTTAGAGATAAACTAAAAAATAGAAAGAATGAGGAGGTTTTCAACTACTTCCAGTGATTTTGGACACATGCCATGTAAAGTCTGCCCTAAACAATGAGAGGTAGACAACAATTTAGACTCCAGATGTTTTTGTGAATGAGATTGATCCTCACAATCAAGTCACAGCAGTTGAAAGCTAAGTAGATAAAAAAGAGAGGGGAGAAGGAGTACAGAAATAAGCGGAGAGGATGGTATAAAGAAATTTTCATTGCCACAAGTTGTAGCAATATTGGAATAAAAAGCAGAAGTGGATTTTTTTTTTAGCTAAGTGAAAGGCACATGAAGTGGGAAAGAAAGAAAAGTAATTCACACAAGAAAAATCGCTAGCATTGTTGGAAATAAGTTGAGTCAGGGATGTTAAGCTATATGTCATTTCTGTTTAATTTTCAAAGCAAAACCTACCTGCCACTGTAATAATTTATCCAGCTCTGTAGCATCATGAAGTCATGAAATCATTCAGGCTGGAAGGGAACTCACACCGACTGTATCGCAACCTTCCGCTCAAAACAGAGTCTACACCAAGTTCAGACTAGGTTTCTGAGGTCATTGGCCAGGTGGGTCTGTCAACCTGCAAGGAAAAGAGTTATGGAATCTCACTGGGCAACTCGTTCCTGTTTTGCATACCGATTTGTTTTTCCACTCACCATGGACTTCAGCAGAGAGCCTGGCGGCATGTCCTCTGTAACTACCACGCAGGTGTTGCAAGGCTGTTGTCAGGTTCCCCCAAGGCCATCTCTGCTCCAGGCTGCACAGTCCCGTCTCCCTCAGCCTCTTCTCTCAGGGAAATGCTCCCACCCACTAAGCATCTTGGTTCCCTCCAATGAACTCATTCCACTTTATCCTGGAGTCTCTCCTTGACAGAGTAGACCAGAAGCTGTTTAACAAGTGCTGAGTGAAGCAGAACAATCCCTTCCTCCTTAGCACAGCCCAGGATGCTGTCGATTGTTGCTGGTGCCAGAGCTCACTGCTGGCTCAGGCTCATCTTGCTGCCCACAAACTTCATGAGGGTTTATTCTGCCTCATCCTCCTTCTCCTCTTTGCTAATACAGATAAACAGAGGAGAGTGTCCTGAGATGCTTCACCTGCTTCAGGCATTTGGGTGGAGCACAAGGCATTGACCACTACTGCCTGGGCTCAACAACTGGGGCAGTTTCTCACCCAACTGGAAGTGTCCCAGTCTGGACAGTGACACATCTACTGCTAAACGTGACAGTCAATGTTTAACCAGGCCTCTCAGAGAGAAGATGACAAGCAAGGAGCTCCTCAGGCTGAGAACGGTCTATGGTAAGTGCAATGACACAACTGGGTGTTGCAGGTGTTGAGGCAAATGTGAGAAAAGTAAACCTCTTCACTGGTCCGGATGATTTCACGTGAGTTTTGGTTGCTTGCAGAAGGCCATAAATTGGCCTAAATTGAGCACCTTAACTAATTTCTAAACACTTGTTGGAAGCTATCAGTCATCACAGTCCCTCCATGGGTCTTCTTAGTCATAAAATGACAAGTGGCCAAATATATCTGTTATTTTATCATTAGTTCCAGTATTTTTCATGTCAAGACTGAAATGCAAATTAATGCAAATGTTATTGCAATTTCAGTTACATTTTAAAACTAAATGAGTATACCATGGATGGCATTGCACGTCATGGGAGCCACTCTAACTGAACAGGCTGTTAGAGAAAATGATACTGCATGCAACCGAGATCCTCTGCTGCTGAGCTCTGCCCAAAAATGCAACTACATCTGACAAGTGGAGCTGAAAGAAAGTCCCTGAAGCCAGCACAGACATTGCTTTCCTTCAAACCTTTGCCATTAAAGCTGAAATTTCACTACATCACTCTAAATGAAAAAAAAAGGAGAAAAAAAGCCTCTGTTGTTATATGCTCCATCTTAGACTCCTTACTTCATAACTGCCTTCATTTGATATTATTAGAGCAATGTTCAAGGTGTCTGAATCAACACCTATGTTACACTGCTAATCTGTAGCATTTATTGCAGGGTGAACATTCTGAAGACAGAAATGGTTTAACTATAGATCAGATTTACCTCTGATAGGTACACCAGGCACTGCAGGCTGGCTGGGAGCCTGGTATCTCTAATATTTTTCATTCCTGCTTTTTATCATTTAGATGTGCTTGCTTAAGTGGAAAAGCATGAGTTATAGTAAAATGATCCCACTGGTTTTTCTCTCAAATTCAGTCTTTGAAAACAAAATGAGGAAAACTTGTTTGGTTTTCCCCTTTCTCTTGCATATGAAATTAATATTCACCTAAATGAGAGTCTTGTCAAGTTGTTGATTTTATAATATCATTTTGAGTTAGTATATTTAGTGTTTTCCAAAAAAATTTTTAGGATCACAGCTTAGTGATGTGGTATTTTATATCTGATGTAAATATGTATTTGAAAGAAAATTATTTCAACATGGCCCTGTCCAAAGGACTTTGGCATGCAGGAAGTGAAATGGTGCATTTTGGTAAAAATTTAAACTCCGTCTGTGGAGAAAATATGTTATAAAATCAAAATTTAAATTGTGTTACTGAATTAAGGGACATAATCATGAATTTCCTGACATAATTTTTATTCTACAGATATAAGTCTCTGAATACTCTGTACTTGCACTTAATTTAAAAACCTCTGCAACGATGGCTGATTCACTCAGGCTTTCAGGCTCTTCAAAGTCGCAGAAACAGTTGTTGAGGACTTATACCTGCTCCTTTTAATCATTAAAAATAAAAATGATGTATGAGCTGGTGAATCTTTGCCCTTGAGAAGATGGGATTTTCATATTTACTGTTGAAGTTCACTTGTATCCAGCCTCATTAGTTACACTTTTCAAAAGACTTGTATTTTGTTTCATACTGTAAGTTATGAGTCTAGGAGCCCTATTAAACCAAACACTACTGTTTTATATATAATTCAGATAAAAATATACATCATAAAAATACACATTAAGTAGGGAATATCCACATTAGGATATAAATAATGGTGAAATTCAAACTGGGAAATTCAACCGAATTTCACTTTAGCATCAAAATTCTAAATTAGCACTATTCTGGATGGATATATTTAGGCTAACTGCATATCCTCCAGTTTATTTGCAACACTCATACTTCCATTATGGCTAAAAATATAGTGAACAGATCAATGCTACACTATAAAGTAGATAAGGTATTTTATCAGAGGTAGGAACTACTTATATTAACTAGCCTTTATCTGTGCTATTAATTTTTGTCTTAGTTAATGATATTCTAAAAATACGACATAGTTCTTTTATGGTAATGATGCTAATTTGCATTCAAGCATCCTTCTGTAATAGAAGATATTCTTTGCTTTTTCTAGCAGTTGTAGGAAAGCATACAAATCAAAATACAGTGACTTTATCTGAACATATGGGAGAAATGACATAGCTGTATTTCTCAGGACTATATTTGGTCTGCTGGCAGTTATGTTAAACTTAATTTATTATTTCCATTTAATTGGGAGCCTTTTATGGGTCAGATCCCTAAATGCACTACTTTGGCACTGAAGACAGTGCAGCTGGGTTGACCTACCATAACTATGGATCTGGCCCACAGTTCAGAAGACAGAATATTCCAGGGACTTCCATTTACTCAAGGTTATGAGTGGAACTCAGATTCACTTTTAAAAGACAAAATCTACTAGAAGAGTAAAAATCTTTAGGCTGATTAGAAATATAAGGAATTTAAACAACAAGCCAGATGTGTACAAGCATTTGAAACTTAATAATGCTGAAATGTACTCAGTGGGGTTATAAAACCATCAAAAGCCAAGAATTCAATGTTCAAAACTATCATCTAAAAGCCTATCCATAGCTTGAGCTATTTCCTTCTTTAGGTTTGATCACTGAGATAAATTGCTCATATCAATATATTGAACATTTGGAAGGGTACTGGAGTGGTCAAGCTGCCTGTGTCAAGGAAGGTATTTATAGTAAAGCTAAAGCAGACATACTCCCTGATATAACAATGGTACCACATCAGTTACACAACTGGGAAAGAGAATTCCCTTAAAAAAATGATGAGAATTTTATTTCTTTTTCAGCAGTCACTCAAAATGATGCTGGTTTTGTTGTTGTTGTTTTTTGGTTTTTTTAATATGTTATTATTTTTTACATATGTTGGTTATCGTACATAGATCTAAGGCAATTAACAGAAATATGACTGCAAATTCAGGCTCAGAAAGACAAATCAATTATTTTTTAGAAATATCTTGTGACTAGCCTGTAGTTTTTTACTGACACAAGCACTTTATCAATGCTAAATAGTTTTCTCAAATAATTTCAAGGAGATATCGGAACTGACAATTTCTGCTACCATATTTTCATCTTAATGAACTTTCTGATAATGCAGGCTGCTGCTATTCCAGAGCCTGACTGGAAGTGGCACATTTTAAATTTGCTGCTCTGCTTTGTGCTGTAAAATACTTCAGAAAAGGAGAGGGATGCGGGAAACAGCTAGGCTTGGAAAACAAACAGGCGAGGGCAGAAAATACAGCTGACCTTTCAGGTTTTACATCAGAAGCTTAGATAGAAGTTGCCTCCAGGGTTAGTCCCTCTTCTTGGCCCCCAGCCTGCCTGTCCCCCATCAGAGAAGGTGCTCCAGGGACACCTAGCTGTCCAGACACCAAAGACAAGACCAAATCCTGCCCTGTTCAGTGAAAGCACTGCCAGGCTGATCTCAGCTCACTAGTACAGTCTCTTCTTTGAGTCCTGCACCTTTTGCAGACCAGAGTCCCTTGCATTGCCCAGCCACACTCTTCAGCTTGACAGTCTTGATGTCATTTGATAATATTACTGTGGGCATCATTGTAGTAGAGTTAGCCTCTGACTGCTTATCAGTCTTGCTGCCGAACTACTGTTTAGACAGTCTGCTTTTAGGCCATCCTATCACTGCTTTGAACCTCTTCTGTCCACATGCAGAAGACTGGAGCCAGAGGAGGCACATGCTTGAGCACCTTTCTCAAAGCAGTGCGTAGAAGCACAGTTAGATTTTACTTCATGTTCCCTGTGTCCATGGAGGCAAAATCGGTCACTCTCCTGCAACTGCCCCTGCTCTGCTTCTCCCAGCACCACCCAGAAGACTAAGAACAGGACTTTTCCCTGTGCTGTTTCCCTAATAATTTTAAGAGCTCTGACTGACAATTAATAGAAAAGTAGGATGAAAAAACACCTTACTGGATAGAAAACAAAAATAAGCTGCTGATAAAAAACTTATAAATGGTATTTTACGAGAATATTCATTCTAATGTGATGCTGCTGATACAGTCAGTGTTCTTTCTTTGCATCTCTTCCCTCATCTCCCCTTTTGGCATACTGCTTCCTTGGCTTAGGAAGCAGCCTGTGTTGCACAATGAGCTAGTGGCTCCTCCATGGCTAAAAGGGTTGGAATAAAGCATAAAATAATGTGGGGGCACTCAGTAAAATAAGATCCAGACTAGGCTCAGAGGCTCAGGAGGCAGCTGTTTCTTCCAACAAAATGTTTAGCAGATATTGCAGTATAAACACTACAGTGCAGCAAAAGGGTTTTTTTCTGGAAGCCTGACATTGAGAGGAAGAGAAAAGCAAGACTAGGCCTCCTTCAGTCAAAGACGTATGGGAAAATTACTTAGAGAAGTTCTTGGCCGGATGACTTCGAAATCTGGCTACACCAGAGATAATTTACATTTGAAACTAAGCGTGAAATTAGGGATTAAGGAGACTGGAGCATGTCTCTTGGTGGAAAGGCTGAGGGAGCTGGGCCTTTCAGGCTCAAGAAGAGATGACTGAGAGGGGACCTCATCAATGTCTGTCAGGATCTGAAGGGAGGGTGTCAAGAAGGTGGACCAGGCTCTTCTTGCTGCTGCGAAGCAATAGCACAAGAGGCAATGGGCAGAAACGGATGCACAGGAAGTTCCACCTGAACATGAGGAAGAACTTCTTTACTGTACAGGTGACTGGAACAGATTGCCCAGAGAGGCTGTGGAGTCTTCCTCCCTGGGGATATTCAAGAACCATCTGGATTCAGTCCTGTGCAGTGTGCTCTGGGATGGCCCTACTTGAGCTGGGAGGTGACCCTCTCTGGTCCTTTTCAACCTTGCCTATTTTGTGATTCTGTGATTCTTTGAAATGAAAAGTCAGACTGGATTCTGTGGTGTGTCTGAAGACCCACCCTCTGTGCACACGCTGCTGGTCAGTCTAGCAATCCCTTGTCCCATGCGCTCTGCTGCTTCTGAAAGCTCTTGTCTTCCACCACACAGACATCTGCCAAGCACAGGTGTGGAAAGAGGAGCTGCAGCATTTGCCACCTGAAAAGAAACATGAAAAGAATTTTAATTCCAAGACAGCACGGACAATATGCAATAAAAACATGAACTCCTCGAGAGCCTTTTAGATAAGGGGGCTGGTGCCTCCAGGGAATAGGCATGGACAGGACAGCACCTGCCCTCATCTGCACCAACCACTCTCCTGGGGTCCCTTCTATCCCTGAGGTTAGCCCTAGTTTGCATCATAATTGGGTGGGTTTTGAGACTTCTTTGGAATAAGAATTGCTTGTGACATATGCATTGAAGTTTATTTTTGCCATCACTCTGTGTTTGTCTTGCATAGAGAAAATTAATTCACATTGTTTTCCAACGAAGGAAGAAATCAGTATAAAACAAAGAAATATAGAGACATTTATCCTTCTCAGCAAACACATCCCACAGATATTTCTAAACCTTAATGTTGCCTAGCATATCATAGATTCATAGAATCATTCAGGGTGGAAAAGTCTTCTAAGATCATTGAGTCCAACTATTAACCCAGTACTGCCAAACCCATCACTAAATCATGCCCCCAAGTGCCACATCTACACGCTTTTTAATTACCTCTGGGGATAGTGAATCAACCACTTCCCTGGGCAGCCTGTTCCAGTGCTTGACACCCCTTTCAGTAAAGAATTTTACTAATACGCTATAATACACCAGCATATTAGTAATACAGAAAAGAATTCAACATATTTTTCCTTTTTTTTTAAGAAACGCTTGCACACATAAGACCATGCATAAATTGCAACATGTTTACATGACCCCTCACAACAATTTGTGAATCAATCCTGTCCACAGAGTGACTTGTATGTCAGTCATAGCTAAATAGTTTAAAATCGGGAGTCAGAGTGCAATGCATATTTTATGCTACAGCACCATCTACAGTAAGGAGAAAATATCCTGTGGTAAAGTTTCTATTTTATCAGATGTTAAATCACAGTGGGCTTGAATTTACATTTGTCTGCAGATTTGGCATGTTATTCCCAATTTGCAATACAAAAACTGCTTATTTTCTGATTAATGAATAGCAACATTTACTTCCTCATCTGTTCGTTTTCTTAGGCTGCCTCACTTGTTTGTATTTTATAGGCTAACTTGTGTACTTTTTAATTTTATAATAATTTTATAGTCTGTGATAACTCTTTTTAATTCTATAAAACATAGTAAGTATTTAGATTACATCCGTTGTCACAAATAAAATAACAATCCGCCACTTAAATCCTGAGTTATGTCACATGTTATGTTTCAAGCCCAGAGCTCCCTGCTTCTTCTTTTTGTCACAAAAGGTAAGTATTTGCTGCCAGACAAATTATCTGTCTCACTGTGCCAGCATCCTGGTCCAGTGGGCATCTAAATATATGTCAGTGCACTCTACAGTTCTCACTCAAAATAACTGATTAGCTTCATGTGAGCACGATCCCCAGCAATTTTTTCCTTTTTCATTGTTCTAAGCAGGAGAACAGAAAAAGTAATATTTTTCTTCCATACCATTCAAGTTTCTGGAAACATCCAGGGGCCACTACCATACAAAAATATCTTTCAGTCTGGTTGACCATACCTCATTGTATACATTTAAGCTTAGAATTTCTGCTAAATGTGCAAATTCTGCTGGACTTATCTGTAGTTTAATAGCACTTTTTTACTTCTCTTTTGCTTATAATATTTCCCTTTATTTTTCTTTTCCTGTAAGTCTTACCTAAAGTACAGAAAATAATTTCTCTAAGTGTTGGAATTTTTTTTCTTAGTGACCTATACCAATTTGCACTGTGGGATCCAGGGAATCTGCTTTTCCCTCCAAAATGCTACAAATTGCAAAATTTTATTAGGTGACCAGAAGAAGCTTACTTTAAACCTTCAATTCTTTATTGCTTACCATCTAAGTAATAGAAAATCTAACACTTTCACAAGTCAGACCAGACACTGGAGCGCATGAGACAAAGTCTTCTTTTTTTTATTGTTTTCTGTACTATTATTAGCCCTTTACTTCTATTCTGCAAAATAAAAAAATCACAGGTGAAACAAAGAATGTAGGACAAGCAGGGGCAGGAGATGTGGGGAATGGCAGGGCAGGTCTTTATAAACTTCTCCGTAGTGTCCCACAGCAAAACACATGCACCAAATTCTGAGCAATTTCAGCAGATTATTTTTCTTCAGACAATTTAGCATAACCTTAGGTGAATCACCTCATACTTTCTCCTGTGACGTACAGGAGTCTGACCTAAGAAACAGGTGGAATTAGAATAACAATCTTATTTAATTTAAGAGAAGAGTTCCATGTATGGAAAGGCTCTGTTGCAAGCTAGAATAACAGCTCCTTGCAAGCTGGATTTCACAGTTAATAACTTTACCTCCTGAGTGTCAGAAGAGTATTGGCAGAGCTAATGAGAAGCTGTAAGAGCTGTAGCAGTGGCCCAATGCAGACTCGTAAGTGGAATAATTCCTGAAGGTGTGTGTAATGTAACACGCATGTGAAATGATAAAGCAGCTGTTCCACAGTTTGTTCCTTTTTCACAATAACCTTAGCAGAGGGCTCATGAATTGAGAAGCCAGCTATCGCTTCCTGTAAACTGGGCAGGGCAACAGAGCAGCTAAAAATTCTCAAATTGTCTATAACTTATAATTTCAAGTGATTGGATGTGGCATTTATTCCACTTTTTCTATTTTTTTAACAAGTGTTGAGTCAGTTTAAATACTTTTCTTGATCATAAAGTCTTCCCAAGAGTGCTATTTCATCTTTATATCTCTTCCAGACCTAAAAAAATGATGGCTTTTTAAGAGTGAGAGGATTTTATCATACACAGCCTAGTTAGTTAAATACATAAGGTTTGAGACAATCACAAAGCATTAGACTGGTCTGATTTCCCATGTCTGACACAATTTTCATTTTTGTACAGTAAAACTACCTATCTTATGAGTTATGACAAACCACCAAAATTATGTTTAGACAAAGTTTGAGCAAGATTGTCTGATCTTTTTGTAGCTGAACATCAAATAAGAAAACAGAGAGCACACTAGACATGACTGGATTTGGCCACTTGTCCATCCTAATTTCAGCATGGTACTGCCCTTTCTATGCTCTAGGGTTGCTGCCATGCTCTTACGAATGGTGCCTCTCGTTCTTCTCCTGTCTGTAAATGGGGATGAGCTTTAAATACATTTAATGCCTCATTTGAGACATGATTGTGCCCCCTGGCCTGGGAACTAGTCATGATTCTATGATAGTGGGAGAGGAAGTATCCATTTCTTGCCACCCCCAGCTGTTAACGGTGCTGTGTCTTGTTTTATATACAAATTCTCTGGCTTCAGGTTTCACTTGTTACTTCTTGTTGCCTTTCTCTGCTGCATGTTTTCTCCTCCTGTGGATATTAAGGTTCTGTCAAAAAATCATAGTTTTGTCTTTTTCTTCCCATTAAATAAACTGGATTTTTTAATATTCACAAAGTATTTCTTTTAGTCTTCAATTGATTTTTTTGTGGCTCATGTTGCACGTCTCCAACTTCAACTTCTTCAAAGTTTTTTTAAATACTGTATGTGCTTAATATAGATAGACAGTAATTTCACTTATGCTACTTATTGTTCTTTTATTAAATTTTAACCCATCACATCAGCTATTTTTGAAACAATAGTATCTTGAAAGTGTCTGTCAAATTACTTCTCTTCAACACTTCTCTGAGCTACAGTTTTCCAGAACAGAATACTTCCTTCATTAGGAACAGACTGTATATTGGGGTTTTTTAGCTTTAAAATCATGTCATAACTCTAAAAAAACAGTCATTGTACAAAGTTTAATTCCGAAACACCTTTCTTTCTGTTCCACTAGCTATAAGAAGTCTGGACTCATAGCACCTCCAGAGAGACATGAGACTTGTGGCTTGTATTGAATGTGGAACTCAGAGGAAACTGGCTGCTGAAAGTCAAAGCCATTGGTTCTCTTTCTATAGCCTCTGGATCCTGGTCCTGTCCCAGATTCTTTCACAGCATTGAAAATCTACCTGCATGCCGAGTTCTGTATCAGCTCCACAGGCTGGTGGTCCCCATGCTACATATGCTGACCCACTTGCCCACAACATCAGCCCAGTTCCTTTTGGTGAGTAAGGACCTGGACTCTATGCATTGACTTCCAGGATTTGGAATAATGACCTGTAATTTGCAGCAAAATAAACTGAATTTACTACAATATGAAAGTGCTTGCCAGTCATTTTCACCACTGTTCATTGTTGCAATGACTAAACATTACCAGCCGTAAATATGTGCACCCCTCTAACCTGTCTTTGAAATTCCAAGTAGCAATTGTTTCCAGAATTTGAACACAACCTCCCAGTATAAGACAAAGCTATATTCTTGCTTTGGTTTAGCCAGTACAGGGAGCCCATGCACACATTTTGTTGTTTTCATCTTCTTCCACATTATGTTATAGACCCATTCATAATGCTTCTCACAGCTGTGAAGTTTTATATTTAGATGAGGAAATTATTGATTTCCTCACCCTCTCCCAGGCTTTGCCAGCAGACTGTGTTCGCTAGCAACCATATCACAGACTAGGCCAGCATGACAGTTTTGGACACAGATAGTCAGTTCATGATTCAAGAGCCCTTTGGAAATGACATAAACATTAAGACATACACAGAATTTTTTTAATCCAAGATTTAATTCAAAATTCAACAAGAAAAACAAATAGCCATTTCTGAGAAAAAAAGCATCAGCTTTTCTAAACGTTGCCAGTGTCTTTCATGATGAAAAATATATAGGCAGAGTAGTTCCCATCTCAAAAGGAGGTGATGATATAGGACAAGAAACCTTGGCAACATCCTACTTGATTCTCCTTTGCCTCATGTTTTTTTTGCCTGATGGTATCATACTTTAGTTCAAAGATAAATAATTACTTTTATCGCCAAAAATTCATTTCCTTGATCAACATGCCAAAGCAAATATATGAATATGTTCTTCAAAAAAAGTATTCAGGCTTCCCTAACCAAGTAAGTTTTGGTGTTGGAGCACAGAGTTAAATGCATGTGTGTTTGTGTTCAGGGGTTCTACAAAGGAATTACTTAAGTTATTTCATAACCATGCACCTAGAAACAAAAATAATGCAAAACACAGCTTTTGAGTTTTTCAGCAGTCTTGTTTCAGATGCTAAATAATAAATAGTGAGAACCTGAAATCACTGATAAATAAATCCTTTGATTCTTATCTCAGGAGACAAAGGCATATTCAGTTTGTTGCCTCTCAAATATTTATGTGACCATGTTGATTGTCTGTGCATGTGTCCTAAAGTTTTCTTTTTCCTTGGTGGCTTCTTCATTATTGACAAAACAGACAGACTGATATGATGGAGAGAAGAGGTTTCAAAGCAAAATAAGCAGAGATGCTGCTGATAAGCAACTTGAACAGAAGAGATGGAAGGGAAGGGGTCTGTGAGTGCCATGGAATGAGCACTGACACTACAGCTGCAGAGACCAGGTTCAGTTGTTCAACTACTTGGGATTCCATCTTGCTACAGCAGAAAAACTAGTTAAGGGCAGCCTGCTAAATTTTGCTGAATATTGTGATGAGCCAGGGAATCAAAGACGACTGACAGCTGGGGCTGTTCAGCCTGGAGGAAGAGAAGGCTCCAGGGAGACCTTAGAACACCTCGTAATACATAAAGGGGGCTTACAAGAAGGCTGGAAAGAGACTTTGCACAAGGGCCTTTAGTGATAGAACAAATGGGAATGACCTTAAACTGAAGGAGGGGAGGTTTAGATTACATATTAGGAAGAAGTTCTTTATCGTGAGAGTGCTGAGCCACTGAAACAGGTTGCCCGGAGAAGCCGTGGATGCCTTATCCTTGGGAGTATTCAGAGCCTGGTAGGATGGAGCTTTGAGGAACTTGGTCTAATGGAAAGTGTCCATGTCCATGACAGGTGGGTTGGAACTTGATGGTCTTTAGGGTGCTTTACAACCCAAGCCATTCTATGATTTACAACCCAAGCCATTCTATGATTCTATTCTATGATTCAAAATGTACCTATGTAATTGAACTGAAGAAAGAGTAAATCATCATTGTCTATCAAGACAAGTAATAACTGTCTCACCCTAACTCCTAATAATTCATCTTCATAATAAAGTATTACCTTGGTATATTTTAAGAAATATCATGGCATTTGTGCCATAATATTTTATCTGATTATACTTGATTCTCACAAAAAATCCTCAGTGTTTCCTGCACGGGTCCTAATTTCTTCTGAGCAACAGAGTTGGATAGACTGCTAAGCTTGGTGTGACTTGAGGTCAGGAAGAGGATGGCTCAGTTTACCTTGCAAGATGTGTAAATCTATTGCATTCCCAGTAAAGTGTTTATATCTTATTTTATTCTGAAATTGTTTAGTTTTAGCTGGCAGTCCACGGACATTTTTATGCCTTTGTTTGCAAGATTGATGGCTCATAAATTCTGTTAAATCATTTTCCCATGTAGGTACTTACAGACATTGATTCAGTTACATCCTAGGCTTAGATTAGAGATTGATATCAGCTGTCTTGGCATTGCAGTACATTTTAAGTTCAGTCTAGTTTGTTATCTACCACGATCAGACTAATTCCTTTTCTGAGTCAGTGACATCCAGAACATATTCCCGCATTTGTAAGTAGCATCATTGGTCTCTAGAATATAGTCTCAAATTTGCTGCATTAAAATACTTACTATACAAATGAGTTCAGGGGCCTGCTCAAAGAGTTTTTGGAGGTTTTCTGGAAAAACCTAACTTCTCTTGCAGTTACAGTTATTATTTTTAACTCTGGCTTCTTTTTTTTTTTTTTTTTTATTATATACAGCTATGTCACCATGGATTTGCATTGCCAATAATTTTCTTCAGGATAGTAAGAGGTCAATAGCATATTCTCCATTAATCCCACTTGAAAGGTACCAACTGGATAATGATTAACCATTAACTTATCTTTTAAGGAACTATAAGGTAATTATTTTAGTGTAGACTTGAAATTATAGTGTCAAAATTTTAATCAAAATACTGTGCATAGCTACATCAACCTTCTTCTACTAGTTTAAGCACATTTTATCAAACCCTTTGTAAGTCAAATCTGTAATCATACAATGAAGATTTGCTTTAGCTGGGATGATCTATTAGCTATTAAAAAACTGTTGAATTGTATTAGTAACGTTACGATTCTTTAATCCTTTCTGAAGCATCATGCATCAAAAATTTCATGAGAACTGCATAAATATAGACAATGAATATAAGAAGTGGAGGCTGTGTTAAGATCTGGCAACTGTTTTAATCAATATTTTTCTACCTGCCTTATTTCATTAAAAGGCAACGTAAACAGGCATGATTTGAAGGATTATGGTTTAGAGAAACTGCAGAGACTGGCGGTGTAGAGTGGGGGTTATCCGGTCTGACTAAGTCAACGTGAATTTCAGTTTTGAAAGGAGAATCCATTTTTATTCCTGGAAATCTTGTCAGAGCAGAATATTTGCACAGTACTTGTCCAGGATTTCTAGACATCTCTCAGCACAGCAGGAGCTCTGAACATAATGTCTATAGATCAGATATGCTCACTGTGAAACTTCAGACCATTACTGCTGGATCAAAATGTCCACTCTTACAGATCTGATCCTGATCTACTGAACATGACATCAAAATGTCTGGACATAGTGGAGCTACTGTAAACTAAAAAAAAAAAAAAGATAAATACAGGTAGACTCTGTCTTGTGCTTTTTGGACATGTTTGACTCTTTGATAGATGGTACATAGCACACCCACAACTACTTCTGGGCAGAACATTTAGCAGAACTTCGGAGTTCTTGCTGTCAGCCACATGGTCTTAATATTCCTTTGTGGGGAGGAATTGTATAAAAATATTACCAGAAGATTTTCCTTGCAAATTCCCAGGCGGCAATTGCAATACAATGATCCTGAACAAAAGAAAAGATCTTGGAAGTGGTGACCTGTCAATTCTAGAGAGCAGACCTGAAGCCTTTAATTTCCATCAGCAAATTACCAGGCTTCTCATCCCCATTGAGCAGAAAGGTCACATTTTCATTTTCACAGGAGAGACATGCTAATGAAAGACTGATACAGAGGTAGAAAGCGGACCAGGGACTTAATGTGACTAACTGCGACACCTAATTTTGGTGCAAAAGGATCTGAATGGTGGATGCAAAGCATCAGTGAGGAAACGTAATCTGTTCTTCTGAAAGGACATGCTTTAATTCTTTCTGCAGTCAGCACAGAAATAGCTACAGTTTTGGAGGCTTCTGGAAAGATGTAAAGTAAAATTACGCTAAGTACTTACACGTTCCGTTCTTAATTAAAAATGCTTACATCCACTGGCAACCTGAACTGATGGTGTCTTTTAAAAGATATAGCAAGTAGCCAGCACAGGACCGCTGCTTGTGAATCTCTTTTCCTTCAGGATCTCAGCCCATCCTTCCAAGGAAATTCCTTAACCGCCAGCTTTTGGGGTTGTTTTCACTTTTTTTATTGTTGTGGAGCCAAAAATGCATGAGTGAAAAATGGTGAAATGTGGGGCTAGGCAAGACGGAGCCCAACTCTCACCTGGAGGGGAAAGAACTGGACACTTTGTCCCTGCTCTGTTACATTAGCAGAGGTCTGTAATGCCAGAATGAAAAGAAAAATGGTATTTGTGGGTGAGAAAATAAATATTTTTGATTATCGCTATTGAATAATTAACTTATTAATGCTGACATTGGCTAAGCAGTATAAGTCATTTGTGTCCTCTGAATAAAAAACATTAAAGTCCATGTAGCAGAGCAAAGCAGTGCTGTGGTGTTTAAAAGACACCTGTCAGACAAACTGTCAAAGTTATTTCATTAGTTTTATTCAATATCTATTAGAAAGCTGAATGACTTTATTGAGAAAGTGAAATATCTTTCAATTAATTTATACTGCTATTAGCAAAATCTTCTGAGGATTAGTCCTGAAATTGAGTTATACGAAGAAATTCTATAAAGAATGCGTATGAAAACTCAGGTGAATTTAGCATTTAATTACTGCTTATAACATGATGTTTCAAGGAGGGGACAGCTCATTGCTTACTGTCGTAGCACATGGCTTTGTGCTCACTCTCATTACAGGTGTAAATTCACAGTTATTGCTGGTTAGTAAAAAGAGATGATAAAACTCTCAAGTCATAGCCACTCTTTTCTTCTCTACATCTTTTCGAATGCACTTAAGTTCCATATTTTGCACTTCTGATTCTCTTTGTGTAAGAAACAGAGGAAAACAAGCTTGTGATATAAGCATGCGATCTGCAATGAGAACAAATCCCTAGGGAACCTTCAGTGATGCCACACAGAGCAGAAATCAAGAATAATCTTGGAAAAATACTTGGATATAACCAGATAAGTAATTGCCTGGTTTATTCAACCTACACACAAAAGGCCTGCAGCCTAAAATATTTTACATAATGCTGATTTGCTAAAAACCATCTCAAGTTACTTTGTAAAAGCAGTGATATTACGGCTGACGTCTGGCTGAACTAAACAAAATGTCAAGCAGATTATGAGTCCTTTGGCTGAACTTCTTCATTACAAAATGGTGATTCACTCATATTGAAACTCTGCAAAGGAATGTGCAGCTCTAGTGAGATGTTCTCCTCACGGGGAAACCGATGTCCAGAGCAGCACCTCTGTACTGGGAAGCTTGATCCTGAAACAGCATCTGGAACATTCACAATGTCTATGGCCACAGAAGGTGAAAGATATTTATTTGTAGAGTAGAGCAAGGAAAACTCCTCCAGTACTATGGATTGAATCAAATCTGGATCAAAGCAGTTTCTTGTTTTGTTGATGCTGCAGAAATTAATTGTAAGCAATAATTTGGGGTCATTATCATCAATACAACAGATAATCCACTATACTAGATACATACAAAGTGTAAATAGATGCTATTCTATAGAAAAATTCCAAGACATTCTAAGCCTACCCCAACACACTCACACAGAATGATGTGCACACTTTGTGGGTCATCTTTGTGGCCCTCTGAAGTTACCTGTGCACCTCATACTCTGAGAATGATGGTTCCCCCTTTGCAAAATACACATTTTCATCTCCCACTGGAGATGTGTGCTCTCCAGCACTAAATGTGCCCCTGCAGCTCCCTACAGCTTGCTGGGGCTGGGACTGGTGCAAAACGCCCCTCAGAGTCCCAGAGGCACACCAAGGTGCGAGTCCCCACGTGTGTGTCCCTCGCCTCAGGCTGGACGCAGATGGCTTGGGGTGGCCCGTGGAAAGTTTGCAACGTTGCAGGGCAGCTTCTGGCAGTGCCACACCAGGCTTTGCTTCACAAGATTTTCTTACATCCCTGTCTCCCAGGTAAAAAGATTTCAAGGAGTCTTTTATACTTCTTTTCAAGCTGACCTTTTTTATGATTGAAAAGTCTGCAAGCAAATGCCTGGTTACTGGTTAAACTGGCTGGTGGTTATCTTTCTCCCAGCGGTACCTGTCTGTTCAAGCACTTGGGCTGGTTGTCTTTCGGAAGTTTGGGTTTGGGTCTTTTTTTATCATTCCTTGCCACAATTAATAATTTCATCTGTTTGGATCTTTTAAGAGATTGAACGGATTGGTTGTAAGTAGTAATCAAAATCTTTAAAAGACATTTGCAATTAGGTACTTAATTCTCATATTCCTGGAATGAGATATCTTACTAAAACCTGTTATCAAAGATAACAAAAGGGAAGAGAGATAAAGGGATATCTGATTGCTGCCTAATACAAGCTTATAAGCAATACGAAGGTAGATTCTTCTCAGAGGTGCTCAACAAAAGGACAAGATGCAATAGTTTTAAATTTCTTCAAGGGAAATTTCAAGGTTTTATCTATAGAAAATCCCCATGAAAGTAGTTAAGCACAAGTTCCTAGAGGATTTGGGATATCTCCATCACTGGAGTTTTTCAGAAATTGACTGGACAAGGCCATGAGTAACTAGAAGTAAGCTAGAAAGAAATGTTGCTTAGAGAAGGATATCAGATTACCTTTGGTCGTTTCTTCCAACCTAAATAATGCTGTGGTTCAGCACTTCCACTTTCACATACTTAGTGCTCTCCTAAGGACAAATACCTGATTACTGTGAACAAGTCTGCAGTCTAGTAGGACAATTAAAGAACTTGTGAAGAACACTGCATCTAAACTAGCAAACTTCTCAGTGCATAAACACTAAGTCGGCAGAGTCTGGACAAATAAATTCTCTTAAATTCTCTTAAACATCAAAACAGGTGGATGCAATTGGTTTCAGGACCCTGAGAAATACAGAAAGGTAAGCTTGACAGAAGAAAGGGTAAGACACTAGAAAATGTGTGTATATCAGTGCTAACTGCACCACTGTTGGGAAAGAGCTGTAATAATTTCATAGCCTGATTGTAAAAGCTAATTTTGGTGCAACTGGCCTAATAATGCTATTGCCAACTTTAGACTAACAATAAAGTCTTGGCTTCATATAGAAGGTGTGATTCTTTAGCCCACTTTATTCACACAAGGTACAGCCTTGAGAACCAGTTTTGAAATTTGTGTGTAATGATGTAGAATGTGGGCAATAAAGGGTGTGCAGGGAATGCATCAGTTGGTCAGTTCAAACAGTTGGTTTGAACCCAGGATTATCTGGAAAAGTGTGAGACAGCCTGGGCTATAGATATACACAGAAAAAAAATTATCCGTGGAACTCATCAAGTTTCAGTGTCCTTGCTAACTAGCACAGGCATGTTCCTCTCTCTTCTACAGACATTCAAACCTACATTCTCCACTTCCTTTGTCAAAGCCTTAGACAGTGACTGACAGAATAAGTAAAACTTTAGCTCTGTTGAAAATTATTAGGAAGCCATGAATTGTCAGAGCCATGAAACCAGACTGAGATAAAATACAAAGTGTAATACAGTCATTCTGTGATTTGGACACTTAGTTTGATGAGTGAGGACAGACTTGTGCATACCTTCCCCAAATCAATATGCATTCTTCATGGTGTCTCAAAGTGAGTAAACCCTCACTTTGAGATGAAAACAAAAACCAGAAACAATCTGGAGAACATACACCCTTCTTAAGTACCTCCAGTCACCTCTCTTGTGGGAGTGCCCTAGCTTTTAATCTGCTCAGCAAAGTGGTTCACTACTCCCCTTTTTCAGATGATAGATAACATCTGTGGCTGCTTTTCTGTCTGGTGAACTCTGTGCTTACTCTGTGGTAAGTGGTGCAAAGATCACACCTAGCAGACCCTGCTTTCCCCAGGGTTTTATTCGGCTCTTTGTCTCAGCTCTGACTCACAACACAAATGGGGCAGAAACTAAAAAGGCTCCTTTGTACATTTGCATACCAGGAGAACTTTACATTGCCAAATGTAGACACTGATTACAAGTATGTTTTGGAGTTCAGGTTTTTCAAATTGCACTTATTGATTGGGGATTTGAAGCTGAGAGGATTTTTTGAAAGGAAAAACTTTATGTCCAAAGGTTAGGTACGAAACAAATTAGATGGGGGAAAAATAAAAATCTGGTGACCATGTGCAGGCTCTCATAAGGTCTACATAGACAGAAATAAAAAAAAAAAATTAAAAAAAAAAGAGAGAGAGAGAAAAAAGGAAGCAATCTGTTGACTAAGCAGCATACTTTCTTGAGGAAATATAGCTATAGGAAACAGAGGATTCTTAGCATTTAAAAGCCATCACCAACAACCAAAACCAGGAGCAGAACCTCTCTCAGTAAAATCCCCTTCTCACAGGAGTTTAGCTAATTTTCTTGCTTTGTTTGCACTTTGTGGTGTAAAAAGTTCAACAAGAAAAGCTCAAAAGAGAATTAGCCCTGCCTTTTCTGCCAGTTTTTTGGCTACAGAATAGTAGAGATTGTGGAGCAAACATCCTCAAGCTAATGTAAACCTAGAGCCTTTCCCTGATTTCTTGGCAACTGCACTACCGTGTGAAGTAAGCCTTCTCCTTTGTACATTAAGTGCCTGCTCCCAAAAGAGCATTAACCCTTCTGGGACTATTTAAGAATCTCTGAAATCACAGTCTAGAGACCTTTATGGACCTAGGACCAGATTAGATTGCCCGAATTAGTTGAAGAAAGCCTGCAGTCTGCTTTTTAAGCACTGGAGGATCCAAGTTGAACGTGTCAAGTGGGCAGTGTGAATGACAGGTCTCTCTTATCTTAGAGCAGTGTTGGATTTTTACAATGTTTAGTTCCAACGCAGGACAAGAAAAATAATTTGTTTCACCTACAAGAAGTCCTAATGTCCTTCAAATTTAGGTGTGCTAGCGCATGTTTTAAATGTATTTTCTCCTGACAGCATCCTGCTATACACAGACTCCTTTATTGCTACATGGATACCAGGATGGGGGAAAAAGTCACTTCTAGCAGTAAAACAGAATTTCCTTGTTCAACAGTACAAGTCCCCTTCACTAGTATATGTTTTAAAAGGTGTTTCATACTTTGCAATAAAGAAAACTTAATTTTACTTTTTTAAGACCTAGAGTTACTTCAGTGGTGCTATAGTAATGGATAATTGAACTTTCACTCTTCTCTTTAAAATTGTGTCCATGGAAATAAAGATGAAAACTTTTGTATTGGCTGTTACTAACATTGAAAATTATTCAAAAGTATTAGGGAATTCTAGAGTTAAGTTTACAGTGCTTGTGTTAAATCTTAAGTATCACTTTTATACTACAGCCTTTAACAACATAAGCATATAATATTTTTTCCTATGTCACTCAGTGCACAGGACAGACTGTTAGGCCTGTAGTGAATGAAACCATTGTCTGTACAAACCCTGCCTTATGTTTGATAGAGTTTGGAACTTAAATAGAAAACAAAACCAAAAAAGAAAAAAAAAAGGGACTTTAGGAGGAGAAAGGATGGTCTTGTTCATCAGTTGACTGAGTACAGGCTGAGTATATTTCAGCCTCTGCCAGATGTCCAGTTTGTCAGAAGCGCCTAATTTCAATGTTTTCTATGAAAATGAGTGTTGGATAAAGCAGAATTGCAGGAAATGCTATGCAAAGTGCACTTAAATACATTTATCCATTAGTATTTTATATAAAAAATACGTTATTTTCTTATACCTTTGAAAACACATTAAATATTTATAAATTTGCAATATCTTAATAAATCAAATGCATAAATCATATGTTTGTAGTTAGCTGTGCAAGTTGTGCCAATTTTACAGAGCTGTCATATTAAGCCCAACTCAGAAGGTAAATCTATCCAAAGTAAAAACACTTTGTTATTTGTAATACAAATTACCTTCTATTAGAATAAATGTTTCGTTTTTAATTTCAGCAATATTAACTATGTATTGATTTTGGCTCTGCCTGTGGAGTACATAGGAATATTTGCACATGTTGGGACATATTTCTTCCCCACAAGGTGGTGGTATTACTATGTTATATAGTATCTGTTCTTCAGTACGAACTGCAGCGCTTTTATTTCCAAAAGGCATGAAATGTCATGCCATTTTGAGGCATGAGCAGAACAATTTAAGCTCAAATATATCTAGTTAAAAGGTTAAATAACTCCATCCATCTCAACTTTTAAGATTAAAATATCTTTTTGTAGATATATTTACCTAGATTTGCCTAGAGAGCAATTTTGTCGTACAAACCCAAGAACTGAGGAATCCGTTTCTCTGCGTGGTGAGAGGTGTAGGATCACTTCAGTCGGACAGACAGCAGACGTGTTTCTGAGGGTGGTCAGCAGCTCACATCTCAGGGGTCTCTGGGGAGCTGCTGACCAGCATCCTAAAGTATGTGGCAGAGAGGGCTGATTAAACTGGGTCACGGAATGCCAAATCCCTTTCTTTTATGTAGTTGATTAAATCCCCACGTTCATCACTGACGATTCAAAATTGTTAAACACCTAGATAAATTAACTATTAAATAAGTCTCGAAGTGGTATCTCCAGTTTCTTCCCTGCTGAAGGGATTTAGGATTGAACAGGATGCTAGATAATTTCACCAAGGATCCCTTTCCCTTGAAAGGTTGAACCAGATGATATTTCTATCTTGAAAACCTCCAGTGGTAGGGACTCTACCACATCCCTGGAGAGGGAATTCCAGCACTCTAAACACTGTCACTAATATAAGCAAGTAATTGCTAAGGGAAAGGTGTTATATAGATGTAAAGATTGACAGCTTTAGATTTCTCCTCTATTTCCTGAAACATAAGAACACTAAACATGCTAAAAACTCGTTGAAATATTTGATTGTTCTGAAGCATCATAATCCTTCTCTAATCAGAGCAATATCTAAAGTATGAGAATACGTCAGATTTTAAGGGGAAATATAGGAACAAACAGTATTAGATTATCCATAGTAAAATTTCTTTCAAATTCTTTAATATAGCTCAAAACATTTCTAATAAAGAATAAATAAGTGAAACTTCATGGGAAACAAACTTTTGAAAAGCAAATGGTAAACCAGCCAAAGTCTGCCTTCAAAATCACACGCAGAATTCACGTTGGGGAAGTGATGTTCTTAATTACTCTTTTACAACCTGCTTCTTTGGCCACTGGCACATATAATAGCAGAATTTAACATCCACATAAATGGAAGCAGACTTTGGCACTGAATGCTTTCTTCAGGATGCTTGGTGGTCTGGGAACATTACTGATGGATTTGCATTTATGTGAGAAAAATACATTTAAACTCAGCTCAGAGGAGGTATTTTTACTCCAAGCTATGAAACAGAATGATCATGTTAGTCATTTCCAGGACAAAATTATCTAGTGTGAGGAGTGGCCTGCTCTGAATAGCATTGCTTCAGAAAACAACCTACAAATGTAGGAAATCAACAAAAATTTCAGCAATAATTTGACTGCAGGCAGCTAAGAGGAGACTCCTGTCAAAATTGAGGGTTCTACCTTAATCTAAGAAGGGACAAATGGAGACATTCTTTGTAAACTGCCTGTTTTATATTAAAATCCTTAGCAACCAAATTATTTTCTCTTTTCCCTTGAACCATATTAGGGAGAAATTAGATGAGAAAATAATTGCATGGTATGTTTTACTGAAGTTCTTTGAGATCACCACAGAATTACTTTTTAAAGCATTTTCTCTGCAGATTTTTTTTTTTTTCCCAACAAACTGTCTTGTTAAGAGATTTTATTTCATCAGTTGAGTGGCAGGGAAGGAATGAGAAATTTCCTATTGGAAAAAAGAAGTGAGTTAATGTTATACCACTGACTATTGCTTCATTCTACTACAGTCAATATGTGATCGTATTCACAGGTGGGAGAAAAGTAAATAGGAAAAGAAATTTGGTTAATTGTAGCCAAACCAGATATTTTTATGGTCTTTGCTTTTGTGTTTGGAAGATCATAGACTGCTGTCTGCATTTCTTACTTTGGCCTCTAAATCTGTGAATCTTTTGATTCATCTTTCCTTGTTTTTTTCTATTTTTTAATAATGTGTGAAAGGTGGTTACTCACATTGCCTGCCACATACTCATGCCAAGTGCACTTTCACATTAAGATGATGCTAACATGTAAATCTCAGCTTCACAGTTTCTGTCAGCTGTCTGAGGATTTTCTCTGATACCTTTTTGGCTTTAAGAAGCGTGAAGAGTTGCCCACTCGTGTTACTTATTTCTAATTCCATATACACAACTTTGGATATCACCGTGCAGGAATTCACCTGCAGGAACTCAGGTTCCTCTTCCATGAGGATTTTAGACCACCTAAGTTTTTGAGACAGACTGCCTATTTCTTGCTCCTTCTTGCAATTTTCTACATCTGGCTACCTCAACTGAAGCAATGGCAATACTTCCCATCCTGCCTCAGGCTCATATCTGAGCTGCTCTTCGACAAGGAAGGAACTTGAGGCTTGTATTCCTCCTTTGGCTGAGACAGTAAATAAACCTAAGTGACCCTAATGTTATCCTTTCCCAGGTAAGTGTTTTAGTGATAGTTATAAAGATAGTTATACAAAAGATGGGCATTATTTTCTACCTATTTAATTCAGTTCCAAGGTCTTCCTTTAAAAGTGTTTTACTTCTACTGACAAGCATAAGCACAGAACATATAATCACTTCCCTCTGGCACAAATTCCTAAAATTACTAATGCCTGGAGTTTTCACAGAACCAGCTGCAATTTTTGACATCAGTGCTTGAGCGTCATGGGAATGTGGTTCATAACATGACCTATAAAGATGCCTTAATTATTCTTAGATAATTAATGTAATTCTAAAACATATTTTCATTAGACAATATGCCTTCCTGGAGCCTTAACTCTGCACTTAAACTCAAGGGAGCACAAGATTTTCTGTCATAATCCATCTTTGGCAATTTCTGTTGGCTAGTCTTCGCCTCTTGGTACACAGGAGTTTGGGGCTACCATTTTGAATTATATAACTCTTCCCATGCCCTGAGGACTGTAACTCTTGATTCTGGATTGCATTTCAGGGAAAAGTACTTAAAATATAGCTGCTACACTGCCTGTTTTCAAGATCCATAAATCCTCTTTTGGCTCTAACATAACTTCCCATTGAAGATCTATCTTTTAATGTCTAGGAAGTCTGTGAAACTGAGCATTTCAGGTTGCTGAAAATGCAGCGCTCAGAATAAGTGTGAAAAATTCTTAAGCCTGAATACACCAAAAACATTTTTATGGTTTTTTTCTTCCAGCTGGAGACTAATTAAATTAATGCAAAATTTTTGCAGTAAAACTTGACACTGGGAACCAGAACAGATAATGTACAGAGTTCTGTACAGCTCTGCATGTACAGAACTAAAGTCAAGCCTGTTTAAAGATTGCTTAAACTTCGTGAGCCTTTTCATATTTACCCAGACTGTTTTGAGGTTTTACGCTGAAATTCTGTTTAACTTGGGGTTTTGACATGACACTAAGTGAAATTCTGCTTCAATTTTTAGTTTCATTCAAAGTCCAAAGGAAAAAAATAATTGAAGGGGGGACGGTATCCTTATTTGCTGTAAACCAGCACTACTACTACACTACTTTCAATAAGGCTGTGTAAGCTTACAACAACTGAAGAGCTAATCCCAGTGAAGTAAAGCCGTGTGGTGAATCGAACCAAAGAAAATGTTCAAATGAGTAAGGCCAGCTGTACAGCACAGGCAGACTGAAGTTGGGCACTGGGCCAGGTTTCCCCATTAATTGCCTCCCCATGCTTCATTGAAGGAAGTTTGAAGCCATTCCAAATCTCCTAAGCTCTCCAGCACCACCCCTCTGTTTTTACTCCAGCTGAGACTTCCAGACATTGCTCTCACTGGCAACAAAAAGGGGAATACACACGAAGAAGTTTTCTAAACAGTACTTTGTGTGAACTGCAGAAACGGGGCTTAGTCATGAGTGACTCTGGTTCCTGGAGCAGCACTGTTGTAGAGGCTGGTGATGAGGATCCAAGTAGAGGAAATGAGGTGGGAGGAAAGACTGGGTCTGGAAAAACAAGGGGGAAAAAGCATATGGGAAAATTAGAGCTTGTCTGAGCTGGTTGCAAAGGAAGAGAGAAGAAGCAGCTCTGAAAGCATAAAGACTTCTGGAAAAGTCTGAGTGGAAAAGCAGGAAAGGAAAGTCCAAAAAGAAGCGTATGGGATAAAATCTGTGAGTTAGGAGATGTCCACAAGGCAGATCCATGTCTGGAAAGGAGCCTGAGCAGAGAATTGTGGTAAAGAATTGAAGAGCTGTTTTAGGACGAATTGTCAAGGAAGGTTGAATGGACCAGGAGACTGTGGTGGGAGTCAGCAAAGAGACACTGGGGTTAGGGAGGTGAGAGCTGGAGTGGAAAGAAATTAGATTGGATAAAACAAGGATGAGCGTGAGCACCTGACCGAGGAGCTGGGAGAGCAGAGAGGCTTGACACAAACGTGGTGGAGACATCAGCAAAAAAGGTTTCCCCTCGGGAAGAGATGGCCTAACATGTCAGTATCCAGTAAAGCAGTCTCCCTTAAAACTAAAACATAGATCCTCATTTCTGAGCAACAACATTTCCAGTGGCAGCACATAACTGAAAGCTAGTTATTTTTATGCTGAAATGATCAAAAATAGCATGTACTGGAATGGTTCTGCCCATCAGCTAGCTGTCTGTGCTGTCCAGTATCAGTGCTCTGACACTTCACATATTCCAAAATAGCACTACAGAATCCTATTGGCAAGCAGTCTCAATTCCCTCTCACAAACATTGCAGAGGTGACAGCAACTTATTACTGCTATCAATTAATCTCTGAGTTGAAGTGGGGGCTTGAAGAGGAAATGAGAACAGAGTGAAAGCCATGTTATGGAACTGATGAATGAATGAATGAATGAATGTGCACAAGCCAGAAGAGCTGTTTTGGAAAGATTAGATTTTTTTCTTTACTTCTAAGTAAAAAAAAATAAACAAAACAGAAAAAACAAACAAACAAACAAAAAAACCCAAACACTTCAAGGCTTTAAAAAACTTCACAAAGAAAATTTCACAGCTTTGCTATCAGGAGGTCTTCTGCCTTATGCCTTTCAAAACAGAGAAGACCTACAATGAATAAGACAGGGATACAGGGAAAGGACAGTTTCTGAGAAGATGCAGTATTATCCAGCACGTAGGCTGTCACCAAGTCCCTGTGCCATGCTGGGTTATCAACCCTGTCAGCCAGGGCATGAAGCCCATACTTGCCTTTCCCTGGTGCCTGTTTTAGAGGACTGAAACAAAGACTATTGCTGCTGCCTTCTTACCTCAGCTATATTCTCCATGAAAAGCGTTCATCTTCAGTACTTGAGCCTTCTATCAAAATTTTCTACTTGGAGGGGCTGACACCTTTAGCCAGCACTCTCCCTGTGCTTCCTGTAGTTATGACACTAGTTCTGTTACAGAACTGTGCGTGCTAATCACATGATAAATATAGAGAAGATAGTTTACTAAATGCTTTACCAAATGTTACACAAAATCAATAGCTAGTAAACTAGACTTCCTTTTTCCTTTTTTAGCCCCCAGAGCCTGTATGAACCCTCAGGCCCATCAGCCTGGCCCGTGGTAGCTGGCAGAACATCCCCTGGGAAGTTCCAGCTGATAGCTGCGAGAGGACAGCACAGGCTGGACTCGTTCCCTCTCTCTCCACCCAGCCAAGCCCAAGTTGTCCTCCAAGCATGCAGAATATAACTCTCTGTAAGTGGGAAGTCCTCAGTTAGTAATGAGGTCAGTTTTAGTTCTCCCTGCAATCACAAAGGCAAGTCTTGAAGCATGAATGGAGTTCTTCATGTTCTCCAAGACACTAGCACAGCAAAATGCAAACTTTGCTCCTTTGCCTTCTGTTCTGATTAAGCCAAACTTTGGGCCCAGCGCTGGAGTCAGTTGCAGTGATTCTATTTCACTTCACGGTACAGTAGTGTAAGCACTATGATTCTGTATTTATAATAGCCTAAATTCCCAAATCTGTACCCTTCTGTGCAACTGCACTCTGCCTTGGTTGCTTTTAATTGGGCCTTTCCTTAGCTTATTGTTATGTCTGACAATAGCAAATACAGCTTTTTGCCATCTTTAGTCTTCACCTTTTATAGTATTTAGGTTGTTCTGGTGAACTACCGTCCATCCAACCTCCCAATCTCCTGTTATAAATTTGGGATTTGGGGGAGGCAGGGAGAAGAGAGGGAACACTGCACAACACAGTGATTTTCTTTCTTTTAAGCAATTGTATTTAGCAGACTCCATGCTCTTTATCCTAGAACAAAAAAAACAGAGGTTATTTGAAGAGGTTTGAAAAGCATGTGGATGGCATGTACTGAATTCATTACCACTTCAAAAATTCCCACAAAGGTTTGATTTCCTTTGTTTTTAATTGCCAGCAATGAAACAGTTCACAGTACACTGCAAACACAGCCCCAGCTTCCCGTTAGAGACAGTTGGAGGGGAGGGAAGAGAGGGGAAAGGCTCATGAGGAACATGAATGAGTAAGCTTTGCTGACTCTTCTAACTACTGAGCCTGACAAAGTGCCTATAAATACATTTCCCATGATGTTAATAGCTGAGCAGGACTTTTGTTGTATGATAAGTGGGAATTCGATCTTGTCAAACTTAGACAAGTGGGAGTAAATTGTAATTAACATCGTTAATAGAAAACAACTTATTGAAGAATTGAGCTGTATTTTAAAACATGACTTTAACGTGTAAATCATAAACAATGCATTTGCTTTACTGATTGTGTTTTCAAGTTACCTCTTTAGTATTTATTGATATTTTACTGCATGGAATCTTCTACCCTATCTAATCTAAATCACAAATATCAATCACGAATACTATTTTTGGATAAGTACAACTGTCCATTTATAGTATATCACACAAACAGACTTTTTGATCTTGTAAGGTTACATGGTTGCACATAGTGACCAAAAAAAGAGAAAATGTATGTTTGTCACATGGCATATCTGAAAGGAGTGAATTTTTCCTTTTTTATTTTCCACCTTCCGCTAGGGATATTTATTTCCTGAAAACCTGTTTCAGACAAAAATTTAAAAGATCTATTGCAGTAACATCTGAGAAAAAGTTTTAGTGGGTATAAGCACAAATCAGTTTCCTTTCCACCAAAAAAAAAAACCCTAAACAAAGAGGTTAAAACATGATTAAAAAAGTATTTCAACATGTTAAAATTTCAGGAGAGACAGAATTTTAACCTCATGGACTTATGTCTTGAAAAAATAGGAGTTGTCTTTAGCCACTGAATTTTTTTAAGTGAGGTGAGATACAAAGTTCAGATGCTGGATCTTCTGGTATCTCTAGGTATGCTTTTTCAATTTCCTTCAGAAAAAGATATAAAGTTTTGCTCAATTCAGGTGCTCATTGTGATTTACTGTGCCAACTCTATTGCACTAAGTATTTTATAGGTTTGCTCTTTTCGGTTGTACTTTACTAAATCAACTGTGATATTTTTAGCTCAAGAAATTAATGTACTATTTTATTAGGAAGAGAAGATGCTACCTGAAGTACATCCCAAACATATCAATATCTTCTGAAAATTACTCAGTGAAATCATGGTGCATTTCCTATTGTAACTTGACAATTGCTAAACTGAGTTTTTGCTCCATATTTGCATAAAATCTGAGAGATGTTTCTTTGCTGTTTTAATGGAACAAAATTACACACATATACCAATACAATCTGATGTTTGTAGTTTGAAACCGGACGATCTTCAAAACAGGATGAGATTTCAACGCGGGTCTATAACATAGCCCTCGTACTTGCACTCTGGAGTTCCCATAGTATTTTTTCCTGCAAAAGAGCCACAAAAAAAGCATTATGCATTTTCTCAGTGATATTTTCCATGTGTTTCAGTGGGTATTTTCCTATTCACTCACCCATTCACTTCATTATATGTCATCTTCCACGATACCTGCATGATATGCATAACTACACTCCTATGCACAAATGCAATCAAATATCGCATGCTGAGATACACATGTTTTATAAATTGTTTGCTTCATACTTCAAAGCTACAGATTCTAGTGCAGTGCCACTTCCTTCAAGCCTTCAAAGCTCACACTTATAAATCTAATGAGTAAAGTTTCTTCCTAGCTGTCTTCATCCATTTCACCTTAATTGCCTCTGAAAACAATCTCTTTACATGCTTAAATACATATTTATACACACACATTCTTTCATCTCAAGATCTCAGCCCTTCGTTTTTTTTCCATATGAGACAATTTTTGGGGTGACGGCAAATGGCAAAGTGCAAGCCTCAGGAGGCAATCACCATCTGAGCTCCTGCTCATTACCTCTGTCTTTGAGGTAATCCCTTACTGCAAACTACAGCAACTTCTTCCAAGTGCTCACGGCCTCCATCATGCCTTCTCTTGTTTACAAAAATAGCTCTCCATGTGAGATTTTTGACCAGTAAAGGAACAATCACCTGGGTCTTTTTACACAAGCCAAAGGAAAGGATGCATAGAGAGTCACAAATCTACCACTTGTGGCTTTAGAAGCAGTAATGAGTGGTGCCTGGCCAAATGTTCAGAGGTAAGGAAAGGAGTGAGGTTACTGGAAAAAGTCAGGTGGAAAAAGGAAAGCAGAAGACTGTACATAAGAATGGATGAGAACCTGAGAAGCCAGGAATTGTCAGTGCATTAACTGGAACTCCACTGCCCTTAAGTTCAGCATCCTCACCCTGGGATAACTTCTGGTGCTGCTTCCTTCTGCTGGCTCTGGCTGCAAGCGCACTGGCAGCAGGGTGTGAGAGTGGGAGCATGAGGTACAGCTCAGGAAGGAAAACTGTTTTCTTCTCGGAGTGCAGGTAAATATATTCGGCTTATATTCAAATGGTGATTCTGGAAGCTTCAATTACATGCACAGAAGCAGCGTGATAGTCTGAAAACACACATGATAGAAATTTTGGGGATATGTCGAAATGAGAAAAGAAGAGGATGAAAAGATTTTTCCAGTTTTGGCTAGGATAGAGTTAATTTTCTTTCTTGTAGTTTGCATGGTGCTATGTTTTGGATTTGCGCTGTAAACAGTATTGAGGGAATTTTCTAGCTATTGCTGGGCACTGCTTGTGCAGTGTCAAGGTCTTTTCTGCTCCTCACCCCATCAGTGAGGAGGCTGAGGAAATTGGCATAAGAAATTGGGAGGGGACACAGACTGGAGACCTGACCACTGTCATGACCTACCTCTGAGTCAGGATGACTGGATTCTTTACTAAAGGATCCCTTGGAGGAGATTACAGCAAAAAAATGTTCAATAACTCATTATAAGAACAACAATGGCTTTTATCTTTAACATCTCTGGAATCGTAGCTAGAAAAACCATAACTGGAAAAAACATAACCGGAAAAAGTGGTCTATAGGCATTCTGGGAGCTAAGATTACCCTAAGAGAGGAGAGATGGAAGGAGAAAGATAGAAGAGGAGATAGAGAAATAAGAAACAAAACAGAGAGATATCACCAACTGTGGCTTCAGCGGCACGTGAATGGTTGTGGTCAGTCATAGCCCTTGTCTGTCAGGGGTGAGGGCCCCCATATGCAGCAAAAATTAGGGTTTTGATGCCCTTGGTCTCTTTCAAGAGATGGCCCAGTATCTCCTCCAGGAGGAGTTCTGGTGAGCGTGTGTCATCTTTCCTTGGAAAGGTCTGGAATATTTGGGAGAAGGGATCTGTGTAGAGGCTAAAAGTCCGTGGGTTTTGGTTGCATAGTGATGACTTTCTGCACAGGAAGGAGACTGGCACAGTAAAAATGCTACCCTGCCCCCACAGGATCTGCTGCTTAGTGGCTGCTGGTAGTCTAAAATCTACCCAAAATATGTGAAGCATGGACACTGAGTGATTAGCACCAACTCAGTCCCTTCAAAGCTGTTCCTAATATGCCACATAACATGTCACATTGCTTAAATAAGCATGAGCACAGCTTCTAGCTATTTCTTATGCTGAAGTCATGCATTTTGAGCCCAGAAGACAAGATCTCTGTTTTCTCTCAAAACACAGGTTCTGCCATTCAGTCCTTGGACTGCAATTAGCAGCCCAGTCTCCAGACACAGTCATACATGACTGGGGATGTGCCCAAGTGACATGTCAGAAGCCCGGGTAGGTTGTTGCACTGACTGTGGGAGTCCCACTGCCAGCTGTCAGACATGGGATTAATAGCTGGGAATTCCTGAAGCTCAGAATAGCAAGCAGTCATCATGCAGGGACTAGTGGAGCTTAAAAGGGCATGAAACCCTGCGACTGGATCCAGTCAAAACAAGCAGTGTTTTTTTCAGAGCAGTGAGTGAGAAATTGTAGAAGATATCTATCTGAAGATGCTCTTTCTCATTTTCTCACTTCTCCCCATTTCTTTGGAGCCACACCATGGAGAAGCTGGAAAGAGAAATCTTTCAAAAACATCATTAAGCCCACATGTTCAGAAAAAATACAATACTCATATTAAATACAAAATGCAGGGAACTGCTCTGTCGGACAAGGTATTCCTCACCTGATTATGATTGGAAAGCAATAAATAGAAAGAACTAGTCATGAAACAAATGGCAACTGCAAACACATGCATTTAGGTCTTTAACTCCAAAATAAATTAAGTGCAAATGTAGATTTTCCATATATCTGCCAGAATTCAGGTAACTATTGTTATTTTAGCCTATTTAACAGGTTGCTTGTATGAAAAGTTTTTTTCTAATAATGAAGTACTCATTGTGAAAGAGCTTTAAACATTTTGTTACTGACACAGTTAAAATGAAAGTGGTTTTTTCCTGCTTTTCTGTGCTATAGAGCTACAGTAAATGCCAATTGAGATAACAAATACTTGCTGATGGCAAACACAGACCCTAAGGTCTATTACATCATTAGGTCTATTTACTTCTCTAAGACTTTAACTGCTCATAAAGTCTGGTCTTCGTGGCTTATGTGATAGATGTATTTATTTAATCAAGCTAAACTCTTCTAAAAGCCCCCAAATATTACAATTTAATGGTCCATGTTCAAGAATAAATAGCTGGATTCTATTCTTGGGTAATACAAAGTGACTGCCAACATTTAAAGAAATGTTCTGGATTCAACCTTCAAGCAAATTTGATAACAACCTTGAACTCCACAAGCTAAAGTTCAGATCATTCTCCTGTAACACAGCTCCCTTGAGATTTGGTCAGATGCCTATACATTACATATTTTCAAATGTACCTAGCCACTGAAATCAGTCAAATCAATTTCAGTGAAATCTGGGTGCTTTGTCAATGTAGGATTTGGTCTCCTTGTTTGTCAGTTTCTGATTTGTAAAGAGGAAATTTCCGAACATCAACAGCTGTAATTTTCAACAATTAATTTTCACAGGGCAAAAAAAAAGTCAGAAGTCTGCAGAACAGGCAGACATAGGTATTCAGCAGTTTATATTCTGCAGTTACTCAAAATTGTCATAATTTTACTTTCAGATCAGCTCTGTGATTATCTCAAGACTCTAAAAAAGCAGAAAACATTGATATTTACAGCTCACTGTCATTCCACAGGACACGTCACCTTCCATCAAAACTGCCGTTTATGTCCTCTACATACAACTCTCTTTTTACTTTTTGATTCTACCTCCATTATGAAAACAGCAATTACCACAAATGGCTTAAGACTGCGCAGCCAAGTGTAACTCTGTGACTGTGACTCTCCGCTTCTCCATAAGTTTTGACTATTCTGTTATTAGGATTAGGATGGTATTCAGAAATCTGAGTCATGTTATATGAAGCCTCACAGCAGTAGCCAATCCCTGCTCTGAAGACCTTAGACCCTCAACACATACAAGAGACAAAAAAAATACTGTTTTCCTAACATTAAAGATCACCCAGCTCCCAGTAATACAACTTGATGCTTCTGCTCTGAGCAGTTATAAGACAATGGAAGGCAGAAAGTTCACAATAATTGCTCAGGGCAGCTCTTTCCTCTTCAGGCAGTAAGTGGCAGCATTGCAATGGCCTTTGCTTCCCTATCTTCTTTGTTGTTGCCTTCCAAGGCAGTCCTGCTGTTCTGCTCAAGCTCACAAAACTCCTTCTGACATTTCTATATCCCTAAAATACAATATTGTACTGGAAAACAATGTATTATATTTAATATAAATATTTTTGTATAAAGTTAAATAAAAAAGGAAGTTTGCAGATGCAGGGTCTTATGAATGGAGACTGTGCATAGGAAAAGCAACCCCTCCATCTCTATGCTCTTGGTCCGGGAGTATTTTGTATCCTTTTCAACATTTCTAAAAACTGAACAAATTAAAACAAGGGAAGCTGAAATATTGTCTTTTGTTTCTGAAGCAGAGGATGTAAATGAGATTCTATCTGTAGGTAGACATTATAGTGTAGATCCTTATTCTTGAATATTTTATAGCCACTAAAAATTAAGGCTGCAAAATCAGCATCAGATCATTTCATGTTAATTGACTTGCCAGTGATACCGTATTGGATTTACCCAGTTCTAAAAGGGCTTTTTGGAACAACAGCTGTGATTTTTTCTTGGCTCATAATCATCATCAGCCATAAGGAAACTGCAATCAGAAGGGAGGAGACAGATCTGCTGATGAAGCACAAGCCTGCCTCGTATCTAATTTCCTCTCGAGCTTTGTTGGCTCTGCAGTGCTAAAAGGAACAACATACATCAAGAATTCAGTTTTGTCACTAGCATAAACATATAGTCCTAAACATGAATTACACCCTTTTCAGCATCTGCTGAAGTGAATGGCAATTTTCAGTGGGGTAGGACTAAAGAGTAGATCTTTTCCTGAGAATCCATTTCAGGAAGAAATGGATTCTCAGGACAATTGATTTTCTGGTTAGACCTGTCTGTGGTGATTAGCTTGTGTAGTCATTAGTTCTTGGGCTGTTTTCACACTATCTGGCTCTGTACCATGGTGCTGGATGTTTCTGTCAAAGGCTGTCATTTTCTCTGGTGTGGCATTTATGTTACTGGCCTTTGCAGAGGAATGAAAACTGTATGATCTGCGTCTTGTGGAAAATCATCTTTATAAAGATCCAGTTTTTCCACAAGGACATGGTAAATTGTGTAAGGCAGCTTTTCATTAAAAACTTTGCTTATTAGCTGTCAAGGTTAAGAGGTGAATGAAAAGATTTCTTTATTCTTCAGAGCAAAATGCAGCATTACCAGTGAAGAATCCTGGAAACACTTGCAAGAAAAGGAAAAGGAAAATGGCTTTATAATAATTTACACCACACCTATGTCAAAAAATCACTATTTTATGACATTTCTTGGTCCCCATTTTGCATAATGTTATATTAACTGAGGCCTGATTTGATGCCTGGGCATCTTTGGCCATGTTTAGGAGAATCAGTCATAATAGTACTATTAATTTAGCAGAAATTTTAAAAGGATTAATTAAAAGGATAATACACTGCATCGTCTGGCAATTATTCAAAATTCTCTTTCAGTAATATTTAGGTTTTTCTGCAACACCAAGTACAAACACTTTTAATCAGTGTGTTTTTAATATACTTTGGAATACTGATAATAAAAGTGCTTTATAAATTTAAACCATTGCTATTAATTATTACTACAGACTTTTTCCTTCATCGTCTTTCTGATCTTTAAAGAACATTAACGAGAAAGTTTGCTCATTGTGAGTATGAGCTGGTTTTCATGAATGTGTTTCCCTGAGACTATATGACTGCTAAGATGAAAGTTCTCAAATGCTAATGCACTTGAGGTTTATAATGTCTAATGTTAATGTCACAGGACGTAGGTCAGGGAAGTGAACTGGGAGTGATTGCTCTTGATAAACCATCTGCATGTGATTTTGCAGCAACAAAACAGGGTAAACTAAGTCCCAGGACATGTCTACTGAGTTATGAAGTTATTGCAGGACTTCATCTAAAATTAATGAGGCATCATTTGAACAAATGGGAAACTCTTGAAATAGGATATCACAGAAATGATTTCTGAGGAGCTCAAGGGAATAAATGTTGAGAAAAGGCGAACTGGATTTGGCCTTTAATGATGCATAGGGAAAAAAAGGAGAGAACTTCTCACATTTCATATTCCAGTGTTAGGCTACAAAAACTGCCCTGTGTCCCCCTGAGAAATAAAGAAGGACTTTTTGCAGAATTTCTTTTTTTCCTTTGTTGTCTTCTCCTCTCTTCTGTGTTATTCTGGAGGTCAAGATTTTAGATTACATATTTGCACATAGAACAGTGAAAGAAATCTTGAAGCTGGCTGTGTACATTCACAGCTATAAAGCATAAAAATCTTTTAATGTCACTGAGCCTATTGCGCTCTAAACTGCATTTTGCCCACTAGTATCCAGCTACAAATGATAGGTTTCAGGCCGAGTTGCTGTGTCAGCTAGATAGCGATTCACATGTGCTTTTATTTTATGGTCTGGTTTATACTCTTCTTAGCTTTGTACTATTCTGTGATAGGGACAAAACTGTACAAACAGTGGAGGAGGAGAAGAGAAATGAAATAGCTCTTTTAAATTTTATCTGTTTGAAAATTAATTTGACTACGTGATTTGGAACTGTCTAAGTCTGTAAACAGTTTGAGACCACTAGATTCAAATGTTAAATTGCTTTTTATTGCTACAAGTTACAGATTCAGAATGTATAAAGGAAACTTCCCGTATAATGGGAGCGGTGGGCTGCGCAAGACTTACATTATCCAATTAAAGACCTGTGCATCCTGCTAGCTCTTCAGAAAGTAAACACACAACTAGTTCTCTTAGAAGAGAAGCATTTATTTGTCCCCGTACTCTCAGACTCAAAGAAGCAAGGGTTATGTCTATTTTTCACCCAGCATCCTATACTCTTCTTGTGGGATAACTAAAACCTTACACTACAAAGTGACAAACTCATGTTTACTCAAATTTGTTCCTACAGGATTCCCTGGAGGAGAGTTGATAGGGGTGAATGGGGTTAATACCAGCAGAGAATTTGAACTATTTGTTGGTAAGTGGGAAAACAGCATAAAAACTACCATCGTCATAAGTCTCTTTTGTAAGCTTTATAAGAAATTAGAGATATGTAAATAAGGTACAGGAAATTATTTTTCTTTCCAGGGAATTAGACTCTTTGATTACAGCATGCTTTGGTTATTTAATAACATCTGGAGAGGCTATTTCAACTGCCTTCGAGATAAAAATTAGATAAAAATCTTGGAACATACCATTTCATATAAGTGGAAATAATGCGGTGTATGAAGGAGGAAAATAAATACCAACTCACGTATTCATGTTATTAGGCAGTGCTCAACACTCAGTTTTATATGAAATTATGAAATTCTTTTTTATTTTCCACCTTATGTCAGTCATTCCTGACAAGTAATTTCTATATTGTTGCCCGTTGCTACATGAGAGGAATATTTAAAACAATGCAGGTATTTTTGGGAACCACCAAAAGCTAGCAGGAGAAATGCTAAGTTAAAAACCTTGGTGGTACAATACATCTCCAGATGTTTCTACTGGGCACACAGAGGAGCCTTGGACAGACATTATTCTTCATTCTGGTCAGGGAAGATATGAAGGTTATTAAAAACAACACGCTAACATCATTAGTCTTTAAATATAGACAGATATGCCCCAAATCTCTCCCTAAGGGCTGAAGAGATTGCCAATGGAGAAAGAGGAGCATATAAAGGCACATTCCTGACATATGGATATCTATCCCAGGATGAGTTGAATTACATCTGAGATGAAAGGCACCTCGATGACTAGTATGAACATTTACCTTGTAGATATCCTTGTCATGGACAGTGAATCCAACCCACGGAGTTATATTTTCTCAGAAGCAAAGTGGAACTGAGAGAAGGGATTCTGGGGTTCATTGATCGTCTTAGGTCCATCTTCGGAGAGCCGGACAGCCTGGCATCTACAGCCAGGCACTTGCCCATAAGCAGCAGGCATTTGCCATTACGGCTAGATATGCAACCAGCTGTCAAAAAATAAGCCTAATCAATCTTTTTGCTTGATGTGGCACAGTGACAGTCTAAAGAAGACTAAAAGGTGAAATGAGATAAGAAATCATTTCTTCTCAGCTTTTGTAATACTCATATAGAGGGGTAGATGGGAGATCCCAAAAAAAGGCCAGGGGCATCGCCCCATATTGGAGAAAATGAGACCCTTTTTAGTGGAGGTGCCTGCTAGCTGGCATGTGAGTTCAGAGGAACCCAAGGAGACTGGCAAGCCTGCCTCTAAGTTTGACTTCTGTCTTGTAATCAGTAGGATGATTCCAGGACACTTCAGTTCGCTCAGACCAGCAACAACAGTGAAAATGAAGTTTTTATCAAGTCACGTTTGGGTTTTACTCTTGAGCCTTTTATATTCTATCTATAATAAAATAATTCAGTGTAACTGTTGGTCTTATGGACCTGGGCACAAGTGAATTATTTCAATTATTCTTATGGGAACTACTGCCTGTGAACTACTACATTTTTCCCCTGAATTCTCTTGTCTTGAAACTGAGCAACCATATTAATATCTGTTTACTCTTTAGTATTTATTATTAGCTATGAATATTCAAGCAATATATTTGAGGTATATTCCATAAATTAGTGAAATGGTAGATAAAGTAACTTGCAGATGACACTCCATGAAAAGAAAGAGAGAGAGAGAGAGAGAGAGAGAGAGAGAGAGAGAGAGAGAGAGAGAGAGAGAGAGAGAGAGAGAGAGAGAGAGAGAGAGAGAGAGAGAGAGAGAGAGAGAGAGAGAGAGAGAGAGAGAGAGAGAGAGAGAGAGAGAGAGAGAGAGAGAGAGAGAGAGAGAGAGAGAGAGAGAGAGAGAGAGAGAGAGAGAGAGAGAGAGAGAGAGAGAGAGAGAGAGAGAGAGAGAGAGAGAGAGAGAGAGAGAGAGAGAGAGAGAGAGAGAGAGAGAGAGAGAGAGAGAGAAAGAGAAGAGAAGAGAAAGAAAAGAAAGAAAGAAAGAATAGAAACTGTGAGGATTTTACAGGTCTCATCTACATGCCACACGAGCAGCGGTTAGAAATAGTACTTGAGCTGAATGGTGTGGAATGACTATATCATTTAGCCAGCTGTGACTAAATACACATACCCAGCAGAGTGAATTACAGACGATTAATTTACATAGGAACAACAATGTTCTGTACTCTGATGTTGTAATTTCCTCTGCATCGAGTCACTCTTACTTATCTGATTATTTACTTGATCGGCATCCTAAACTATCTGCACTCAATTAACAATGTCATTCCTGCTAAAAGCTGAGCTCGTGTTATTTGTAGGGATATTCATAAGCTTCTTGTTAGTTTGAAGAAATGCTGGGCTGGCTTAACTAACCATTCATGGGAAAGGAAGACTTGGCACTCACTGTAGGTATCACATATCCTCCATTGCTACTATGAAAAGCACTTTGAAGCAGACATTATTAAAAACCCCTTAGCTGCTAACTCTTCACTGGGACACTGCAAAACAAAATGGCACAAAACATGTATGAGTTATCTGCTCACAAAAGACAACCTCAGCAAGAGTCATTTCATTTAACTTTGGATACCTGCAAGGTACACGTTTACATCCAAGCTCATCACCCTTGGTTCCTTCTGCTGTCGATGAAGGGAAGGAGTCATGTCTGTGACAGGATTCACCACAGCATAGACACTTACAGTGTGAATCCTATCAAACTGTAAAAGTGTTGATTTTCTTAATTTATGGTGATGAAATGAGCCTGGCTAATCTGAGCACAGATGTTCACATTATAGTTTTCTAAAGTGAAGTAGAAGGAATCCAGGCAGGTTTTGCTGCTCTTTGAGAATCTGAAATGTCTGTCACCTGCCATTTTGTTTTGCCATGATTCTAGTGTTTTAAATTCAGATTACAGCAGGGATTTTCAGAAAGTCAGCATACTCTTGGAAAATACGCAAAAAGATGAAATATCTTTGGGCAACAGGAAGGAAAAAGAGCAGTGAAACAGGGAGACATTACAAACTGTAACATAGATCTTAGGTTATATATTGCACTTCTGGCTGAAAAATGGCATCCTGGCACTTTTGCCACACTGCCCTGCCTTATGTCCATCATCCTCAGCATTAGCAGAGCACAGCAGAACACTCCCTCCTGTCTGCCTCTTGACTGCTGGCAGTGAGTGCTCTGTGTGACAGGTGCAAAGCTGTACCTCACAAAATGTAAAGGAATTTGTGTCTCTATTTTTTGCTCAGTTATTCTTTAGGGTCTGAAATTTTCCTGTGGCTATAAGTCTGGGGCAGATGTATCTGTTTTACAAACTAGTTATTTTTATATTTCCTTCTCTGTCTCATTGATTTTTCAAAATTCACTCTAATTAAAAAATTTCAGCATTTCCTTTCCAACAGTATATATATCAGAAATACTCAGTAGTGAAGTTTCAATGTTTATTTCTAGTTAGGTACAACAAAGATTTCACATGCTAAAATGCATGTCAATGTAATGATTCTTTTTCAATTAATCCTCTTTTTTCTCCTTAAAATCCATTTTTCTTCAATTTTCTTATTCCTATTATCAAAGACTGTTGATATTATTTCCCTTCCTTTTCCAGATATTCTAGTCTTTTTTATTCAGTTCTGACACTTTGCATTTTCCAGGGAACTATATCCCTGTTTAAAGACTGCTCCAGAGCATTTCCTCAGAGAAGTTTAACAAAGTTACTCCACTTTTTATAGGCAGTGATGTGTGTACTTACTGCTCTGAAGAATGAACCTTGTTCCTGAAACAAATTGGTCGAAGAGGTGTCTCAGTAGTGTTCTAGCAATGTCTAGTTGGCTAACTGCTAATTGTTCTGTTCCTCAGAGTCTATCCTTTTCATAAAGACAAAACTTTCTTGGTGCCTTTCTGAGCACTGATGAGCCAGCATCCAGCCCAGAGTAATCTACATGATTTCATCGTGCAGCTGGGCCCAGTGCAGGACCTTCTCTTTGTGGACCTTTCTTTCTGTTACAACTGAAATCTTGAACCCTCTTTTCTTCCTGTGTATGAATTCTGTTTAGGTATGGCAGCTTTCCAAAACACCACTTATATGTAAGAATATCAAGACTATTTCATATTTTCTGTGTATGTCACATTAAGTGAATTGAAGTTAAATATTCGAATAGATTACAGCTTGACACATATTCCTATGCTGCCATAATCACACAGTCTAAATCAAAGACTTCTGTCACAAAACAAGATACAATGGCTGAGCAAATTCAGATATATACTTTACAGAATTACCTTAATAAAGACTGTGTCAGTGCCATGTTTACAAGGATGCTACATTGGTTACAACCAGCCAGATTTAAATATATGCAGAGCAAGAGAAATGTACCATTCAACAGGCCAATAATTCACTAGTTAAGCTATTCTGGATTTCTTGATGACTTTTTATGATGAAAAACTCAAGTCATGCTGAGACACGTGAGCTGATGATTACCTTATAACAGCCTGTACAGGACCACCTTCCAGTAGTTCAGAGCTCACTCCTCAAGGAATGCATGGGGGTAAAGGACTGCAATGCAGTAACTTCCAGGCAGGGTGTTTAGTTATTTCCCTGTTTCTCCAGAAGAATATAAGGAGAAAAAATGGGAGAACAGCTGTTGGTTCCTGTGTCTGATAAAGAATTGAAAGCTTCCCTTTGCCTACATTATCACTCTACTCACGCTATGATTATTGCAGTCTTTCTAAGGATCTCCTGACTTCAAACAGGGATCTTAAAGGAAAGACAGCACAGATAAGCAAATAAGCCTACCCTTTCTTTGGAAGGCATATAATTTTCCATTAAAAAGCAGAATATAATATTTACTGATGTTAAGCCTCTCTGGAGAACATAATTCTGCCCGACATGCCCATTATGTCATTTTGAAAGTCTAAGAACAACGTTAATTTTTTTAAATGTGTTTTATTTTTTAATTCCTGTTTGAGGAGGTAAAAGAGGAGAGTTCCAATAGTGTTATAGCTAAGGTGGAAGTGTAAGAACTAGCTGTGTTAATTGCAGTGTCTTCAAACACAGGCCACATCCATTTACAAAACACGTGCACACGCTTGTGTAGATTTTGGTTACCAGTGGACTGTGAGGTTTCATGCCCACTTATGCCAAGATATAAAGGAAGGTCTTAGCAACGGCATGTGGCTACCACACACACAGGCCCCTGACTCCTACTGCAACCTGCTGGTATCCATGGGATGTTCCTGCAGGCTCTGTCCTCGCCCTTGCTGGCAGAACTTTGGTCACCATGCAGTAACACTCCTGCTCACATTTCTGTATTGCGTTACTGTCACCATGCTGTTCTTTCGTGTTCAGGTAGCGCTTCTACACATTTTCTTACTCTGGTACAGGGAAGGTTTGATTCACAAGTATCAGCCCACAGCAAATCTTCATTTGAAGAACAGAAGTCTGAGCATCAGGCTTTGAGACTTTATGTCTCATCTTAAATGGGGTCATAATCTCTTAAATGGGATCTTAAATGGGATTCACAATCTCAATTTCTGGACTTCATTTATTTGCAGAAAGCACATCTGGACACAATATTGCCCAAACAAAGTTTCTAGAGCCACTGCCTACACTTGCTTTCAAGCTGTTAGCCTGTGAAAATGTTTTGTGACTAAATATAAACTGAAATTGATTTCTTTACAAAACTAATTCTTATCCAGGGAAACTTTTGAGTTCGTTTATTTCTCTTACACTGTCTTTTTTTATTTACCAGTCGCCATGTCCTAAACTTGAATTTTCATTGAAATTCCTTTGAAATGTGAGTACAAATATGTAAGCAAATTGAATACAGATAAAATTGAGGAGTTTTGTTTGTGACTGTTTTGTATCTTATAGCTAGAACCATTTAAATTCTTCACCCATATTTCAAATCTACATACCGAGATCTTTTTTTTTCCTCTTAGTATTTTGGACTTGACTTGAAAAATTTAGACTCTGCTTTTCGGAAGGTGGAGGTACTTTGCTCTAAAAAAATGAATATTATTACAGTTGGGAAGTGTTTGAAGACATTCCTTTTATTGTTTATATATTTTATCCGACTTATCAATGAGGCAAAATAAATCTAATTTTGTATCTAACCCTATTTACTATAAATACATTTGCTTGCTGAGAAACATCCTGTGAGCACAAAGAAAATTCCCTGCTTGAGAGCTCAAAGGATTAGGCCAATTGCAAAGTTTCCTTTCCTGAAAGAAAGTTTAGCCCAGGAAAACATAGCAGTTTGCCCCAGGCTTAACTAACTAGAAGAACTGACTGTCCTGCCAGACATCTTAGATATGGGTTAAAGTTGTTTTGCCAGACATTTCAGATACCTACATTTACTAGCTCAAATGATACACCTCTTGCAGGGAGGTCAGTGGCACATAGGTGAAAACCATGCTGGATACAATGGGGGAGAGAGAGAGAGAAAGATTTTGTACAACTGTGTTGTAGATTTGCAAAGTTACCAAACATGTTGCGTTATGGGGTGGAGAAAACCCCTGAGAAAATCCAGTATTTTCCATACACTTCTCTGGTTTTGTTACTCATCCTCCCACATTTCTCTTTCCTTCCTCACTTCCGTCACAGCTGCACTTTAAATAATCGGGGCCTAATTTCTCTTTCCCTTCCCCCAGTTTCACTGCAGTCTAGTGGAGTTAGATCTTGTTTTATTTCTTTACTTCAGGTAATGGTAATATTATACACAGGGACATGAAGACGGAACTTGTGACAGTGACACAGAGTTTGGGAAAGATGCTCTGAGAGCAAAAGGAGACTGAAGACTATTTATTCACACATGTTAAGCAGCTAAACTATGGAGAAACAGTTTTTCCAGTTCCATGTCTGAAGACCAAAGCCTCTGTATACAGAAGTTTTTTTCCAGTGCACTGGCTGCAGATGAAATACCACGTGGAAAAGAGTGTTTACTGATTAGCAAGAATTTTGTTCCAGCTATTACATGTATTGTAGGTAGAAATAAAGTGAATTACAATAATTTCAATATGAAAACCCCCAAAACATTTTATCTATGATGTACTGGAGCATATTTCAGACATTTTCTTTCTATTTTGAGTGAATAATGTCCTAAATTATCTCTAAGAAAGAGAATGGATTAGTGTTTAGAACATGTTTAGGTCTATGGTTATCAACACTTAGTCTACACTTCTAATAATGAATTACAAACTGCACACATATAATGTAAACAAAACCAATGCAATTTATGGATATGAAAGCTGGCACAATAATCTGTACAGGTGGAGGCTTCTTCTTGAGAAGAATCTGTACCTGAAGAAGGAACCCTTATTTCTCCTTACATTCCTGCAGTGCTACTTACCAGTGACTTTTAAAAGTACATACTGCAAAGATTTTGGAGTCAGCATTCAGGTCTTATTCTACCAGTGAGAAGAGCTCACAGTTTCTTGGATGTCTTCATGTGCCAGATCTATCCAGTCAGGAGAGCCGGAGTCCCCACCCAGATGTAGCTCTGGATAAAACATAATGTGTAGGTAAAACCAGCCGATTTCCTGCTGGTCACCAAAAGATGGGAGCAGAGAGCTCCTCCCTCTGCAAAGCGCTAAGACACAGCGTTTACATAACATCCTTAATCATTTTTTTCAAATGTGTCACACAGAAGTTTTACAGTGCTGCTCATCTCAAAGCTTCTTCCTTTCACGGTAAGAAAAGGGGTTTCTCTTGAGTCCAATCCAAGTTATTGTTCCAACTAAAGACAGATTGTGTTGCTGCATTTAGCTGAGCCCTGTTTATAAAACATTTTTTTAAATACTTTGTATTGTAACAGTAGATACAGTCCCATGTCTTCAAGACTTCAAAAAGACCAGTAGAATTTATTTAATTAAAAGAAGAGCTTACATATTTGTTTCATATGAGGTACCTTGAGGTTGCATAATATGTCTGGAGTTTGTATACTCTATATGTACTGTATATAAAATGCATAGTCAGTCAAGATTAAAAGGGCATTGAATGAAATGCACATTGTAAAATGTTGCTAAATTATGACAACTTGATTTTGAGTAGCATATGAAGTATGTCATGGAATTATTCCTAAACTAAATCAACAAGGCCTTTAAAAAGTTTTCTATTTGACCCTCACTTTCTCAGGTTGTTCAAAGAGAATACACATAAATGAAGTGTCACTGATTCAGTGCACAAAGCATAAAAAGCCAAAAATAATGTTAAAGGGAAAATGTTCTTCACACACAACATTTTATACTGTCAAGCTGCTCTGTTTTCTTTTATACCCTGGAGATTTTATCATAAATTATCGTTTTAAAATTGACATCTGTTAGCATTCATACTCTTCAGTCTACTCTAATGAACTTCATTTGAGATTGAATTATATGAAATCATTCCCTAATTGGCAAGCTATCTGTTAGCAGTGGCTTCTGATGATTCTTTATAAAGGCAGGATACAGTGAATATATTCTTCACTATATCTACAAATCACATCCTAGGGTCAAGCAACCTTAGGACTGAAGAGAAACCATGGAATTATGGCAGCTGCACAATGTCAAGAAAAATACTCATTCCAGTTCAGGCCTGAAGGAGTTGTTTAGCATTGACAGACTAACACATTCAAACAAGGATGAGCTATACTCTAAGTCTGAAAAGGTTTGTCCCACAATTAAGCCTCAGCTAGAAATAAATTGAAAGAAGATAGTTCCTAGGTATTGGGTTTAAAAACAAGCATTGAAGTTGTTTATTTCTAATTACATATTAAGTGTCACTTTGGCAAGTCAAAAGCGGTAATAATAATTTCAAAACTATATAACTTCAGTGAAAGAGAGTAATGATGTACGTCACAGCTCCTATAAAGCTGCTCCACTTTACCACTTCCATCATGTCTCTGCTCTTTAGATTCCTTCACAGATTCACTTCTATTCAGACAGAGGCTGCTACTTATAAATCCCTGTTCATTTTATAAGGGCATGACAGAGTAGTTAAAAATACTCTACAGGCTGAAAGGAAGGAGATTCACAGCAGTCAGTTTGATATCCGCAGAGAGGCTGACTGAGTTGAAAAGCCATTATGCCTTGAGCTGTGTGCAAAACCAGTTCCTTTGAGGGGGACTTAGACCAAGACTACTTCCTGTGCTCTCTGGCTGGAACAGCACAAGCTGGGACAACCAACTGAAAAGCACAGAAGGTCCTGGGGGTCCTGGTGATATGAAGTTGACCATGAGTTAGCAAAGGGACATCATAGCCTCCTGAGCTGTACTGGCAGAGTGTTGCCAGCAGGATGAGGAAGGTGATCCTTCCCCTCTTTTCATCACTGGTGGGACCCATCTGGACTGTTGGGTACAGCTCTGAGCCACTCAGAACCAGGGAGACTTTGACATACTGGAGTAGATTCAGCCAAAGGCCATGAAAAGGATAAGCTTATGACATTTGAGGAAAGGCTGAGAAAGCTGGGACAGTTCAGCTTAAAGAAAAGAAGACTCAGGAGTACCTTATAAATGTATGAGAAAGCCTTCTTATGCCTAACTGATTTTTTTTTTTTTTGCTTCTTGAGATGTAGGTTATATCGCTGCTATAATTTTCACATCAATAAATCATTTCTAAGAGACGCTAACAGTATTGCATAGTACCAGTAGTTTTGAAGGAACTAAGGGTTCACATCACCTTTGTGGTTTTTGTCAAAGGATGTGAGTATTTTAATCTGCTCACATATCACCCCTACATTTCTGATGAAGCAAGGTNTACATACGACCCCTGTATTTCTGATGAAGCAAGGTAATGCAGGTCTAAGTACACATTCACAGACAGAAAGGCCAGCAAGGTAGAGCCAGATCTCTGTTCAGGGCTTTATATTATGTTATCTATGTACATAAGTTGCTAATTCCATTCTGTGCATCTAATTTCTACACTTAATGAGTTTTCACTTTTCAGAAATTACCTTGCTATCAAGAAATAAAGTAAGCATAAGGTGTGAAAATAACCAGTGCTACCAACTGAAATAAAAAACATCCTTGAGGAAAAACCAGTTCATAAATACACAACACATTTCAGGAAGTATCTTGACATGGTTCTGGAACAATTTATCTTGAGTGCAATCACACGGCACACACAGGATGACCAAGGGATCAGGCCCACCCAGGATGGGTTTAGGAAAGGCAGGACCTGCATGATCCATCTGATCTCCTTTTAGGACAGAGTGACCCATCTAGTGGATGAGGGAAAGGCTGTGAATGTTGTCTCTCTGGACTTGAGTAAAGCCTTTGTGACTGTCTCCCACAGCATTCTCTTGGAGAAGCTGGCAGCCCATGGCTTGGACAGGTGCCGTGTCAGGGGAGGTTCAGGTTGGACATCAGGAAGAGTTTCTTCACTGGAAGGGTGGGTAAGCATTGGAAAGGGCTGCCCAGGGAAGTTCTGGAGTCACCATCCCTGGAAGTGTTCAAGAAATCACTGGATGTGGCACTTACTTCTGTAGTTTACTTGGCATGGTAGCGCTTAGCCAGAGGTTGGACTTGATGATGTTGGAGGTCTTTTCCAACCTTAATGATTCTATTCTATTCAAATAATGTTATAATTGCTCAAAAGAATCACACATCAGGCTCCTTGTACAATTGTCCATCATACCAATTTTGCTGCCTCTACCCCAGACAGCACATGCTAAGTATAGGTATTGCAAACATATACAAAACCAGACGGCAGCCAGCATTCTGGCAAAGCTTCCAGCTCAGCTGTCACCCTGGCTGATTCTCAGTCAGCTCAAATATAATCCACTGAAGATGTCATTCCCACAGGAAGCTGAGGATCAGTTCACACAGGACTTTGTGTTTGTTTGCATATGTGTATTCACTGTAGTTAATGTCATTTTACTGACTGCACTTAAAAATTGCCCTCCCCCCCGAACCGTGTGAAATGAGATTATCCCTCAAACCACGAGGCTGTTTCTGACAAAACACACGTGAATCAAGCCCCAGCAAGTCTCCCACGTTCGTGAGAACTAGTGGTTTCAGAAAAGAAGCATCTACATAATAAATCATCACATCCTATTTTGTCTTCATTATTCCTAATAGAAACAATGGATTTGCTACCTTTTTAGGTTTACAGTCCAGAATGATTGCAAAGTGATTATAAGCAAATCTTTTATGCCTCAGACAGAAATCAACTTTTTCCTTCAGGATGCTACATTGTATCATTTTTCTAGGATAAATGCTGAAAAATATTAAACTGTTTTGACTGAAACAAAATTACTGTAAGGATAAATGTGCAAATTAAAACAGCAAAAAACGGCCTCAATAATACTATTCTCTACTGTGTAATCCTACACCAGCAAAGTCCAAATGAGGATTCATGGTATATCTGTTACCTGTTTCTGACTGGCTGTGAAAAGACTAGATCTAGTTTCAAGAAAGATCCTACTGCAACACCTTTTATCCAGATGAATCTATTGAAGTAAATGGAGTCACATCAATTATTGTGAGAAAGATTGCAAGAGAATGAGGAAAAAACATCTTTTAGCAAATAAGGAGTAGTTCCACAGCACAAGATGCAAGAATTACCTTTATTTGATACCCAGAGCAAAAGGAGAAAAAAAAATACTAGACAAAGTGGCAAAATCCTACTCTAGAAACAAGCATCTGTCCACAAGGAATAGGGAATAATCATTGTATGATAAATATGTGAGGTCCCAACACTAGCTAGAAATGCATGGCTGTAAGAATACGTGGACAATAAACATGCATTCCTCTAAGCTGAATAACTCTTACAGCTAAGAAAGAGAAACACAGAAAACCAAATGTTGTCGCTAGGATAATAAACAAGCAAAATTCCACATCTTGGGTATATTCTTAACCATAACCTGTCTGGTATCTTTCTGTTTCATAGTGTGTCAATCATATTTTAGTTTTTTATGTACCTTAGAATAAAAGTAGAGCATCTTATGAGGCACAGCTTCCGACCTTAGCAAAGGCAGCCAACACTCACTCACAAGTTACAATGCATTAAATCTTCACACTGGTGGGACTGACTACCAGTTTACACTGTCTGGATGCCTGAGTATCCAGTACTGGTATTACAGGACAAATCTCTCCAAATCCTTTAGCAACACTGCCAGTACAAATATAATCTTGTGCCAGCACACTGTCAGGAGCTGTGATGCTGTCCACAGCAGTCTTACAGAAGAAATAAAAGATGAGGAAAGTGAGGTGTAAATATGAGATCATGAAAGACAAATTGGAAAAGGGAAGTAAGGATCTTAGTACTTCTGCTTAAATAGGAAGTGTGGAAGCATCTCTTCTTTTCCTTTTAAACCTTCCCTCTCCCAGTCTTCAGTCTTTGAAAAGGTGTCTGGGGAACTCTCCTGGGAATTCCCTTAGTTTCTTTACCAAGTTTCTACCCAACAGGTAACTTCTTCTGAAAATGACAAAATAGTTTTATACTTTAAGACACATAGATTTTGTGGCACCCAGTTTTTGAGATCTAAATGCTGGGACTTACCCAACTTTCCTTTCAACTGACGAGGCCAACGATGATATATATTTCAGCATACTTAATTCTTCTGTAGAATACCCTCAAAGTTGATGGGAAAAAGCTTTGAAAGATCATATCCAAATTTCATAATGCTTTCTGCTTCACTTCCGTTACTTATGTTTTTTACATTTTAGTAAATACAAACAAATTTTTTAACATGTACTGGAAAAACAGATAAATATTCAGGCACAGTCTGGAGTAAAAAATGTTTCCAGAGAAATTCACAAGGTAGTGGAAATGGAAACAAAAATCCTACCTGGCAAAAAGCCAGCTAATTTTCTGCAATAGAAAAGCATACTAATTCCAGAACATAACATGACAAAAGCTCTAATAAACATCCTGAATGCTTCATCCTCAGAAAAAATTTCCTTCTACATAATGACCACTTTTGCTGTGTGACCATCTCCTTCTGCATACCCCTGTGAAGAACTAGTACTCCAGGGATTTTTTTGCCTTTGATGACTGATCTGTCTCAGCGGCCGGTGGGAGTTTGCCCTTGACTTCTGTAGAAGCTGGGTCAAGATCCAGAACAAACAATGACAGACTGCTATCTGAATCTGTACAAACTTGGTGAAAAAAATCCTCACCAAGTATAAGAGGAGGGGCAATCAAGTGAATTTAAGGGTAGGGTAGATTCTTTACCCGCGACATCAAACAATACATTTTGGATCAATACTATAGGCCAGCTTTTCTCATATCAAAGCAGAAGCATTCAAATTAAGCTAGTATGTCCAACTTGGCAAACTTATCTGTTGTTTTAGTGAACAGGCCAAGGATTGACTAGACACTAGATCAGAGCTGGCAAAAATCCTCGTGGTTGTACTAGATTGATTTATGCTGACTGAGGATCTAATAATATATCATCCTCTAATAAAGTAAGGTATACAAAAGGCAATGTCTTAAAACGTTTGATGGTTTTCTCTGCACTGAATCTATATTACTAACAGAAGACTTCAGAATTAATTCTGGCAACACTTAAAAACATCCATTTGCAAAATTTTTGGAACCAAGCCATTCTGGCAGTGAATAGTCAGAATAGATTTGAAAAGTATTCTCCATGGAAATCTTATATTGAAAAAAAGGTCCATGAAATTATTATTCTGTAGAACAGAAGAAATGCAAGCCCATTTCATTAGGTGTAAACTCGATTTTTGCAAGTAGACATAAAAGACTTTTTGGACTAGCATAAACATAAATTCAAGAGATTGCTACTAATTACATCTATATATCATTTCAGTGAGATTCTTTCTGATTTGAATTTAACACGTCTAAAGCTGATCCCAAAATATTTTAGCTTTTCATCCATTATAAAAATATTTTATAATGCCAGAGGAAATACATGCTTCGCACACTTTCTCTTCTGATATTTCGAAGATATTTGCCACCTTCCCATCTAAGAAGGAACATCTTGTTATTACAAATAACATGAGTGTAATTTTGTTAATGTAAATAGCATGCCCCCTTCATCTCTAGAATTTGTTAATTTTAAGTCCCAAATCAATTGCAGTGATTCAACTAAAAATTTCTGAAATCAAACAGATAAGAAGAAAAATAGCACATGGTCAAGAATCTGAAAATATGCAGATATCTTTGTTTCACAGTCCTTTAGGTCATTACATTATCAGCAAATCTCTGTTGCTAGTTTTAAACTTTCCCCAGTTCTTAATCTGACTTTATATACTAAACTTATAAATTATTTTTGTATAGATTCTCCTCCCTGATTTTATGACATCTATTCTTAAATGCTGTTTCTGCAGTATGAGGGAAAAGAAGTAAAACTACTGTCTTCACAAATTACATTTTTTCTAATTAACTATTTACTCTAGTCACATGTTGATTTATAGGTAATGTAACAGAAATGCAACTGCAAAAATCCCAAGGGTAAGAATAGTCAAAATTGTCCAGTTAGTATTGGCCAACTGTCAGGCTGATTTCTGCTTTTCCCCTGAACCAAACCTGTGATTCTCTGCCAAGATTAAAAGTCTGTCTTGGGAAGCAATTCTTACAAGTAATATAGCCCTTTATCCTTTATAGTTCCTTAATGTTATCTCTGCTAGACCTGCATACAGAGAATGTATTTTAAAACCTAAAGTCACAAAAAGTAGCAGAAACCCAATATTTAAAATATATGGTTTGGATCTCCAGCTAGCATAAACTTTACCTCACTGCAAATATTGATGTAAGAACCTGGTTACAATGTTCTTTAGTTCTCCAGTCCTTATGCCCAAGAACTCAGAAGTCAATTTTTCAGCTTATTCTCCTGTCTTTGGATCTGATACATCACAGACATGGGAAAGCCACCACTTCACACAAGTGTAACATTCCTGAACGCAGCTGTTTGCACAAGCAAAACCTCATGGCATCCATTGAGGGTTATGCTAAGGTTCACATTAGACAAACTCAAATTAAGAACTGAGGAAATTTTAAAACTATTATGGAGCTTTACCTGGGGATCCTCCAAGTATTATTCCTACTTAGGTTGCTACTGACACAGTAGCTGTACATAGCTGACACATCTTCTACTCTTTGCAGAATAGCATTTTACCTACGCAAGGTGTAGAGACCTCTACTCGACTTTGGATGGACTATTCCTGGAGAACTGTTTCCTTGGTCACAAATGTTTGTGAATACAAGAGCATCCATGGCTGGACAACATCATGATAGCACCATAGTAAGCTTGTCTGTATAAAGTTCCTGGGCAAATGATGGAAAAAGAAATGTCTTAGTAAATGAAAAGGAAAAAAGTTAGTACATTAAAATTCCTGATAAGAAAGAACTTTAAAAGTAATTTCACATTCATTTCTCTGGGATTATCATTGGGTTACTCCTTTTGCATATATATGATATTAAAAAACTTATTGCCACATATTATAATTCTCCCAGCTTTGAGATTGGTCTGTACGTTCTTAAAGAATTTTCAAAAATATTTCATGTAAATATTATATTTACTAGAATGTGTCTGATTTACAGCCTATTATGGAATGGAAATACTCCCAATAACATCGACGTGCATCAGTTTGTAAAGTTCTTGCAAATCATTCCAAATTATACCAGGAATCAATAGAAAATCATACTTACATTACATGATTTAGAATTTTGAGAAAAATAATGAACAGGGAAAACTGCTGATATGCATTAATAGCCATACTGTGTAATTACTCAATGAATGTAAACAAGCACAATAGATTTTGACAATTAAAATATTGTGAAATAGTCACAGGAACAGATAAACTCTCCGATATCTATCCTCTCATGCAGATATCCTGGGAAATGCCCCTCAACATTGTCTCCTTTTGGTTTAAGGTAGTCACATGGACAAGTAAAGCTTCCATACTCTCAGACTGAGGCCAAGCAAGGCTTTGCTGGAATCCTTTAGCTGCCAGATGAACAGAGCCCCAGAACTTTCAGAAATTTTTCTTGCATCCTCTTGCAATTAAATGACTGCCAAGGTTAGCTGTCAGACACTTGTAGGGAGCAGTAAACCTCACAGTGAGAAAGGTATTTCCCATTGTTTAGTAAAAAAAAAATTCTGTTGGAATATGTGTGAGAGGGAAAGACAAACTGCTTTGAAGCCTGAGCCTTTTTCAAGACTGAACATCTTGAGTCTTCGCACCAAAAAACATTTGCAAAGAATTAATATGTGAATGGGAGCTAGCAATTCAGCAGCCATTAGGGAGAGAATTACAGACTGCATTCTGAGGCTTTCCAGGGCACAGCCAGCTTTACATACTAAAAGAACAAATCTATCAGCTTAATTTCTCGTGGTTTGGCTATGAATATAGATCACAATTAGTTTATATTTTCATTTGGGTGGTTTCTCTGATTTTTCTAAATATCTAAATAAAATTCCACCGGCAGTGTTTTCTGGCATACACCACTCCTCTTCCTGTATATAGAACACTTCCAAATTGGATTGCTTATGATATTCTCTTCCTGCAAGCTATATTCCATCAGAAACACCTGTGATTTTTAAGTTCTTTCAGCATCTTGGTATTCAGAGAGTAGGATCTGACGTTTGCACTGTACAAGCAGCAATCCTCCTCGTCCTCTAAGAAAATAATAAAAAAAAAGGAACGAAAACTGTGGACAGTACCATTTTTAATCAAGATAAAAATGAAACTAAAATAGAAAAAGTCTTGAGGATTGCTCCACCGAGCTTACAGAAACAATAGTACCTATTTCTTTTTTTCTACATAACCCTCGTTTCCTCACCAATGACGCGCAATTTTTTCTCTTTCAGCTTGAGTGATAGAGCTTGCTGAAAACTTATTCTACTTGCCCACATTTGGCAGAGAAATTCTCCAGATAAGATTTTAATTTCTTCCTTAAAAGTAGTTTCAAATGTCATATAGCCTGTGATTGTTCCCCTAGATTAGAGAACATCCATTTTATCTGAACTTAGGTAATAATTACTGTGGTGATGGACAATGCATGTGTTAACACTCATCTTCTTATTACTTACTGCAACATGCTGTCAAAAAAAATGTAAATATCAGATTGTGCATAAGCTTTCATTCGATTCTTTTGTGTTGTCAGCTATAACTTATAGGTAAAAAAATAACTCCCTTCATCTCTGTTCTCACACATCTAATGGAATATAGATGACAGAACAGAAAACATATATGTGGATATTTTCACATCAATAGCACTTAAAAACAGTGCTTATAAGTAAAAGATTGGGAAGTAGGAAAATTAAAACTGAAAAGAAAAATGAAAAATTATAGAAGCATAGCTGAATTCTACACCATATAATAAGGAAGCCCAAATAATTCAACAGAGTTACTCAACTTCTCTAAATACACAACCTCAGAATAAGAAATTCTCTTTCCAAAATCATTCTTATGGCAAGTAGGACATCAGCTGTGATCTAGATCCTGTTTTCTTTCCTATCTGAGTTGGAATAAATATCTTTGATATAAAATTAAATCATTCATTCAATGAAATTAATCTAATCAATTATTAGAATCTTAAAGTCAGCATTGTATAATCGATATGGGAATCATCGCCTGGGAAATTATTTCTTTAGACCAAAAATAGTTTTAAAGTTTTAGGAATCGATGCTGTAGAAGATAGACTACAAGATGGAATATTGCCTGTTGTGTTTTTGGAAATCTTTGGTTCATTCTATAGAACAGAATGAGCAGCCATGTAAACATCAGCCCAATGATTAAGGGAACAAAATTTCTTAAATGGTGAAAGCAGTATGAATGAAATACAAAAATGTGATACTGACAGTACTTAAACATCCTTGAAATTTCAGCATGCATTACACAGTTGTTCTCTTATTCTGTATGAATGTATGTGCAAGAAATTGAAATCACATTGTGAGAGATAAAGATGAATTTGTTGTATAAGCAAAAATTAATGACAGTGTAAGTACAAAATCTCTGATCAGTCTTGCTGCATTAAGCACAATAAAGTCCAAAGCAGTAATATACATAATTAGTGCTTTGAAAGGAGACATTTTCCAGAACTGAAAAGAATTATAAGCCAAGTCAGCTAGCAGAAAGAATTTAAGCAGAAAAATCATATGTGAATTAGAAATCAATTATGGATATTTTGCTTCCTGTCCAAAAGGTAATAAGCCTATAAACAAACAAACAAACAAAAAACAGTAAACAAAATAAGAAGACAGCTATAAAACTAGAGTAATATCTTGAAAATTCAGAAAACTAATACTAAAAAAATATAAATTAGAAGTTGGAAAATGGGAAGCAAAAGAATATATAACATTAAAACACAACAAGAATAAGGACAAAGAGAAATACCCTAGTAACTAAGTATTAAAGTTGCATAGGTCTATTATTCTATAGAAATGGTACATCCATAAAATGATAGAGAAGATGCAAAAAAAAGGTGGTCAGTATTGATTGAATGTGGAAGGAATTACAGTAATGCTTCAGAATGGACAGGCATAATGAGATCAGAATGATAGTTCTAAAAACATAGTGCCATTGTTTGTCTTGGAATTTAAAAATCAAATAAGATTAATCATTATTGATTTTTTCAGTGATTTATCCAATAAAAAAATATATTTTTAACTGCACCTTTCATATCATCTCATCCATCACCTTCGCAATCCCTTTGTGTTTTTTTCTCCTGCAAGTATCTTAATTTTCTATAGAGATCATCTTCTGCTAGTGGTGTCCCAAGTGTCATTTTAAGTGTCTAAAACAAAAGGCTTTTGGCTACTTCTGTGTTAACAAATCAAGCACTGCCAGGGAACATTCCTGGGCATTGGAACTCGAATATGTTAAACTCTTAGAACATTCCCTGGCACCATCTTTCCTGGGCCAGCAAGTGCTCTATCAAACAATTTCCAGGTATGGTCTGAATGTTAATGCAGTCTAGGAACTGATCTCAAAGGATGTACAACCTGCTTTGGTGTACAAGATGATAATGGATTCTCTTCTCTGCGCCTTGGCCTAAGTGCCAGAGAATAGTCCCAGGTGCATAGTTGCCTTGTAAATATGTAGCCTTTTGTGACAGATCAAATAGAGACAGACTCAAAATTAATGTCTCAGATTCTGAGCCAATGAATGTCCTTTCACATTTTTGGCCATGAGTTTTAACTGTTCCCAGAGTAAAGTCACTTTATATGACTATTTTCAAGCTGCATTTTAGGCTTAATTACCCTTGTACTATACACCCCAGTTTTCTGTCCAGTTTTCATATTCTGATCCTGATAATAAAAGTTTCCTGTAGACAGTTTTATTAGGTATAACATGCCCCTTGTAAAAATAAATAGGTTTAGTTCAGAGTAGGTCTTGAATCTTTCTCAGTCTTTTTAACATCTGCTTCTTTTTTTTTTCACCTGGCTTTGTAAGTTCCCAGCACTGCAAAACAAATCTAGCAGTTTTCTAAAGGACAGTATGAAAAAACTTGAAACCTGTAGTTTTGTATATTGTCTTTCAAGCTTAGAATGGTCTTGGCAGCACTTTTTCCGGGTGAAGTCTCACATTTCATAGGTATGAAATAAGCATTTAATGAACTCAAAACAGCTTACCTGAATAACATTTAAAGTATAATCTTTGTGAACATGAACTATGACTGTCTAAAGGCAGCGCCTGATTTCCCTTTCAGAGGATGGAGACACTTCCATACACCAGAAAAGGGACAGCCATTCTGCCCAGCAGGAGCACCTGCCACAGCTCCAGGGGCATAAATCAAGCCCACCTCCCTCTCTAGGCTCTGGGTAATTTAGAAGTCTACATTTGTCTTTAAAAGTACACAGAACAAGGATGAAGCCTATCCCTGGCTTTTTCTTGATAAGACCATGTATTCAGTGGGCTTATTTTTCTTTGACCTAACAGATTAATGATTAGAGAACTCCAGCAGCAAAGAAGAAATTTGAATTCTTGGCTCAATTTTGTTCAGAAGAGAAATCTTTAAGCACACAAATATGGAATAGCTGGATGGAAGCCTCTTGCCTTCATTCTCTTTTGAAGGCAAAATGCTGAGCACAGAAGTAAGCCAGAAGTAAGAACGGCACCTCTGCAGATGAATGGAATGAAAAACATCTGTTAAAGAGTCTTGGAAACTCCCAAGCTATGGTATAATGTGCCTAGTTAATATTGATGCCCATAATTTCAGGACATCTTGAATCTTGTTAAGATTCCTGTCTGAAACATAGATGAATTTTAGACATTCAAATTCTCCTTTGGGGAGGAAGGGACCTTAGGACTACAGCTATAGTACTAAGTTAAAAATGCCCAGGAACCACTTTTGGCACTGAGGCAACCAGGTGTGAAACAGTTTGTGTCATTAATAATAAATGGTTTTACCTCACCAAAGCAGCATGGCTTCATCCAAGCTGCAAACTGGATCTTTTCTAGCACTATTTAATTTATTGCTATAGATGTTTTAGGTGACATGGATCTCATCCAAAATTATCACAGTTCCATATCTGAAACAGTCTTCAGCAAAGTACTGTATTTTACCAACTGTTTTTCTTTTCTGTTTTCCTCCACAAATGCTTAGATTTTTCTATGTGTGATTAGTTAAGCCTGCACTCATTAACCGGTTCTATGGTTATATGATCAATATTGTTAGAATAAATAAGATTTACATTATCAACAGTGCATATTTTTTCCAGTTTTCCAAGAAGCAGACATCTTAAAACACCTACAACCTTGTATTACCCTGGATCATAATTTGCAGCTATTATTGGTATAAGAGGCAGTTGGATATGGGGATTAAAACAAGTTATTTCCTTCAGAGACTGATGTCTACTTCTATTTAACTACATTACGTTTGCTCCAACGCTATTCATTTACTGTCTGCTAAACTGAAAAATCCAGATCTTTCTTCCATTCCAGCTCACAATTTTAGCAGAATTTCTATCTGCCCTAAACACTGTATTTTGTTCTGTTTCATTTCTGCAGGAATTTTGTTAAGAGATACTCCCATATGTTTTATGGGTTGTGAAGAGTGAACCCATTTTACAAGATTCAAACATGACATTATTGAAGCCAAACAGCTTAGCTGTTTCCCGACATATTAGACCTTTGTACAAATAGTAAAATTATCCAGAGGATAGAAAATATCCACGGAGCTTTTCTTTGATATATAAGTCCTCAGGTTTTCGGTATGAACCATCATCCAGCTGCTGAAGGAGAAAGAACTTCCCCATAGGTAGTATCTGAGACAGCAGCCTGTTACAGCAAGCTGAAACATCTGCTTCCAACCACTGCTGGACAGAAAAACACACACCTAGTTCTCTGACAATAATTAACATCTTTTATTGCTTTCACCATTAGTAGCATTCTTTGCAAACATTTCCCACAATTACTTACAGTCCTAATATAGTGAATTTGCCAGTGTCATGCCGATTGTTTGTTATCATCTTTCGTCAGGTATGCCTGTACAACTGAATGCATATAGAAAAAAGGTGGGAAACAAATTGGTTTATGCATCCAACTCAGAAACTCAGTTATAAGAAATCCATTCAGCCAACAGGGGAAAAAATAAATCCAGATAAATCATACAAACTTTGCAAGTAAAGCAATAGTGCCTGACTTTGGGGTTTCTTTGATTGCCAAATGAAAAAATAGAGTCAAATAGTAAGATATCCTGTCCTGTCAAAACTTATGGAGAATACACCAAAGCTCAAACTGTGAAACTTTCCAGGAAAACTGGAATCCCACTGTATGTTTTCCTCAGAGAGGCAAAGCAGATTGGACTCATGCACGTGATTAATTACAATGACCTGCCAGGAGTCCACACCACCATGACCCAGAAATGAATGCAGAAAGGATAGCAATGTTGTAAAACAGGCAGTGAAAAAGTCTGAAGGAAGGCAGAATTGCATAGGGAGCTAGTAAATTAGCTGTCAGGCTGGAGAAAGCAAGACAGGAAAAGGAGTAGCTCAACGGGAGACAGAACGTTCACGGGCCCAAGCTGTCATAATAGAACAGCTGGAACAGAAGAGCTTTTTCCTATGGCAGCTATTTCTTCCCATTTCTATTTTATGCTGGGATCCTGGGAGAAAAAACAGACTCCGTGTATGACTTCCCTTTACTTTGTTCAGGAATTCACTGGAACATGGGGACTCAGATTACGTTAATGTCATTTAAGACAAATAAATCAGAAGTTACATCAGCTGAGGTCCTTGCTGGTGAAGTGCTCTCTAACATGACCCAGCAAGCTGGCCATGTTTCGTCCAAGTGTGAACATGCACAGCATTCACTTAGTTGTGAATATCCATTAAAACAGCAGTTTAAAAAAGAGCTCTCTCAACAGGAAACAGGCAAAATTGTCTAAAGCTTTGAACACCGGAAGAGCACACTTTATTTCCAGTTCTGCCAGTGAACTGCTCTTGTTTCTCCATCTATCAAGTTTCTCAGGTCATGGCGGAAAGTAATGAAGTGTCATGTAAGGAATAAATACACCATAAACTTGATTAAAAGGCTTGATAAAAAAATGGTATTAATCTTAATTAAGGGTGCTGAATTAACTAAATGGTAGTTGTTGCCATGGTCTTTTGCTGTTTTCTCAATTAAAAAAACCAAATAGCTTCAATTACTTCCTACTCTTCTCTTTTTTCTTCTGTCTCTTTACTGCCTAATTAAAAGTGATGTGAATGCAATAGTAAAGAAATTATAGCAACACTGCATACTCTTTAGAATATAAAAGTTCGGTTGGTAGTATCTCTGGAGGCTGTCTAGTCCAACCCCAGTCTCACGGCCAGCTACCAAGCCAGGCTGTTCAGGACCTTGTCAAGCTGAGTTTCTCCTGTTTCAAGGATGAAGATCCCATAGCCTTTCTTCTCCAGTGCTTAACAAATGTCACAATGAAACTTTTATCCCCATATCCAGCTGGAATTGCTCTTGCTGTAACTTGTGGCTGTTGCCTTCTTTCACTGACCATCACAAAATCACAGAATACTTAGAGTTAGAAGCGACCTCTAGAGATTAACCATATGTAAATTGTGTAGGGGTTGATTCCATCTATCAGAAGGATTCAGTACCATTTGAAAGGCCCTTTTGAAAGGATCTCCTTTTTGACACCCTGCTGCCATCCAGTAGGGCCCAGATGCCCCCAAGTTCCTGTATGACTTCTGTCATTCTGCTGCCAGGCTGGGGCATCTCAAATGACACTCAGGAATCACTGTACTGATGGCTGATTAAGTAAATAATCCTCAAATACTCATAAGTCACACTGAACCATATTTTCATTGCCTGCAGTGGAAGTTTCAGTGCTTAAAATGCCTGTAGATGCTTGACCCCAAGCATCTAAGTGGAGGTGTCTTTTGTGCCCTCAGTGTCTGGGCTACTCTAAAGTAGAATTACAGAATAAGCATTGCAAACATTACCTGTGATAATCTGGAATCAGTGCCAGTGGCTTTAGCCATCTTCTGCTAACAAAAGTGGTTCTAAAAACAGGCTTTCAAGAGAATCACTGAGCAATATAAGAGATATTGTCCGGGGAAGAATACAGTGCTATTCATCAGGAATGATTGTCAAGTTCTGTACATAAGAGCGATCAGCTGCATAATGACAGGCTGAATAATTATGGTCTCTGGTACTACAGAAAAGGCTCTCTAAAGTACAGTGAGTCATGAGTTGGAAATTATTCAGTGGTAGGCTGCTACAAAAAAACCAGAACATACCATACTGGGATAGAAAAACAATAGTTTTGTTTGCAAAACATGTGAAGTAACTTGTCAGTAGCATGACCTCAGGGGGAACACCATGTCCATTTTTGGGCAGTGCAGATCAAGAAGAATGTGGGTCAGTCCAGACAACCAACAGAAATGACTGAAAGTCTTAAAAACATAGCCCATAAATGTTGAAGGAATTAGGACTGGGTAATCCAGATCAGGCTGAGGAAAGAAAACTTGGCATGACTTAATCTTTTCTGACTTTAAAAGTGACAAAAAGAACAAGGAGGACATAAAGACTCAAGGCCATTTCTGGTGCTGATTGGTACTAAAGATGTTTGGCCACTATTATTTACTTCTCCCATGCATGTGTATCAGGAGCAGGGTCCGTGCAGTCAGTTCATCTATCACTACTGCTTAGCTCACCCTCATGAGCTAGGCTTTTGGCAACAGAAGGCTCTCAGAAAAAATGGAGCTACTGCCAAACACTGAGGACTGTCCAATCTCGTAACCTTTTTTTCCCTATGCTGTGCATCAGCTTGTATTTGTGCAAAGGGTGTTTACACCACATAAAGAGCTGAGTCAGAAACAGAGGCAAGCTACACAAATCATTTCATGACAAAATTTGACCATATTTCTGTTTCTTTAAAGGCAGAATCCAAGTGTAACTATCAGCTGAGAGTTAAATAGTGCTGTGGAGTTGTGCACAAAAAATGTACTTCTGTTTAAAAGCAAAAAAAAAAAAAAAAAAGAAGAATTAAAAATAAATCCATTGATTAAAATCTGATGCCAGGGAGTAGCAAGGGCCAGCTGGTGCCTAAGGGCAATGAAGGTGAAGGTGATCTAGGGCAAGCCATGCCCTCACCAAGTGGGTGCAGTCCTACAGGGCTGAGCAAGGTGGGCAGAACCACGGGCTCACAGCAGGGTCTGTCAACAGCCTCAGATCCAGGTCCACAACTGATACCAAGGATCCAATCAGGGGCAAAACAAGATGGAAATGGCTGCAAACAGACACAAAACAGTTTGGAGGGGGACAGAGAGGCTGTGGCCAAGTTTAAATGGTGTCCTGGCCCTACAGGCAGGGGTGTGGAAGGCCAGGCAGAATTAGCAAGGTCTATCAGTTCTCTCATGGCTCTGGAAAATTTCAAAGAAACAAAACATGACCTATTCTTGATTTAACACACATTGGACTGATTTTAAGGGTCACTGTACTTAAAAATAATTGCTACTACACAGCATGTTAAAGTCCAAAGGAAGATGGATAAAATTCAATAAATACAATGATTTTTTCACTACTATTGAATTCAAATATAGACATTTCTACCAACAGCAAAACATATGATCTATTTTCAAGTAAATATGGGCTCAAAGAAAAAAAGAAAGATTTTTGTTCTTGGCTTATGCTTGGAGTTTACCAAAATTACATCTTGGGTTGATGGCAGAACCAACCGTGACAAAATCTTTTCTAATAGTTATGTGGTTTTGGAAAAAAATCTCACGAAATCTCTTGAGAATTGTTGTTTTTTGAGAATCTTGGCTGCATCTCAAATGGGAAACAGGCTCTTCCAGCTTTGGGATTTTACTGGAAACCATAAGCAAAGGAATGATGTTGAAGCTGGGAATTCAAATGTTTCCCCTCCCTTCTTGGCCAGAGATTAGATGAGCTGGATGTGACATACTAGTTTCAATCCATCTGTTGTTTCAGGCACTATCAGATACATAGCTCATTTCACTGACAGCAAATGCTCTGAATAATTTGTATTACTTGCATTCTGCAGTATCCTTGGTGCTCTGTTCTCCTTCCCCACTTCCCCCACAGACACAGACTCAGCTATCCATCATGTGCTCCTCACCTCATTGTACTATGAAACAGCTGTGCTCTCATGGACTGCTTTCGACCATTTGGCTGCAAAAGCTGGCTGGCAATCCTGTACAGCTGTAACCTTGGCCCACTAACTTTCTAATGAAAGCCATGCCACAGTGGGTACCAAGGGGAAAACAAATACACTTTTGTCCATGGAAAGTCTGGCAGGGAAGCAGATCCACTTTTGTTTCAATAACAAATTTCCTTTGACTGCAGCCCTCCCCTTGATTTTTTTCACAGTTAGTCAAATTGACAGAATAGCCAAGGGCAGGAGGAGACCTACAGTACTTTGGGCTACAGCTGCCAATTATTTGAAACAAAGAATCTATGGACAATTAGCAAAGAAACTTCTAAATCAGTTCTTAGAGTGCTGCCTTAATGGGAGGTGGTTTCATTCCTCAAACTGGTTTCTTTTCCGTGTGCACACACATTCAGTAGAAAAGCCTGGAGCAGCAAGGAATGTCTGGCATTTCTGCTGTCAGTGTGCATGTACATTGGAGTTCGTTATTTTTAGAAGCCCATCACATCCAAGTATGCACGAATTCTCACGTAACCTCATAGCATGAGCAGCTCACGGAGTCAGGGATGTGAGGCTTTATCACATTAAGCGCACAACTTGGTCCCTGCTGAGTGTTTTTCACACAAACACTTGCTGTATATTCCAATCCAGGGGCAAATGGTACTGTAAGATTAAAATGGAGAAGAAAAACAGGAAAGGCTACGGTAGCTGGGGTATAGCATAGCTGTACGGGGCAGACCTGAAATTTGTTAACCTGGAGATGGCATGGGGAAAGCTGGATATTCAGCGCATTTTAGACAGCCCTATGTCTTTTGTAAGTGGCTCTAAGAAAATGTTTCTTTCTTAGGTGAAATTTTCTGTAAATAGGAGATTTCTGCCTGGTCTACTGTAGTTTTCTGACCCATGCCCAGAAATGAAGCCTTATTTCTTCTCTCTTGGCCAGACCATCTGACAAGCAGCCTTTAAGCACCCTCACAGTAGAAGTAAAACAGGGTCAGCTTTACAAAGAAAGCCCAGGGAAGATCAGCTTTTGAGAACATCTGGTTTGAGACACAGTCATTCAGGTAACGGGCAAATTTGAACTGGAACTTCCCAGAGCATTTTCATTTTCCCTTTATTTCCAAAAAGAATAAGAATACCATTTCTTACAATGCCAAAGCCCAGCAAATGTAAAGAAAATATTTAAGAAAATACCCCAGTGTTAGGGATTGAGGCTTTACTGGTTCAACCACTGAACAATTTTATAACAAGATTCCACTTAAAGAGGGCATTGTTTTAAAGATAGGGCAAGGATCTCTAAACTGCTGAGTGGTTTTAGATCCCTGAAATTTTGCAGGTGAAGCAGAGGACAGTATAAAGTGTCTTGCGTCTCTGCTCTAGCACCAAAACATCCAAAATCACTTGACATGTAAATGATTAGGTGCACTGAGAAAATAAACAGGACAGTGTTCCACCATTCCAAGTAGTTTTTTACTGAAAAAACTACTTTTTTTCAGTAAAATAGGGCAAAAAAAAATGTGAACCATGGGTCAAGTATTTTTTATTTTTTTTTAATTGAAGTGCTTAATCAGACTTTCAGTATTTAATTTAATCACCAAAGCTTGGGCCTAAAGCACTTTGCTGAGGGAAATCCAAGTTTAGAACATAAATACAACATTCCTGCATAATGCAGCTTTGATCTAATGAATAATAACATGGAAGGATTCTTGTTCTATTACTCCCAGAACACAAATGAAATGGCCTTTGTGTTAACTTTCTCTAGTCTTGATTACATCTGTATGTCATTTAGGTCTAAGAGAGTAAGACAAAATGAATTATAATTCTGTTGGCTTAAGGGCAATCTCTGCTTTTGGACACAGAGGTTTTAAAAGCGGTTGAATTGACTTTTTTCCCCCCTGTTTTTATTTTAAGTTTCTTTTAAAAATCAGAATGAAGAAATGGAAAAAAAAAAAAATGAGCTAATGAGATGGCTAGTGCTACTTGCTGCTTCTTGTGAGCTTGTCCAGGGTTCATAATGCACATTTCCTTAAGAGAGGAGATAAAGTTTTACATAAATAAAGATAGCATGGTGTTGTGCTTCTGGAATTGTGCAGGCTTAAGGCAGCCTGTAAAAATACTGTGTATGAATATGTGGAATGTCTTTCTAGTCCCTATGGTAACCAAAGCAACAATCAGTTGCTCTGAGGACAAGTGGAAAAGAAACACTATGAGAAAAACAGACTCTTTCTGACCAGAGCAAGGAAAAGGCATGATCTCTGCAGCCTCCTAGAAATAATGTACACTGTCATTATAACTTTAAGTATGCAAACAAAGATCCAAGTATCACAAAGGGGATGAAAAATAAAGAGCTGGCACACGCCTCTGTGGTTTTATGATTGGGCTTGAGGTACAGAGGAAATTTTCAGCCTGTAATTACTATTTCCCTGCTACTGCCAAAGTTTCCATAGACTAATCTCTCCTGTTTCAGGGTTTCTAATTGGATATCCTCTGAACAAAGTCCCACGGCTCATTTTGCTCAGCACCCAACATCAGTCATCTTTAGAGGTGCATCCAAGCCATTGCCAGGCATAACCAGAATTTCCTTAGTCCAGGGCAGAAGTACCTATTAACACCAGCATAAGATATCTGTAGCATTCCCACCAGAACTCACTAAGCTCAGTCTCTTGTCACAGCATAATCTTATGTAAATTTTCATTGAGAAAAATAGTAATTGTTCATAATGTTGACTGTATGAGAGATCAGCTTGGTATACTGAAGATATGAAATCTTGTTGTTTTTGCTGTAGAGATCTCCGAGAGCAGGAAGGAAATGTTCCTGAGGAACACAAGGGAAAGGAAGAGGATCTGGAGCATGAATTTGCAGCAGAGAATTGGAGGAACTAGCTGGGGAAGATGAACACCTGGCATAGTAATTGAAGCTCATAACATGATTTTACATTTGAACATCAAATCTGTACCAAACATTTAAAACCATGTATGTTAAATACACTTTCTAAAAGCATATATCTATGCACCATAACATATAAAAATGTCACTAGAGTACGACCATATTAATAACTGTAACAGTGAACAGCTCATAGCCATAACTGATTTTAGTCATTGTCTAAATTACTAACTGAGCATCCCACAATGCTCAAACTAGCAAAATAGTGTTTTCTATCAAATGATTGCTTAAAAGTATTTTCTTGCATCTCACTCTACAGCTTGAAGAGTTCTTTTGGGCTTCTCACCAGAAAAATGACTGCCACTGAAAGGGACCCTTTACGTTGTGTCTCTGATCCTGGAAACACTGGCTCTAAATGCAAATTTAGAAATTCTTCACCTCATCATTCTCAGCAGGCATTGCCTTTTGAAATCTCTCTCTCCCACTGAAAAGGCAGAAGAAAAAATTCAACACATTTAGTGTACTACATAGAGAAAAATGTATTTTTCATTCCTGCATATCGCTTCCAGAATTTCAGCAACAGATGTAACTGAATTACCAAAGCTTCTGAGACCAGAAGGAATACAAGATCCCTTCCTCCTGCCCTAGGTAAGGTACACAGTTTCCTTGGCAGTTTTTGAGTGGCACCTCCTAGGCAGAAATATGTTTACATGTCCCAGGTTTTGGAATTCCATACGGTTAATTTGGAATTCCACCATGGTATGTGGAATGATCTGGACAAAGTTCCAGGACACATGGACCCCACTGGAAGTGATGCACAGACTGACCTCTCAGAGCTGAAGTGTACACTTGCACCAGGTCTGGTCCATCCAAAACATGATCTATCAGTGAACAATAAGCAGAATACCATTAATACAGTAGTCTCAATATACATCATCCATTACCGGCCTCCACTGTAAGAATTATCTGTAGCTAGTGGCTAATAAAATATAAATAATCCTCACACGTCCCTGTAATCCTCAAATTCATACATGTCCATCTGGTAAAGAAATCTACTTTTAGGGCATATTAATAGCATGTACCAATTTACTTTCCAAATCTAGAAATTATATTTTTCATCTCTTATATCTCATAAGGCAGAAATTTTTACCATTATTGTTGTCTGTCTTTTCTTGATGAAGGGAATCCAAATCCCTCATGCTTTTTTGCTGCATTTATTTACTTTCCAACACCCCTTCTCTCTCATTGGAGAACATAAGTCTCAGAAAGGTGATGGCCATGGAAGAATGGTGTTAGCAGCAGCAGGAAGAAGATGGATGCAAGTTCCAGGCTGGACAAAACTTCAAAGCAAGAACATATGTACTCACTCTCTTATCTCCTTTCCCCTTTATCAAGACACATCTCTTGCTTCGAACATCCCTAATAGTATGAGGTCTGTCAGTGTACCTTAAAAACTCAGTGAAAGTGCCTAGGTCTGCAGAGTCCTGGGGAAAAGAACAGTGTTGCTTCAATCACATGAATGCATCATTAATCAAATAGTAAAAAAGTGCTGGGTTTACAAAGCTGTACTTTTTCTCCAGTCACACTGGATTGTATCACTTCCAACACACTGTTGGCAGAGTATGACAAAAGAAGAGAAAGAGCAAGATCTTTGGATTATCAGAGCTCACTGTCTGTCAGTGTGAGGACTGCAAATATTGATAACATCCTGGGCTGGGCATCCAATTCAGGTGTCCAAGTGAACAGCTGTTTTTTACTCCTGCATGTGCTGAGGGAGAGCCTTAAGGAAGTTATACAAAGGCAGACTGAAGATCATTGCTCTTCCCTGCCACACACTTCATTGCCAAAAATCTGAGGGGAACTAATGAACACTATAAATAAGTGAAAATAAATACTAAAAGACAAAAAGAGGTTACAATAAAGCAGAAATTGGAAACAAGCATAAGTCAAAAAACAAGCAACAGTCTAAATAGAGACAGGCTGGCATCAGTTCAAGCTGGGACTTAAAATAATTTAAGGCAGTCACCTTTAAAAAGAAGTCATAAAAATGCCTTGGTTGTATCAACAACTTAAGCCCTTCTACAGAATAAAATCTCTGTTTGTCTTTCTTTCCCCTGTTTTCTCTGTTTTTTCATGCATCTTGCATTTCCCTCAGGTCCTATCCTTTACAGATAATTTTTCCTCATGCTCAGAAAGGTATTATTTAGACTACTTAAACCCGGGTTTTTTAAAATTATACTGATAAGAAACGGTATTTTTCTGGGTCTTTGACTAGGGTTGACATTCTTAAATAATACTAAGCTAATGCAACACGAATTTTTGCACAATTGTTTTTAATGTATTATGGTTCAAAATAACAGCAAGGCAGTTCAAAGTATAAATGCTTCTAAAGAGATAAAAATGCTTTAACTTTGCCATCTATCAAGATGAACAATTAAGAAAAACTAACAAATGAAAATGAGGTTACCATAAAATGGCCTGGAATAGTTCTGGTGAACATTTTTTGTTGTTTAAATGGGGAAAAAATATTGTTGAAAAGTACTTTAAAAAAAAACTTTATAAAATGCCCTGTCAGAGAAAACATAAATGGTACTGTCTATGTCCCAGGTAGAAACAAGCTCAAATATCCATGGGGTCATAAGGATTTCCCAGAAGCTCCTTGAAACTGTGAAGTGTGTCACAAGGAGGATTTTCCTGATGAAATAATGTATAATTAGCTTTAATAAAGTAAGCAAAGAAGTTCATTCTGGCAGAAGGGATCTGCTTTGAGTTACTGAGAAGCTGTTCTCTCCTCATGTATCACTGTCAATTTAAATCAATGGATACTACAGCTCAAACCATTAGAGAAGAGTAAAACCTGGGACTGCTAACTTATTACTTCATTCCCAGTCTGGGAATGGGCTGCCAGGAATGTCCTCTGCCCCTTTTTGGCTCAGTACAGGGCACCTTTCAACCCACCTGTCTATCTCACTGCCTTCTTACCCCTTCCACACACTGAGGAAAATGTAGGTGTAGCTAGCTAGTTGAGAAAGATAATTTGTTCCAAGCTGTTACGTTTCTCAAGTGAATGTCAGATGAATTCATAATTGTGGGAACTCTTGAAACATTTCCAGCCTTACACAACATGTTTGTTTTAGGGCTCTGGTAACATCTGTAATGTGTGGGTCTGCTGAGATTTGGAACAGATGCATTATTTTCCTCAGCCACCTGGAAGAAAGTAAAATATTGAAAAAAGTTGGTTTATAAGGACTCCCTGGTGTCCACAAACTGGTCTGGTTAATAAAAGAGAAAATATTTCTGATTTTTTTCAGCTGCAAAACAAATAGTAAATGTATAATTGCTGCTTTCTGTCAAGGACATAAAAATGTCAGGAGGCTTGCAAGGCTTAAAATCAACACACACAGTAGCTTGCCTAGCATCCTGGTTTGGGAGTACACTAAGGATTTGTGAATGTACTTTTCAGACCTGTCCTGTAAATCTGACAGTGAAGAGAGAAGACCTCAAACCTCTGTGAAATTCAGTGTAAACAAGATGGTTTTAGCAGGAGTTAGAAGAAATTCATAAGGTTAAGTTCTTAAATTCTTTTACTGCGGAAAAGAAACACTTGAAGTCTACACATTCGAGAGCAAAAGATCTTTGAAAAAAGTGGCCAGGTCAAATGGCAGCCCAAAGAACGGACTTTTCCAGACTGAGTGATGTTCAGCTTTTTGCAAATGCCCTTGAAATTAACTGGCAAACTATTTCACATATACAAATATTGCCAGCCATAACATTTGTTGAAATCCTCCTTTGCTTCCCCTCAATATAGTGAAATGTGGCAAAATCCTTTGTAATCCCCATACCCTTCTTTGAGAGATGTCTGCCTGTCTTTAGGCTGAAAAGAGGAACTTTGTGTGCACAGCCCCGAGCCTGGGAGCAGACTGAATGATGGATGGACGTCATCTGCCAACAGTGACTTTGTAGATGTAGCAAAGCCTCAGGCAGAGATCAGGAACGTGCAAGGAGACCCTGCGAAGCTGCAAGGCTCCATCTTCTGCTCTGCTCATATATGGTCTCATGGCCTCAGAGGTGGTGGCATCCACGACAAGAAATTCCCAAGTTGGCTCAAGATGGAGCTTCTCTTATGTAGCCATTGGTTCTTAAAGATGGTGCGTAACAAATCTTCCTGTATGCAAAGGCCATGGGCTGTTACAGACCAATCCACAGAACCTGGATATTGACAGGGGAGATAAGCCTTTAAAGCTACTTTACAGTGGTGCTTTAATATTCAGGATTTCTCAGGTGGTCAAGCAGCAACTTTTTACTTTTAAAAAAGTGTTTTAAAATGTCTTCACAGGCTGACCAGAGTTTTCCCACATTCAGATGTGCAAAGTTTTGCCTGAACTATTTTCACAAATTGTCCTGAAATGTCATCAGTGTTAGGTAAATGAGGTAAGGTGTTTCTTAACTCCTGCTGTGAATGGGAAGGACATAGTATATACAGCAAAAAACACTTGTCAGAGACAAGAGGTTTTGTCCAAGATATACACATTTCAGAGCACATGTAAAGACCAGTTGTCTCACCAGACATCCTAAGCTGTTGGCCTAAAAATAATGTTTTGGGAGATAGTATTCTAAAAGAAAGAACTCTCTGGCCAGCTGTGCTTGCAGGCTTTACAACCCTGAATGTATTTCTCCTTTACATGCTACAACTCAGCTGCAAGACATATACACTGGAATTTCCAAACTAGGTTTCAGATCTATATATTTCATTGAAACTATTTTTTTCATTTTGTTGGAACTCTAAAATTTCAAAGAAAACAATCTGCATCTATTGCCAAGAGAATATCAAATTTATCTGAAGTTATCTTTTGTCTCTGCATTTCAGAGATCAAATGGCAATGATTAAAATATAATTTCGTAACAAATATTTATGCATCACTAACAAAATTCCTGCATTGTTCTTGTGTGCTGAACATTGTGTAAGACCAGCTCTTTACCACAGTCAGTTCATCTCATCTTTGAAATATGAATTATGACATTTACATTGCAAAGTGCTGTGTAAAGGGATAAATGTGAGAGAAGTTGGCTCTTTTTGGAAAAAAATAAACCAAATAAAATGTTTCTTTTTCAAGCCTCTCCTCTCCTAAGTGAGATAGAATATAAGGATATTTAGTTATAATGCTAAGAAAATGAAATATGGAATACATTCCTTTCCCTTCACCCCCCCAAATCTAAATCTTCATTATCAAACTAACAATTTACAATGAGCTACATCTGCAAAACTGCATAGCTGCATTTGAAAATCCCAAAGGCCTAGTGCAATTCCTAACAGATGTATCATTGCTTTTACACAAAAGGGAATAATGTGGCCCACTAACGACAAAAAATACATCAAATTATATCTCTGGTGATGGCTACAGCATCTGGTGATGATATCATGCACCAACTAGTTTTTTCAGCATCTTACATGGACCTAGAATTAGGTCTGTGAAGCTCAGCAGAGAATTGCACTACAGTTCACTTCTTATTGCCTTTTCAGAAATGCTATGGAACATTTAACTGAAATGATAACGCATTTATGAAGTCTATTATTTAGTAAGCCATTTGTCATCCTTACATCATGGATATAATCCAGATATCAGGTTTACAGACAATGTCTACTTATGTTAGACTCAAAATTGCTCTGCTGGGGCTTGATGACACGCTTGATTTTTCCAACTAAGCCCAGTCTGGATGCAAAGTGGGAGTGAGACAAGCAAACTTGGATGAAAATCTAACGGGAGTAGAAAGATTAAGATGAGCAGTTAAGGATACAAGGAGGGGAAAAAGAGCAAGCAACCAAGGTGGCAATGCAGAAGAGAAGGGAAACTGAAGGGTGCATCAGAGAAGTGATAGCAGGGCTAGATCCAAATAGGGATTGTCAGCTAATGTAGAAATTACATTGACCTGTAGTCTTCAAGCAGCTCACGTAATTGCAGTTATCCTAGGCATCATCTAGTCCATTGGTTTTTAGATATCTAAAAATTGCCACCCTTTAAAACTGATTGGCCTGTTTGTGTTAACTTTTTGGAAAGTGCTAGTTGGAATGAGATGGAAATGCGCAGGTTCTTTCTAACAAAAACACTCGTTCACAGGTATGAAGCCTGGCATTGTTTCATTTATTGTCATATAGAGCTTCATCAGCCTGATCCCTGGGAGTCAGCTGCATGTCTGCATCACTGGCCTGTCCTACAATCAGCTGTTCTTGCATGCAGAACAGCCTAGCCTTCAGATAAACTTGTTCTCAAGTCTGTGATTTTTCTGTCTTCATTCCATGAACATTTAATATTAGACACCACCTCGTTCTCAGCCTCACAAGCATAATGAGCTACATCTGCAAAACTGCATTTCTGCATTGCTCCTCTGCCACTTTACAAGCCATCAAATTACTGTCAAAGCACTAAAAAAATTAAAAGTCTCAGTAGACTTTTACATTAAGCATTATCAAGTAGCTGAAAATTAGCACTAGCATGCCTTTTCCCAGTTACATAAATGAAAATATCCCTATGGGTTAGTGTAGGTTGCTCACTGTTAAGCATATTCTTTTATCACATAGCCCATTTTTAGTTTCTTAACTGCCATTGTACATTATATTAAGTTTAATATATAACATCACGTCTTTCTCTGACCATAATTTTAGTGGTATTGCTTATAAAGTAGCTATCTTCAGAGAGATTTCTACTCACTGGAGAAATACTGTATTGATTTAGTGTCTGCCATTGGTACACAGTAATTTCTGTCAACAGTATCTAGATAACTCCAAAAGGTTATTCTTCCTACTAGGAGTATATATAAATACAAATTTACTTTTTATGTTATGACATCAAGCAGTTAATGGTCATTCAGAAAATTTGCCACAGGGTAACAAGATCACTGGCAATTATCACATAAACGTTTTAGTAAAAAACATCCCCACAAGCTAGATAAGGAATTCAAAGGCTGACAGAGAGTAGGGGTATATCTAAGAAATACTTTGATTAACTCTACCCATGCTCAACTTTTTACAGGGAAATCTCTAGTTGAACTGCTTAAATAGAATTAGAGCTGCTAATTCCTTTTGGAGGAAGGGAATGAAAATATGATTCATGCTATAAAGATATATCTATCTTCAGTCAGAAGAATTTGAATTCAGCTGTAAAATTAGCCCATCTCTCATCCTTCATCAGGTACATTTATGAAGGAGTCATCTCTACAACTTCATCAAGAAGTCTTGATGAAGAACTTGGAAGAAACAAACTTGTTATTGAGGATGATTGAACGCTGCATGGCTGCAGAAACTCTAGTGTTTTGAGAAAGTAGAAGCATGTCTTGTCTGATTACATGTTTGCCTGGGAAAATTTAAGGAAGTTAAATATATGCCAATAGGATGAGAAGACATTTTCCAGATGAATTTAGGATGAAGATTGTCTGAAAAAATCAGAAATTCTGATGAAAGGTGGACTTTAGGACTCATCCAACATCTCAGAAAATTAAACTGATGAAAACTTAATTCTATCTCCTAGCAGAGACAATATGTTTGTCTATGCCTTGTCTGATTATGATTTCAAGTTCACTGGGGTTCAGTGAAATTCTGGGATGTTCTATGATTGTTTTCAAATGATATTAACCGGCATTTTTCCTTCAGTTTAGTTTCAGATGGGTAATCTGATGTTCAAGTGATTTGAGGATTTATTTTTAAGGGCACAGGTTATCTGACAGGAATTAGATATGCACAAGCATGGTCTCACTAATTCTTCATGTGCCTAACTCCATCTACATGAGCGGAAGGAAGAAAGGACAGGGAACTCTAAATCTCCACTACAGAGCAGCTGGTAGGAAATGAGAGGCACTGCAAGGCCATTATCAGCCACTCCCAGACCTGGAAAACTTCTATCATAATCAGATCATCTAAGACTCAACTTCCCCTCTGGTTAAAAGTTCATGGAGGTGTTGTACATGGTAGATTTGTCTTCCTTTGATGGATCAAACTCCTATTCAAAATATAGGCAAAGATCACCAAAATGAAAAATAAACAGAGAAAGGAAATAACACATAGGAAGGAAAAACAGTAAGCTTTCTCTGAGACACAACAGGCCACCAGTGGGCTTCAGAGATTTTAAAAGACTTTAAGAGGCCTGCATTATTCTGTCTTTCTTACAGATGAGAGAATTAAATATTGAGAGCTTAACTTAATTGCCTGAGCATGCTGAAAGCTAACCCAAGAACAAAACTGTCCTGTTTCTTATCTTCAAGGTCATCCTGCCTTCAATTAATTGTTCCAAATCTAGTCAAACGATAGTTAAGAGATGTTTTTTCCCTCTCTCTGCCTTGATCCAGAATATTTTTTATGATCAAGATGTCAAATAGTATCAATGTAGAATCTAATAACTCTGGAGACAAGAGAGTGGGCAGCTCCATTAGCCGTGTCCTTTCCAATGTGTTTAAGAGCAAAACTTCCTCCTAAATTCCATTTAACTACTTAGGCTAACTCACAGCTTGACTGGTAGAGTTGAAAACCATTTTCTTGCTTTCTTATTCTAGTTTGGGCAACTAATTCTACCTCTGACATTTACTTTTTAAAAAAACATTTTAGTTTGGTTCAGTCATGTATATAAAACACATTAGAAAAAGGATATATTGTGCAGACTGTAGAGTACTCCCAAACTGTTCATTTCCACTTCTCAGTACACAGGTCTCTGTTGCCTTCAGGTCAGAAAAACAGAATTGTAATAGAGAATAGAAACCCTAGTTACTGAAAAACAACTAATATATGGATAAACATGTAAAAAATACCTATAAGAATTAATTTTCTTCCCAGTGGCTGGGATGGGGCTGTGTTTTGGATCTGTGCTGAACACCGGGTTGATTATACAGAGATGTTTTTGTTATTGCTGAGCAGGGCTTGCACAGAGCCAAGGCCTTTCCTGCTTTTTGTACTGCCACACTGGTGAGGGGGCTGGCGGTACATGGGAGGTTGGGAGGAGACACAGCCAGGACAGGTGATCCAGACTGACCAGAGGGATATTCCAGAGAATACAACTTCATGCTTAGTATCTGAAGCGGGGGGAGGAAGGACGAACAGGGAATGTTTGTCTTCCCAAGTCATCGTTGTGTGTGATGGGGCCCTGCTCTCCTGGAGATGGCTGAACACCTGCCCGACCTTGGGAAGCAGTGAATTAGTTCCTTGTTTTGCTTTCCTTTCCCTATTAAACTGTCTTTATCTCACCCCATAAGTTTTCTAGCTTTTTTTCCTAGCTTTTACCCTTCTGACCCTCTCCCCGAACCCACTGGTGGGGGAGTGAGTAAGAGGCTGCATGGGGCTTGGTTGCTGGTTGGGGTGAAACCATGACATCCTGCCATGCTACAATCATTATCAAAGGAGTGTACAATTTATTAACACAGTAATTGCAACTTATCACCTAAAAAACCCCATTTTAAATACTGCAGATAGTTCTTACATGGTGGTATTCCTTTCACAAAGAATAGAACTTTCTAGATGATGATGAGTAAATCAGCATATAAGTAAAAGCAGGTATGATGTATTTAGATATGCTGCAAATCTTGAAAATTAACTATTTAATATATATTTATTTTTGTGCATCCTGCACTCACTTTTGTGTAAATTTTACCATGGACTGAACAAATTTTTGTCCTCAGTTTACTTCAGGGATTATTCCACACTTTGAGGAATTGAATAGGGTATTTTAATGCTCAATGGCCATTTTCTCTCCTCCCAAAATTGCATTCTATTTAAACCACCTCAGAAAACCCCCTTCCTTCCATTTTTTCAAACGTTTCCTTCAAAATAATTGTGAATTGTTGCCATATTCAGACACCTCGTGATGGTTGTTTGGCAAAAGATCTGTTAACTCCCTCAGGAAACCAGGTCCCCCACATGGGACCATAAATGCAGGTTTTCTCTTACATCCATCTCCTTTGATGGAACACTTTGGCGAGGACTTTGGATCACTTGTTTAGGTACAGGGTCACCAGTGTCATGCAATAGAGAGTCATGGGGACTACAGAGGTCACTAGATAGGCATAAGAAATATATGCATCTTAGAAATAAATACACGTAATCACTACAGTCACAGAAGACTTTAATTCATATTAACAGAAAATATTTCATAATTAAAAGAAAATACATGTAATAAAGGAATACCATTGTCAGTGGAAGTTTCCTTCCTGCCTACAGCTGGAAATTAATGTAATCTATAGAGATATTTTAACTAATTTGCTCTCAAGTTTACAAGACAAAAGGGAAGTATGGGTTTTCTGCCTGATTGCCAGAGATTTTATTCAGGGCCCAAGAGAGAAATGTGTTCATGTAAGTCATAATCCTGTGTATGCTTCCTTGGTGTGCTGTGCCAAGACTGATGTAACAAGCTTTGGGAATCTTCACTGAAGACCCAAATGTGCTAACTGAGATCTGAGATAGCAGCCATCATCCTGACAGTATGGCAAGATGCCTAGAATTCTCTGAATCTGCTGGGAGAGCTAAAGATATTCTCTGAAGAGTGAAGGGTTTCCTGATATCTGGCCCAAACCACAAAAGTCAGTTTTTACATGGATTCTAATTTCATTTGTAGCTAGCACTCACAAGGATGGACCCTGTGTAATAAAAACTACCTAGAAAAAATTTTTTAAAAATATTTTCTAAGATAACATCACCAAGGTTTTTATTGGTGTCCTGCAAAAGGAATACATTTAGTGAAATCCTGTTCTTAAATTGTAGTCATTTATTATCCCTGGAAATCTTATTAGGGAAGATTTCTAAGTAAATTGGTTATGAGTGTTCCTTGAGATACTTCTGTTTTCAGGATCTGCAACTATAACTTCTCTGTTTACTCAGTTTACTTGCACTGGGCACTTCTGTAAAGAAACAAAAGTTAGGACGGAGGCCTGGGACGTTACAGAGAGTAGGATTTCTTCCTAATGAAAATACACTGTTCAGTGCTGTCATACAGAATTGTAGTAAGATGACATTACTGAAACTGATCTCTTGATCTTGTATCTTAGACACCAAATTCCTTCTCCCTCTTAACACACAAAATCCAGAACTATAGGAATATTATTTGATTATCTGCGTGGAAATGCTGGCCCAACAAGAGTCTTTCCCAGGACCAACCACGAAGTGCCAATAACATCACCACATTGACGTAGCAGAGACAAGATTCCAGCCCTGCCTTATCTCTTGTTAACAGAGATTTATGGGCTTTCAGAATGAAACAAAGGCCACCCGTTTGGATGAAGATAGGAAGACAAAACACAAAAATAATGGTCCACTTAGGGAAGTGGCTTCTACGACACTTTTCCAAGATCATCCCTTACTAAGAACTTAAATTGTAAGTACTTAAGTTATCTATAATCCCATAGGAAAATTAAGACGATGATTTTAAAGCAGTTGAAATGAGATGGTACAGTCACTGCCATCAGCTTTCTTCAGACAGACTAAGTACTATTATCTTGTTTTCTTTGCAAGAACCTGTGAAATTAAAACTATAACATTTTCTGTGAAAGTCTGGGATTAACACTCTAGTTTGTATTTAGTAGTAAGCAGTCAACTACTCAAGATTTGGTTTACAAAATAAATGTCTAATTGTTGAGGCATTTCCATTTTCTTCTATTCTATCCCTTTTATATTTATTATTTTAAGTAGTAATTAATTCTAAAAATACCATGTAAGCAACTTTTCTATGCATAAATATTCTAATAGTCCGAATAATAAATATTATGGATTTTAAGGTGGCCGTAGTTAAATACTGCTAATGTGAATGCTTCTACAAGACAGGTAAGACGGTTTGCAGGGCTTCTAGTGGAGAAGCAAAATCATAACCAGTAAGTCAGCACAGAACAGAGACATACTCCTTTCTAACAGCTTGTAAACAAGTGATGCCACAAAGCCCACCAAAGCTGGTACTTACTTGCAGTGTTAGTCTCAACAGAGACACCGAGGCTTGAATGAACTCAGGTCTTCATCTGTGTCTGAGTAATTTTCCAGAGCTATGGTGGAGTTCAGAGGCACTAGAAGTTCTCACATCTGCCAGCCATGGCTGTTCTGCAGGCCAAGGCATTTTATTTTCCAGTGATGCAAATCCAGCACTAAAATATGAAAAATTCCTGACCACAGCTATAGCTTCATGCAGCCCAAACTCTTTAAACTTCTAATATAAACAGTTTCCCCAGCCATATTTTTCTGCTCTTTTGTAAGTGTGGGCTATTCTTGTTTTAATCTAATTTAAATTAGAGACAGAACTAAGGGCTGCCATACAGGAAAGCCGAAAGGGAAAGGAAAGACAAGATTATCACTAGGAACACACAACCTACACCGTGTGTTACTACAGTGCAAATCCTGACTTTCTATCAAAGCCACTGTCTAAGCTCTTGTACCTTTGAATAGTGCATAAAGAGTGAAGCAAACAGCAGCAGATACTGGGGGAAAAAAAAGCCAGACACCATCACCAGCTTTTTTTTGTTTGTGGTATCTTCTCACCACAGAAGGGAAGCAGCAGCTCAGCTTTAATTTGTTTTTCTTTTAGCTTCTTATTCTCTCAAGCGTGGTCAGTCATACTTGGCTAATTATTGCTACAAAGAATCCAGAAGATGGATTCACCTGTAGCTGCATCAGAACATCTATACCAGATTAAATAACTTGAAACCTTAAGTAAATTACTTTCTGTAAAGAAAATTTAAACAATTACTGATAAATATGGCTTACTTTCTAGACTGTTTATCTCACTAGAGTAACATAGTTAAATACAAAACCATTCATGGGGGAATAAAGAATGTGACTTCTATTAAAAAATTCAGGCCTATAAAATAGCTAAAAGCAGCTCTAAGATCTGGCTGAACATGAATTCTTGGTGTCATTTAGTGAAAAAGAGTCATCTTAAACTGAAATTGCACCCATCTGAACCTTGTAGTTTTCAAATTAAAAAAAAGAAGGCTGATCTATTTTAAAAGTGAAGCTATGGGTTAGGACGAGCAGTTCAGTAGCAGAATACAAAACTACTACAGGCTGATTTTTTTTTGTGAGAATAAGTAACACCCACTACACTTTAAATTATGGTGATGCGGAAGAAACATTTTAAAATTTTCCATCAAGACTGGAAGTCTTTTTAAGACACTATTCAAACACAAGATGGTGTTTTAATGTGAGAAACTCTGGACAAATTGAGCTTATTAGACAAGGCTACAATGACTTCTTGGGGCTTTGAAATTCTGTTAATCTAAAGCAATAGGTACAAGCTATGCCCCTTTTTTTCACTCCCAACGTGCAAAATCCTTGAACTCAAAAAAGTAAGGTGATGTTTTCTGATATATATCTGCAGATGAAATAAAAAATACTAGCTGCTTGTAAGGTAGGATTTGGGGTAACAATAGCGTTCCACCACAGAAAAGAAAGAAAAAACATCAGATGAAGGTTTTAAAATCTACATTAACGTTTGCCTGCAGCAGAAACAAGCTGTCCTTTTCTGACTGCGAGGCACCTATTGTTTGTTATTGCCTGAATTGATTGCTGATATAAAAGAAAACCCAAATAATCCCACAGCAATAGTTAAATACTCTCAATATAAGAGAATAGCCTGGCAACATGTAAGGCTGTATGCAATCATGCCAAGGCATTTCAGATGGAAGAAAACATTTATTCCACTTCTACAATGTCTCCAGTCTGCTGCATTGCATTCAAGAAAGCTATTTCCACAAAGCCTAATTAAAAAAAAATCCTTTTCTGTGACAACATTTGACTTTTTAAACAAATATGTAGGTTGCTAAATAACTGATTTTCACCCAGAGGTAGAGAAAATCATTGATTAAAACAGCCTGAGTTATTCTTTCAGCAACTGGAATTGCTCCCTATATATGAAAGTTGTCACACTTACCTCTCAGGTGTAGCAAGAAGATGGCTTTTTACAAACAGAGTGACCTAGGAAAGAGCAAGCCCTCAGCTTGGTGCCTCCTAGCAGAGTTCAATGGAAATGTGAAATCAATGTTATTGAAATCCATAACTAACAGTGCCCAATCTGTCACCCCAGCACAGGAAAAGAACAGGAAGCCCAGTGCGTCCCTCTGGACACTTTTGCATGCTTATCTGTATGAAAAGAGACATCAAGCACTTTGCCATTTCAGTCCTTGGAATGGCTGCACCAGATTAACCACTTACAGCATCTCATAAAGACATAAGTAGATAATGAGATTTGTTTTGGCAACTCAGCAACAGCACATGACTTGTGGGAATGTAAAGTTATATCACTGAGGGAGGCATCAAAAAGACACAAACATCTTTACTGAATGCAACAATTATGTTTATTCCTTTATTGCAGGAATTGCTGTTCTGTTCCATTTCAGAATATGAACAGATAGCTTTTCAGCTAAACACAGCTAGCCAGATCTTGTAACTTAGACATATCTGATCTGTACTCTGCTCCATCTGTTAGCAGGCTGTAATGCTTAAGCCCCATGAAAGGACCATTCATAACACTGCCAGCTGGACAAGCAAATACATTGGGCCCAAAAGAAAAGGAGAAGTACGCTGGAGGTCCAGAGGTTTCCTTGCCATGTCATAGCAGGCTAAGTGGAAAAAAAAGGAAAGTAAAAGAACTAAGTCATGAAAGACAGGACTCGAGGAAACGGCATGAAGCTAAGTCAGGGAGGTTTAGGTTGGCTATCAGAAAAAGGTTCTTCACCTAGAGGGTGTTTGGGCACTGGAACAGGCTCCCCAGGGAAGTGGTCACAGCACCAAGCCTGACAGAGCTCAAGAAGCATTTGGACAATGTCCTCAGGCACATGGTGTGACTCTCAGGAATGCAAGGCCAGCAGCTGGACTCAGTGATCCTTGTGGGTGCCTTCTAACTCAGCTGATTCTATGGTTCTGTGAACTAAGCAGCCGGGACAATTGCAAAACATTCTGGTATTCTTAGTATGTCTGCTTTAAAATATGCAATTAAACGACAACTCTGCCTTTTCATGACTCAGTACAATCTCCTGATTATGGAGTCCATAATGCAGAAGCTGGTCAGGACAGTATTAGTATCTAGCCATTTATTAAGTATTTAGCAACTTATTGGTTTGCATTAGTTTTAATAAGGATAATGTTTCATTCCACTGGGAGTCTGACAAACTTCCAGCATGAATAAGATATGTGCATACGTTCATATTGGTATCTTTTGTTGACACAGTTTATTCACATATCGGATCTCATTTTTTCTTATACATAACAAAAATTAGCCTAGTGAATTCTGAAACATACTTCACTGAACCCCATGTTATAGATGAGAGACCATTAGAAGACGTTATGCAGTCTTTTCTTCTACAGGTAATTTTATAATTTTATTACACTGTGTGTGCATAACTTCAACTATTTTAGCAATACAACAACAGAATAATGCAGATGTTTTGAGAAAATTAGTCAAATATACCAGCTTTTGATACCTTAATCTAGTTTTCAAACTAAAACCATGGAACAGTCCAACACGTTTAATGATCTCTCTGCAAAGATTACTGATTTGGTATATACTATAGGCAAAAAGCATGAAGCTAGTTGGGGATTCGAAAGAAAATATGAGGAGAAATACTTTAGATCATACAATGATATATGCTATGGCAGCAAAACATTATGTTACAAAACAACTATAATGACTATGGGAGGTCAGTCCCTACGAAGACAACTTTAATCACACTGCAGCCAAATGATTCTTAACTGTAATCGATTAAAAGAAATAAAATTAATTTACTCGATTTATTTCAAATGTAACTGTCTTCCTCAAAATATATCAGTATCAGCGCAAGGGTTTTATTCTAAATGTCTACACTTTGTGGTTTGTTAGCAAACTTCTAGGCAATTAACACTAAGCTTGGGTGAGCAGCAGTATATTTCAGCAGCCTGCTGGAAAATACACAAATGACCTATTGCAGTTTTGCTTTTCTAGATTTGCCTTATGCAAAACTATAAACTATATAAAGTATAGTGAAGTGCAATTAACTGCAACCTGAACACGATTCTTAACTTTGCCTCTTGGAGTCCATCTTTAACTTCTCCCATATCACTGTAAGATAACTTAGAATTATATTCATTTCAGTGATATTGTATCACAAAATTCTTCAAATGAATTTCACGTAAATCTGAAAAAGGAACTGACCTAGTGTCCCAGAGATCCTAACATCTCACCAAAGGATGAGAGTAACTCATCCCATGTCCAGCAGTAATTCATATCTTGGGATAGAAAATAAATGAGGTAAAGAAGATCTCTTCTGCACAGAAGACTCATTTTGAGCTGAGACTGCAAGAACCTGAATATCCACTGATGAAATGGTGTGAATAAAGAACGAATGTAGAATCAAGTGCTTGGGGAGGCAAGTCATGACTGGATCTATTTGGAGACATGAGGAACTGTACGAACAAGCTTAAATATGTGTGTATTTGTATTTAACTATTGTGACATTCCCATAAAAAAAAAAAGTTCAGCACTACGTTTCAAATAATGCATTTTTATAAGAAATAAGTGTATTTTAAAATATCCTTTCTAAGCCTATGGTATCTTTTTCCAATCATCTAGAAGAAAAAAGTGAATAGATACTTTAATTCTATGTGTTGTAATATTAAAGAACCTACTGAATCTACATGACTCATTAGCCCATTGCATACTTCTCAAAAACGGAGTCTTGATTATGACAATCATGCTTAAGATAAGTAATATGGATCTTATCAAAGACTACAAATTGGAACATCAGCAAACAATCTAAAAAATACATGTACAAGAATAAATCACTTGAAATTTACTTGGAAATGTGGCCCATTTTATTTTAACTGAAAAGCATTAATTATACAGTGCAAACAGTTCTTTGGTAAATTTACTGATTAAAATAACAACGACAACTTTGTTTTAGGTAACATCAAAAAAGAAAATAAATATGTGAAATTTGCATCATATTACAGCAATATTCTCACAGTGGATACTAAGGAAATGGTCATCTAGCCATTGGCCACTGTTTCAGAAATGTTAAAATCAACGCTGATTCTAGAGACACTGCAATAAAACTGAACTAGTACAATCCATGACTGATTACATTTTAGACTGTGGATAAAGACCTTTTTTTCCTGGTTTATAAACAGATGGATGGCAGGAAATAACGCAATATTACACTTGTTACACTTGTTTAAGCGTATCCAGACTCCTAAGCCCATTTTATATACCATATGAATAAACAGTGAACAATGAAGAAAACCTCCCACTTTACTCTGGAGGCTGGAGAAAAGGAACAATCAGATATAAGGCACTATTTTATAAGGTATAAATGGAAACTCTCTTCTCCTACAAGCGGAAATCTTGAGAAAGTTTATTTAATATAAAATTGAAAAGAAAGAATGCAAGCAGTAACCAGCGGGATGTATTACTGCCTTATTTAACTGTTTGGACAGTTAAATTATATTTGGTTTAGCTCTGCAACCCCTCCTCTTTGAGGAATTTCTGCTATAGGTCAGTGGGAGTTCCATCTGAGTTGGAATTACAGGACGAGACATGTGGTTTGGATTCTCAACAAAAGTCAGCAAAATACCAGAGTATCAAAGAAATACAGGAATGACAATCTTTAGGAACCATGTGATACTCAAACATGCTCGCCACACACAATTTCCAGAAGTATTAACAAAGAATATTACATAAACCAAAACACTGTATATAAAATCAATTAAAATATTCTTAAAAATATAAATTGCAATTCCATGTGTACCACACACCTTTAACACAGCACTCACATGTACATATTGCTTCTACCATAGTATGAAACAAAGTTTCTGTCGTAAGCTTTAAAGTTACACTAAAGTTTGAATGTGTGTCATGGTAATAGTTTATCAAATTAGAAATTATTAATGTTAGTAATCAGAGAAATTATGTGCCAAAATATGATAGTGGATTTCATATTGCTGTGCTAGGTTAGTTCTTAGACAGGTATTTGTTCTACCATGCAATGATTAAGTACTCAGTCTGTTTGCATAATCTGAAATGCTTAACATATGAAGGTTTAATTTTGTGCTGATTTTTTTGATACCCCAATCACTGTCCCTTGAATTTGAATGCTTAAACTCAGAAATCAGTGAACCATGTAACCAGCTCTGGTTCTAGCGAGTCCTGACTTAGGGCTAAAGGACAGGGCAATTACCTCTAACAAATTAAGTATTCAGAGAAAGAATCAATTCTGAATAAACACAAAAAAAGCTGTAAAATGAGGTATGATAGTTGTCCTTCACTCAATGTAAGTCCTGGTCAAAAATACGCAGTTTGCATCCTAAAAAGTACACAACTTTGAAATGCTAGTGTAGACATATACTCTATAATGTTAAACATTTAAATGGGAGATAAAGTCCATTGGCAGACCATTTTTAAAACAAATGATAAAAATACTGAGGTAAAAATATATATTCGTTAGATGAAACTGGAAAAAAAAATAAAAATCAAATACCTTGTCAGAAAAAGTAGTCAATCCACAATTAATCATGCTGCTTGATTTTGATTTTTCTTTTTTTCAACAGTGCCACAATATAATCAGGAACATATGTCTATTGACAATATGCACAATGAATCAGTAGGAATCTTTGTATACAAAACGGCATGTGACATCTTTTCACATTTTCAAAACAGGGCCATACAATTACATGAGCTGATCTGAGATCAAGAGAAGCATGCTTTAAAACTGACCTGGATGGTTATGTTACAAAGATTTACAATAAATGAAAAAAACAAACAGAAAAATGTTGTCAAGCAATTACATATGTTTTGACAAAAAGGATTATGCTAATTTTTAAGATCAAATGCTACTCTGTCATGCATGTTTCCCTAGAATGAGGAACACTGTCAATTACATCTATAATACACATTCAGTTGCTTTTTCTTTCTTCCAATTACAGTTATTTATATTTCCTTACTAATTCTAGCTTTTATCGCTTTGAAAATTTGTTTAATTTTGCTCCTTAAATTAAGGAAAAGATGTTGAAAGGTATCAAGTAGCTTTCTTTTATTTCCTTGCTGGTCCAGGCCCAGCAGTGATAGTGTGATTTAACAGAATTTCCATGCATTGATGTTTCCAGAAACTGGCCTGGCTATGGCATTGCTTCAGGCACAGTGACCTCGTGTTTTCCTTTTCCTGGCATTTTACTAAATAACAGCAAAAAGCTAAGTATCGAGACAGACTGGTACTAGAAAGGGACAGTAAACTTTTAATGTTGCTAAGTAAAGATAGGAAACAAAGTGTTCATTTTAGAATAAATCCTAAACCCAGTCATTTTGGGTACCTAAAACTACCTGACAGTGTTCTTTTAAAGTAGCACCAGTTTGAGTTTGTCTAACCTGAGAAGTATAACACACAATTAACTTTGACCTGTTTGCTATTTTCCCTTTCGTTAATTTTTGCATTGTGATTTACCTTCATGGGCAGAAAATAAAATAATACGTTATGTTATACTGTTACAGCACCATTAGAATATTGTAAATCTTGATTTCTTGCTGTTGTTAGGACTGTAGTTACCTGGTTTTGCCATCAGCAGGCACTGATATGATTTGAGGAGTATGCACCCTAAATTCTTAAAAAGTAGACTTATGGCTTCTTTTTATTAGAATTTTGTTGTAAGCAGACTGGACAGCAATCTCCTTCACCCTTCACAGGTGCTTCGCAGTCAGCTGGTGGGCACGATTCTACAAAACAGGTTATCTGACCAACCTGTGCCAGGAGAAAAGCAGCAGAACAAAAACATACTTAGCTACATGTTCCAAACAAGAAATACATTTTTCATGTTATTGCAGAACATATTCTCATTCATTCTCTGTAAGAGAATTCCCTGACTAATACGGTAGCTCCACATAGTTTGTTTCAGTATAAACTTACACTGAGAAGGTTAAGGCATTCTCTGTATTACCACATCTTTTTGATAAAGCAGCATCTATGCTTTTGACTAACATTCAGGTGCGACTGGGGTACCAAGCTCTAACATATTTTTTTACTACCTTTTTAAAAATTTCTCTCCGATAGAAGAAAATTACAATCTAGCGCTGAGTCAGATGAGCTTTCATTCACGATTCATGATTTTTATGCATTTGGTTGGACTTTTTCAATAAATGTCCCACCTTGTAGTTAATTTTACCCATATAACTACACATAAATGAAAATAGAAATATAATAAAAATAGATAACAGCTGGATTGAAAAACAATGTCCAGGGCAGGGATATCTGAACAATATAATTTTCTGCACAAAATAACTGAAGCACTATAAAAAACTTTTGCAAGTATTATGCAGAAATTAGCAGGCACAAAACTAGAACTGTTGTTTTAGAAGCAGAATTATAATTTCTATCTGAAAATTAATTTCCACATACTTACTCTGCATTCACACACAGTACAAGGATCTCTTTTCCAGGTTTCATTGCTGGAATATGATTTACCCTCTTCATCAGTGCAATCAGAATTACTGAGTCGTGATTCAAGTTTTTTTATCTGAAAACATTAAAAAAGTTAGTAACTGAAACAAAGAAAGGTTTTTATTTGTGTAAAGTATTCAGTCTTTTCTCTCATAATACATGCTATATAATCCTTGTTACACTTGTCTGGCTTTTTCTTCTCACTTCTCAGTTTTTATAATGCTAAAAGACTAGAAACAGGTAATACATAAGGAGATAGTATTTCAAAAGAAAGCTAACAGAAAATACATCTTTCCTACCATTGGAATATTCAGCTAGAGCATAAAAAGAGAAAAAAACTTCATGTTTCATAAATGGAAAGACAAATTTAAACTGTCAAAAATGTTTTGGAAAGGAAGTGAATGTTAATTTTTTTTTTAAACAACCTAATTAAAAATGTTTAGTTGAATTTTTTACTAACTTCTGTATGGTGTACATTTTAAAAATAGGATTCCACTATGGCTGAATAGAGTATACCTGCAAACATTGTAAAGTCTTCTCTAAGTGATCTAGATCTCAACTCTGTTTATAGCTGTAGTCTGGCATATTACTTCTTAGAAGTCTGCATTTTAATCATTGCTTTACACAGATTGTATACATTTCAAATAGTAAAAAAGATTTTACTAGCACTACACACAAATTTTTGGAGAAAGATTAATTCTGTGTTTAGTATACAATGGTTACACAAGGCTTCAGGTCCAACAGTCAAGAGGTTCCAGCTGTAGAAAATTTCAGTATGAATTCAAAAGAACACAGAAATAAAGAATAATAACACACCATGTTCTGTGTTGGTTTTTGTTTGAGATACTGTGTGGTGGATTTCGTTTGCAGAGGATGTCTAAATATTAAAAACGTAAGGCAGATGTTAGGAGAACATTATTAATTACATCTACAATTAGACATGATAGACTACAATTAGTTCATGATAGCATCTTACCTGATTTCTGAGGCTTGAAATAGTTTTTTGCATTTCCAAAACAAATTCTTTGAAGTCATTCACTGCGGGTACATTTCTATTTTCATTAGATGCTGATGTGGCATTACGAAAATATTTTCTCTGTTTCACAGAGCTGCAACAAATGAATGCCAAGTCAGGATATTAATCTAACTCATTTTTATTTGGCTAGATATTTTAGGACACTTAACAAAAATGTAAAAGAAGAGCAACCAACAAATGTAGGAATCGTATGAAACACAACAGCACACAAGACCAGCTGGTGCTGAAGACAGACTTGGGACAGGTGAGCTCTAGATTACTGTCAATATCACTAACAACAGGGAATTTCTTATACTTAGGAAAAGTTACGTCTTTTATGCAGGGGTACGCACAAAGTTGTCACGAGTGACGCTATAGAGTATTGCCTTAAATTCACCTCAGAGCCTCCAATACAAAAGCAGACTAAAGTGAGAGAGTCTTAAAAAGTGTTCCCTCCAATATGAAATTCACATTTCACATTCTGAACCATAGATTCTTCCTCTGCAGGCTTGTTAGCAAAACATGTATTTCAAGAAATACGACTTTAAAAAGGAGAAAGTTAGGTTTCATAAATAAATGAGAAGCTCTTCTAGATACGAACATATCTTTAACTAACATTTGACATCAATACTGCTTATAGTACACAAAATCTAAAGTCTTTTGTCTGTAGTACTTTCCCACTGATATCTCATAACAGATATACAACACTAAATTGTGTTAATCAATTCAATCTGTTGATGAGAAAGAGTAACAAAAGGAATTTTCCATAACTAACAATATATTATCTGGCACCACTTGAAAAAACATGCATTCAAAAGCATGGATAACACTAATTTTTAAGTAAGATCCTTGAATCCATTACTATTTTGCAGATCCTTGAATCCATTAATATTTACAGGCATTAGTATTTTGTTAACATGTCATCTCCAGTGCTAAGGGATATCCAAAGAATGAACTGGCAAAGAAAGTCTCATATATCAGGGCTCAGCATTTATAATCTTTCTGCATAAATTAAAACAGCACTTACTGGCAAGGGTTCAAGCTACTTAGTTTCCCATAGTTTTTCATCTAAATTAGAGAAAAAGAACTCTAAACAGCATAACATGCCAAAGTTCAAGTAAACCAGCTGCTATTGTATAACAAAATATTTAATCTTCTCCACCTGTTCAAGTTATTGAAAATGAGAAGCTAAAAAAAAAGAAGCAAAAAACCCTTCTCACCACAAATGCAATTTAAATACAACACTGAGCATGAGAACTGATGGGAATGTTCAATGACTGAGGTTGCTTTAGCTTTATTTATGCTACAAATGAAGTATTGTAAATCTACTATTTTGTATTCCTAATTAGTAATTGGACTGAAACACAGTAATTTCTGAAACACAGTCAAACAAGCTGGATCTTTTATTCCGGGACAGATTCCTCTCAAATAAGTGAAATATAATCATGGTGTTTCTTCACATATAACACCTCCAGAGTATTCAAAATAGCTGAAATTAATTTAGCTCTTTATTTAGCTGTCTAGATGCTTTCCTTGCCAGAGTGGGTAGACCCTGCTTGGTCATCACCATCCCTCAAACAGAAATTTTTATTTGTTAAAAGAATGCATGCTGAATAGAAAGAGCTACAATTCAAGTGTCTCAAATTTGTTCATCATGAAGGATCTCCACAAGAAGTGGTCCGAGCAGAACTCATTTCATGTCACTAAGTCATACATAAGTTTTCATTCCCTGGAAAGGGCAAGGACCTTGTGCTGCTAATAATTTGTGACTGAAACTGTAATTTACTTCCTTGCTATATTTTGAGAATTAGGGAGTTAAAAACAATATTATTAGCACTGCTGTTCTCCATTCCTGCTCTGAGTATTTTGGTAGCAGAAGCAATCCTTACCGTTATGACAAATTTTTATGCAAGTGGAATCAATACTTGGTATCCTCCTATTTCTACAGGAGAATCTAGAAGCTCCAAACTGGAAATTAAATAATTTACATTTATTTAGTTACTGTGGGCACTGTAGGAGTGTGGCATTTCAAATCCCCAAATTATGCTTCATTAATGATTTATTTTCATGAAAACTGCAGGAAGAACAAAAGTACTATATTTATACTACTCACAAAGAGTTTCACACAAATTTGAGCTTGAAAAGAAGTAGCTTATTGTTAGCAGATATGTAGAAGTGTCAGAATAAAATACATCAATCATAAACTTGAGAAAACAGACACAGGAAAAAAGGTGGCATGTGCTAACAAAGAAATCATTCAGTTTCGTGCCATTTTGAAAACAAATGGTTTTCATAATTCTTAAAAAAAAAAAAGAGTCTCACCTTACTGTTTTGGACACTTTCATTTTCTTCACGGGCTTGTCCTCTTGAAAGCTGTAGTCAAGAGAACGTCTCCCCCGAAAGTGATACGAAAATGCATTAAACTGTCCTCTGGTTCTACAGTCTGAAAACGGACAAGAAATTACACATAAACTACAGTATACTTCAGCACTTACAGTATTAATATGGTTTTGCAGTGTTTTCTGAATTTGTAAAGGCAAGTCATACATTCAGTCTGATCCCTCTGGAACTGGTTTATGGCAGATGAATATGTCTCAGGGATAGAACATTTAAGCTAGTTAGATGCACAGAATGTGACTACCCACAGACCAGCTTTTTAGTGTGAAACAAAGGAATAAATACAATTTTAACAAAGGTATATAATGCTACTTTAATTATCCTTTTCACTCCTGAAATTTTCACTCTCTTGGCTTTTAATTATTTTCTGCTTTTCAAACACGGCAGCTACATACGAAGAAAAACAATGACAGAAACAACACTCTGCGGGTTCCTCATCTCTCCCAGGCATTATTATTTGTTATTTCTGGTATCTGAAAGAGAATTTTCAATTAAATTCCAAATTTGCAGACATGCTTTATAGGTTGAAGAGTCTTATTGCCAAATCTGAGGAATCTGAAGGTATCACCAGATCCTAAAACTATCTCCACCACAGAGTAAAAATCTCAAGTCTGAGGATGATCTATGACAGAAATATTCTCCTAAGATCCTAAGAGGACGTCTTGACAGGATGAAGTATGTCTTTCTTCCAGTTCACTTTATTTAGCCTTCCAAACACAGTGAGTATTTGGAAAGAGTCCCATTCAAAAAAGAAAAGGAAAACAAAATAAAACTGCAACAGCACTTGATAGAGGAGACAATGAGAAAACACAAGTTTTCTCATTTCTGTTCACAGAAGCTTTAAAGCTGAAAGTTATAATGGGCCAAGCTGACACAGGAACAAACTGCATGATGAACTGCTAGAAGCAGAGTCTGCGAAAACAGAAGGGAAAGCCTAAATACATGACGCCACAGACATTTCTCAGCTAAGTCTGGTATTAGCAGAATGAGCCATGAAACCAACTGAACATGGGAAGGAGTCATTTTCCATCATGTTCCTCTTAATTTGCACCAAAACAAATTAAATCAGAAATTCAATAACATTTATAAAGTATTTTTCTGGAATTTAGATTGAATACTTGAAGTATTAACAGAAATTATTGCAAAAGTTTCAACTCTATAAACACTGATGAAATGAGCAACTAGAGAAACAAATGTAAGGTTGCTCTGATTACACAGAATTAGGTATCTAGGACTACTTTTAATTGCGTTGGACTTTTACTTAAATTAAAATATTACAATTTCCCTGTTAGGAAAAACTTAAGTTTGTCTTAATGACTTAATGTCATTTAAGACACAAAAAAAAAAAAAAAAAAAAAAAAAAGACTGACC